>JAZKJV010006555.1:0-532393 GCA_037367405.1 Ottelia alismoides | reverse complement strand
TATATTTGATATATTGGGAAGCTTTGTGTATAGAGCTCGAATTGATATGATTTTTCATAAGGTTTTAGTATTTTTATTGAAATTCATGATTTCTTTTTAATATATAGACATGACCATGTGCTGCATGGGTGTGAGTTGACATCATAGCTTTGAATTGATCTCCTAAAGAGGATAGTATATAACATATGTAAGGTGTTGAAAAAAATATGACAGAAATTCCTCTATATTATGGACTTCCAAACGCTAACCCTGTACCTGAAATATTGCAGAATACATATTTCAAAATACACCCTTGTCATTTTTCACATCTTTTATGCACAATAGTATTTACAGTCAAAAAGTAGGCGCATATTTGTTCTTTTCATAGAAGTCTTATTTTCCATGTTGGCAACTCTTTACATTGAAGTAACAAAGATTTTTCCGAACATCTGACATATGAAGAAAGATGGTGTAACCTCTTAGTAATAAAATAAAAAACTTAGATGAACCAGTCAAGAACATGTCTAAGTACAAGAAGTTTACTTTACAAAAACATCATTACATGCAAGTCCAAGACAAGTTTCGGTAGTAAGAAAAGGATAAGTAAAAGTGTATATGTACATTTTGATGGTTGGGTAGAAGTAAGCAAAACTTTCTCGACAACCGTTATGGAGTTATGAGCAAGTGCTTACCTAAAAAAGATAATGTTAGTAAAAATTGATTGGAAGATTAATTTATAATAAAGATATTCTCACAAAGTACCTGACAAGTTATTTGACATTGTGACTTTTGTTAATATTAGGTTTTTGGAAGGGTTCTCTTATTGCATTTGCGGTAAAGTCCCCACGAGATGCGTAATGAATGTTTCTTTAAGTTACACATATTTCAAATGTGTACTCTTTTGATAAGCACACTCCTGTGATATCCACTAGAAAACTTTGCGATGTATCCTGCTTGTGAATGAAAGAAACATGTCAGACACACATGTTTTGTGGATACTAAGATATCTGATCGAATAAACAATAAGGAATTAACAATGAACCAAGTTAATTTTTGCTCTCACTCAGTAGATTTGAGAAGAAACAATTAATATAATGTAAATAAGGAAGAACACTTATCCAGGAATAGAAAAATTATTATCCTGGTAGTTCTTAAAATGTCCATCAAATATATCGAGAAGTTGAACCTTAAAATTTTAAAATTTTTGACGCTCGCCACCGTTACGGTCTTGCAGCTCGGATAATTCCTGTACACCATTAGCATACTGGATAATAGTATAGGAGCAGTATGTCTTAGAAATACGTTTGTGTGGAAGGACTGTTGTACACTAAGATGTTTCATGACTGCATGGGTTGAAGGAATAAGATTTCCTTGGCAATGCAAAATTGTTAAGCAATCTTTTTCCATGGATCTATTCATCAGTAGGATCTTCAAGGAGACTCCGGGAAAACATGATCCAAGTTAATGATCTTATGAAGCAGTTGCAGTAGATCACAGTTCTAATAATCGTCCTGGAATATATATGTTTACCTTGCATCTAGCTCTACGTGGTCAGATAATCACTACTAACTATACTACAACAAAAAGACCTTACATATATAGATTCTTAATGTCTTAAATGTCCATAAATTCAGCAACAAAATTTCTTCTTAACAAATTTTGATCATAAATTCTTTCTTAACAAATCTTTTGAACATACGAATATACGAATCTCTCCCCATATACGCAGCGTACCTTTTGTTTTCTCCCCCTGAAATGTAGACGGAAAATGGACGTGCATGATGGGATGGAGAGACAGAAGTGATAAAGGATAGTTTACTAATCCCTTCTCAAATTCTTAATCTATGGCTAACTAAAATCAAAATCAACAATAAGCATTTTCTTGTGATAACTGGGATTAGAAACATTAATTCTTTGCCAACAGTAATGATACCTTTTCGAGGAGTTCATTTAATTCTTTAATAGTGAATCCCATTATTCTCTCTGCGACGTCGGCGAATAAGGTAACATATGCATGAGTTGTGGTATCTGCAACTTCAAGTTTATTTTTCATTCTTTTGATAAAAGAAAAGACCAAATAAGAGGCAATAGAGGAAAGGTAATGTAAAAATTAATGTTGAATGGTTTGTTTGTAACCTTGACATGGATTGTGGATTGTTTGTTCTACATGTAATGCATATATTGTCTTCTGTTATTTTGTACATGTTGTAGCAAACACTGCAGCAATCATACCATAACTTCATGTTTGTAAAAACTTTAGTGATCATTGCTTTTATTGCATATGTTATGGGCTATATGAGAAAGAAAATAAGTTGAGATGGTAACAATGGGTGTAGCAAGCCAATAAATTAATACATAAAAATAAGTTTAAATGTTAATAGTACCAGTAAAAGTGAATTTTGACATGCATCCAAAACGTTTGCAATTGAAATATGGGTACTTTTATATACGCCAATATCAGTTAAGAAAGTCTGACAAAAGTCTTTGTTTCCTTGAGTTTTATATGCACGAAAGATGTAATAAAGAATAAGATTATGTTAAATGATGTCTTAAGTCGAAATAGTAACATACAATAATCTTTTGGAGGGGAAAAGGTGGAAACCAATCACTGAGGGTTGAAATATTGTCTAATTCTGCCGGATTTATTTTGAGTCTCGAGAAACCAGTCGTGGAGAGGACGTATGATCCTAATGTAATGGTAGTGTTGAGAAATAAAGTATAATGAAAATATGTGTGTGATGAGAGAATGGAACAATGACAATGTTACCTTGGTATCTGGAAACCGAAACTTGACTTGCAAAAAGAACATCATTATTTTTGGCACCATTTCTAAGATCCTCCATAAATTCTAGTGCGAGATTACCCCATATTGTGAGTTGAGTAATGGATTCACTATGAGTAAATGTATATGTAAGCATGTTAGAATGTTATTGATTTAAAGTAAGGAAAAAGTGAAGTTTACCTTCGATCAATAAGAGAAACATTTGATTTCTTCTGATAGCATCCTTCTTTCGTTTTGATGGTTGTGATGGGTCGGGTTTCCACATGATTTTTGAGACATCTGTAAGGAAAATTAATAGGCATCAAATATTTATTGGAAATGATAATGAGTATATCGAAAGTCCATGTGTTATGTACTTTTATTGAGAAAGTATTATCAATAATGTTAAATACGTAAAGTAACATGTTTACAAACCTATAAGGGAAACTCCATATAGTTCGACGGAGTAGAGATTGTTAAGTGGGACAAAATGATGCCTAATGTATGGAAAGAAAGGATCATCGTCAAGAAGATGAATCACATATCGATTTTTAAGCACCATTTGATAACGATGATCGACGATCCTATATTTTTTTCCTTGCTTCATAGATGTCAACATTTGCGAATAAATATATGTTACCAATTATTAACTTTACTTTCCATTTTTCTAAGTTGGAATCAGAAATAGAACCTTACATTTCAATGCCATGTAATAGTGATAGGATATTATATTAATAGAATCAAATGATATGTGACGAAAAAACAAATGAATTTAAATATGTTACCTTCTCATCTATAACAACAAAGGCAAGTAAGTTTCCATAATTAGGGCCAAATATTTGTCCATGCCATAGTCGGTTGATTCTCAATCTGTAGACCGAGTTACAAATGTTTGGATGTGTCACATCAAGCGTAATTGTCTTTCTACTATATGGGAAAATTTGTGTGCTTGTATTTTTAGCAAGCATTTCCTCCATCTTTTTTTTCCTTTAAATGATTGTGTTTCTAGAGACAAGTTCTTTTATATGTGTGGCCGCATATCATCTATAAAGGAGAGGCAACGTTAGCTAGAAAATCATATAAGTTTTTTTACATTTATACCCTTTCGAGATTTGACAGCTACAAAATATGTTCTTTTTTTAGTAACATTTGTTCCATGTACTCATAGTTGCGAGTTGCGTAAGAATACATGAGAACAACTTTTATTGCAAAGAAGATAGGGACATAAATCAAATTACAGAATCTCGAAGGAGCACAAGTGCAGAAATTACAATTATAGTAGTGGTAAGTTGAGTATAATTTACCATCGATAACAACACCAACCGATTTGCGTTTTTTGTAAGATGCTTTTTCTTTATCTTCTTCGCAACATACATTCTCCTAAGCATCATTGATATCTTCTAGTGATTTGACATGTGTTGAGGATGGTGGTACATAGAGAATATGCAGTCGTTCCATATCATTATCTGGAAATTAGGATGAGAAGTTATGCAATAAAGAAGAAAAAGCATATTGTGGGATAATGTAAGAATATACATCGGTTACATAGGGTAACCGAGTAATTTCAATATGTATAATGGAGAAGGAAATGCTAATTACCTGGTCCAATTAAAAGGAAGGGTAGCATCACAATCTGACATCATTTAAAATTTCTTGATAGACGACATTTCTAGTACAGTTATGGGAATATTCAATATCTTTTGATAGTAAAATCTTTAGGCCGCTTCGAGCAGTAACCCTTGATAAAGCTACGTAAAGTTGTCCATGACTAAAAACGGGCGTTCGCAGATATAAGCCAACACTTTGTAATGTTTGGCCTTGACTTTTGTTGATAGTCATAACAAAAGCCAGTTTTATTGGAAATTGTCTTCATTTTAGTGAGAAAGTATTGCATGTGTTTGAAGTAATCAAGTCAACTCTAGGAATGTAAATATGATGACCCGTATAATCTCCTATTAGTATTTGAGCATCAATAACTCTTGTTTGAAGGTCTTTAATAATAAGTCGAGTACCATTGCAAAGTCCAACAAATTGATCAATATTTCGTAAAAGCATAACAGGAGCACCAATCTTTAATCGTAGGATGCCTGGTTGCAAGTTGGGAAGATTGATAGAGTTCAAATATTCAACGGAGTATTCTGTAAAATTAGAATTTCTGCAACCATCTATCGGTATTGATGTATCAGAGCTGTAGAATGTGTATTCTTTTCCAGGAAGTTTTTTAAGCAAAAGATTATTAATCTCAATGACATCAATGTTTCGAGCTGTTAAGATCACGCGATCTTTAAAGAAAGTTGGACATAAGTACTGCTTATCAATCACAGAATAGATAGCATCAATCAAACCTTCTATGCCTAGTCCAGGTGTAATTAATAAATCAGAAGGGATGCTAATCTACGAGTAGCATGTTGAGTCAGTAGTACAGTTACAAATGTTGTCACTACCAACATCAAGTAGCTGCTTTGCAAATTGAAGATCATTTGGAGCATTGTATTCAGAGTTTAGGGTTAAGCGCATGTTCTTCGAAAGACATAAGACTTCACAATCTTTCCAAAGATAGCTTCGGGGTAGAGAATCATTAATGATATCAACCCGGTTACCTTTAAAGAGTACATGAAGCATTTGACGGAAGTCCCCTCCAAGCACAACTGTTATACCACCAAATGCAAGTCTTTCTGCATTGTATCTAGTATTGCTTAACAAATCTCTAAAAGTCTTGTCTACAGCTTCAAACGTATGTCTGTGCATCATCAGAGCTTCATCCCATATAATCAATGATGTGTTGCAAATCAACTTTGTAAGTGCAGACTGTTGTGTCATATGGCATGTTGTAAGCTCATCTAATTCTTTATGTATTTTCAACCTAGAATGTGTTGTATGACCACTTGGGAGCAGTAAGGAAGCGATTCCAGAGGAGGCAACAAGAAGTACAATTTTATGTTGGTATCGAAGACATGCGATTAATATTCTCCATAAAAATGTTTTGCCGACTCCACCACTACCATGAACGAAAAAGAATGTTCCAGTATCTTCAATGCATGATTTGATGATTCTATCATAGACTATTTTTTGTTCGTCGTTTAGCGAGGAGAAAATTCGAAGGAATTCCATCTCTTCAAGATGCACATCATACTGTAGTTCTTCCACGAGCATTTTATTTTCTTTTTCTTTTGGATCAAAGGAAGGGTTACTACATGGAATTGAAGGCAATGAGTAAACAGCAAGAGTTTTACCATTTTTACTTAAAATAGATTGTATATGTTTTAATCCTTTCTCTTGTAATTGAACATCAAGTAGTCTAGGACAAACTCACTCGTTATCATCTGCATGCTTAGGCTAGAAATCATCTATCAACAATTTCCGATATCTTTTCCATATTTTCTTTGGACTAACTATGCTCGTTGTCAGTAAAATAGAAGCAAATAAGTGTCGTAACTACCATCCAGTTGCCCGGATCGATGCCTCCTCAATTGCATTGGCACATTCATTATCATCATCAAGGAAACCACGTGTCTCACAAGCTTCCTTAAAATTATCACATAAAACACCATTTACTGTGCGATGGTCGTTGTAATCCATTGAACCCAGTAGTCTAAGAAGTAACATTCGTAAGTAGTATAGTTCACCACATGCTAGTTTTGCACTTGGAAGTCGACCTATGCACTTTCCTCGAGTTCGAAGATTCCATTGCTTAGTCTGTGAATCCCAAACGTAGAATTCAGGAAATTCTATATAGGTTAATATTCTCGCTTCGGGACATCTTCTGTTTATGTTGAACCATTCTGTCAACAATGTATGACCATTGAAAGGATTTTTAGTAATCGTGTGTAAGTAACTTTGTAATGGAAGAATAGATGTTGTTGATCAGGTAAATTATAATATAATATTTGCACAACAAGATTTCTGTAATGCAATATAAAGTCAAAAATCCTCCAAGCAACTTCAATTGCGGAAACATATCTTCCATTTAAATATTGAGTGATTTCATCCATATTTTCTGTTTCTTTTTGCAATGAAAATGTTAAGTTATCAAAATCTTTATGCACATACTTGAACAAATATTTGATGGCCTGAACTTGATTGCAAATTTCAACATTGATATGAGCATCATACTTTGTCACTAAGTCAACATTATATGGAACAATCCACCTATTGTCTATAGTTGTTCCTGTAACATTAATTATTCTTCCATCATCTCGTCTTCTATAAATTACGTAGCCATCACTATCAAAAGTAGTAACTTCATTAAATCTCTTTGGATAGAACTTTGAGCATTTGTTATCAATCATGCAAGGAGACTTGAATGGAGCAAACCACATGGACCGTGGACCAAGCATCTTGCAACAGTTTCATAAGCATACCTATCATTATTTGCATTAGTAATTTATGCTGATACTATTCTATTGATATCTGCAGGAGTTTGAATTTTATCTTCTTCATATAGTGTTATAAGCAGGTGCATGTGAGGAAGGCCCCGTTTCTGAAATTCTATCACTAACAGGTCTATGAATAAAATTGAGTTAATCATAAAGGTAAGGCATGGTAAAGCAATTATAATAAGTATGAAGTATAAGAATAAATCGAACATGATTTGACCTTTCCAAAGAGTTGCTTCTTCATAATGACATCTCGTAATTCCATTACTTTTAAATTGAATACTCGTGCAACTATATCATGACGATCTCCAGGTGAGTCACAACCACTAAGTTTCAGCATATAGGTAATTTCCTTCCAATTAGGATTACATGTAATTGTCAAGAATATATCAGGTGTTCCAACCCAAGCACATAAAGCCATTACATCATAACAATGTTGTAACATATATTTAGGACCTCCAGTGAAAGATGAAGGGAGAATAATTCTTTTCTCGCATTCTTGCACGTCTGTTCTCCAGTGGAAACATCATCACATATATATTTGTAAAATTCTCAGTTCTCACTTTATCTTGGTTTTCGCGAAACCAATTCAAGCAGTTTGTTCTATGGCTGCAAATGCGTCAACTATAAATTGTTGCAATAGTCTACCCCTCTTAGTAAGGCAGCTCCAGTTTTAAACTCACGATATTGAAGACGATATGAATAAAAGTCCATCATCGAAATAGAAGTATTATTTGATCCTTGACTTGTCAACCCCGTTCTCCATCCATCCTCACTGTAAGGAAATAATAATGGATATTGTAAAGGCATATGTGCAGGATGCAATTCATTTATTCTTTGGAAACTATCACTCATTTTGCAGAAAACAATATCACGATTGTTTATTTCGTCATCTTCCTGACCAATGATAAGAACGACGATTTCATCAACTGAAGGTGGACTATGTTGTTTGTTTCTTGAGTCTAGAATTTTCAATCGTAGATGGCATTCGCCAGCTTTATCAATCCAAGAACTTGTTTCTTTGAAAATCATAGCATAAGGGTTATATGTATGTAACATTAATTGCAAGTTTACAATCAATCTTTCGATCACTATAGCGTGTGGGGAAGTTGACCAAAAAGCACGACAACGATTTTCTGTTTCATGATGTGGGTCAAAGACATAAAGTTGCGCAAAACACGATGATGTTGACTCTAGAGGCAATAACGATCCAATTCTATGGTACAATTGTCCATGAATTCTATATAACAATACGGTGAACGTCCGTCATTTATATTAGAATCAACAGAAGTACCGATAGAAGTGAAGCAAAAGCAAGTGTTATACTGTCGTATGAATGTTCAAAAGTGTGAAGAAAAGCTATGAGTTCCATCTAATAGAGAATCTAACAAAGGAGGTACTCTTTGTAGTGGAGGTAGCTTTATTGTCCCATTCGAGCAACACAACCGAAATGTTGGTTCTCTTTGTGCAGATCTTTTTCTTCTTTCTACAGACCACATGATAGCGCCACAGTGAGGACAAGAACAACTTGGTACTCCAAAGTCCAAACGATCAATGTATTTTCCTAAGTACATTCTCATTTAATTAAGGAGGGGTTCATATATTTGAGAAAATTAATGAAATGTAGAAACATACTTTTTCTTGTTGAGGATGAATCAATTTTTTCGACGCAAATTGTGGAGGAGCTAACTATTGAATAAATTAAGTGAAATTGAAGCAGTGAGATATTGTCACGGATGTTTGAAAGTTAATGAAGTAGTAAGTAAGCAAAAGATGTTAATTGATCCAAAACGAAAGTTTAAGAGCAAAGTATGGATAAAGACGACTATCTATTATCCTTAGCGGGTATATAACAACAACAATGTATATATTATATACTACAAGCGTTATTATTTTATTATTCTCGTAGAAGGAGATTGTACATACATAACTACATATTATTCATACATTGTCTACTAATTCATGTGGAAGTGTTATAACATAAGATCCAACATATGCATCCAAATAGCAATTTTAAACATAAATGTCTATCATATAATTTGGCCATTGTATGCTAATATACCTGGAAATATAATATAATAACATACAAGGCATGCATTCATATAAGTTGTGAAAATTTAATATAAAGAAGAAATATAGAAGCAATCTATGAGAAAGAAATGGCATAAATTCTAGTGTAATGAAAAGATATTGTAATGAGTAGCAATACATGAGTAATGTATAGAGTATAAAGTACTTGTATGATGATGTAATGTGTCCATTTCATTTCTCTCTACAGTCTGCCTTGATAGAAAGAGAAGGGCAAGTTATAAGCACACCATACAACCCAAATGAAATAAAGTAAATCTATAAAGAAAATATTACCCGTTTTTAAGCATGCTCGCATTCTACCGATTGGACGTTGATCTGGAGGAAAATTTCAAATATTCAGCAAAGTGTAAGTTAAGGACATTTTATAGATTAAATTATATTGGTATGTGAAATATGAAGTGCACACTACGGTAATTAACATATTCATTTACTATTCGTATCAAATGTAAGATGAATTGTATGTTCAAGAACTTTGTGAATAAATCTTGCTAGGTTTATGATATGTTGTTGCATTGCATCAAACTAAAAGTCTAAGTTGAAGCATGTGGTGTTTGAAATCGTGTGTATTATGTAGCATGCCTATTTGTAGATTTGTCAATAGATCCCATATCATAGTTCCTTAGGTACCCATTTTAATTAATATCATGCTATTAACTGAGTATTCAAATCCAGAGTTAGCGGAAGAAAGAACAAATCAACATTTATGCAATACAGGTATTATAGATGTGCAGACGCACTACATAACTGATGCGTACCATCTTTGTGTTTATCTTGGGTGGAATCCATCTTCTTCGGCAAGTAATGCTTGTAGGAAATGAGCCAACCTAATATCAAGCACAGGTAAGAATTTAACGCTGCAAGATGTAGAGGGCATAATTTCCAATCTAATCAAATAATTGTATCATATCATATATTAGAAGAATTAAAGCGCTGAATTTATATGGAGTTCACTTGAAATCAAACCTTCTATTCGTTCATGTCATAGAGTTGCTAGCAAGTAAAAATTCTTTTCATAGCACGAGCTGATTTATTATTCCAAACTTAAGAAGATCATGATATTCTTGGCAATTTTAAATTTGGACTCAATGAGTATACATGTAAATTTACATACATTTTGGGTTGCTTACATGCATATCCTTGTAAAAATATTATATCATTGCCTTCATGCATCATTGGCTGGTGTCGGCTATTATCTCAACAGGAATGCGCAATCCTTTGAAGCACGTCCTCTAATCGAGACATATACAACTCTTCGCATTTATCAAGGGGAAGCAAATCGGGCAATCAAGTATAGAACATGTGAAGGACCACGGTCATCGACGATGATGACCTGGATGTCGTCTAAGAGCACGTCGGCTTATTCGTGTGCAGCTGCTCAGTGCGATCAGCAGGAGTCACCACCATAATCGCAGCTGCTAGGTAGGAGAAGCGTCACCGCATACAACTGTGGGTATCAAGAATCGGAAGGAAGATTGTGTTGCAAGTCGCAATCGATCCCTTGGAAGTATTGGATCTTTGGTAGCCAGAATCTTGGACGGCTTCCGTTGCAGGGTGCCATACACTTCCAGAACAAACAAGGCGTCAGTCTCTTATAATTCTTCCCCTCCGCCATCTAAATAACCGCACACGACGATGCCCACGATCATCTTATTAAGATATGTTATCGGTGGATTATATGGATAAATGTTATGGATTTGTATGAATGTTTTGGATGTGATGGATTAATATGACGGGATCATTTCATAATTGAGGAACATACTAGAGAAAAGTATGAAGAGAGTAATATATAAATCAGGGAAATGATGAAGATAATTAAAGTGTTACCTAGAATACGATGTGGAAGCAGGAAGATCTGGCTAGGCCATCAAAAATGTTGCGAAAAACGTCATCAACATACATACATAAATTGGATTTTGAACATGTTTCCAAAACCAATAAGAGTGTGTATGCATCCAGATCGTCATTGATAAGAGAAATATCCAGTTTAGAGATATATGCATATTAAAGTAAGGAAAAAATACGAAAACAAACATCACGACAAACAATGTGACAAAGAAAATTAGAGAGTTAGAAATCACAATCGAAGCGTCCTGTTGTAGGACTTCCCTTAGAGAGACAACGCCACCCACTTTACCGACGCACAGGGCCTTGATGTGCCGCTCCCAGGGTTCGACGGTCCACGCTCGTCGACGGTGCGCACCATGCTTGAGCGTCCTCGAAAGTCGCCTCTGTAGACGAAGCCCGAGATCGAGAGAGGAGAGGAGACGAGTGTCCTCCAGAGAGGAGAGGCGTTGAGAATGAGGATAGATAATGTTCGTAACCTACGCCCACGACTTTAAGAGATACTTAGACGTCCGGACGATTACGCTTCGTGTGAGGATAATGGGACATATCCCTTGGAATTCAAACGCACAGTTACAAAACTGACCCGATCTTCTCCATGCCACGCCACGCCACAGCCGCAGCCGCGGCCGCGCCGCGCCCACGCCTAAGCCTGTGCCTGGCCCAGCGCGGCGTGGGCGCGCGCGCGTGCGTGTGTTGTGGTCTAAAGTCCTCTGTAGTCTATTTCCAGACTAGTCTCAGAACTTCTCATATAAAAACCAAGTGTCAATTTTAACTCTCCGTGATGTGGAAATAAACAGCACCCCACAGGGTTGAAACATTGAATTCCAGGAATTGAGATACATTAATATAACTTGATATTGACCATCAAATTTCATCAAACTATCCCAATACAGTTAATTCCAACAATCCACCACGAATTCATTGTTGAAATACAAAGAGCCAAGGATCTTGGGTTTCCACACTCTGCTTTCAGTAAAGGTACCTTCCGGTTTGAACCTTTACCTGAGTTATCCGCTTTCACCATCACAGGAATAAAGTAAACTAAGTCTTGAACTTTAATCCTTTGACGTAACGGTATCGAGTGGTAACAACAGAGTGAAGTCTACGGTGACAATCTTCTGGTTTTGATGCTATTAATGGCCATACACCCTACCCTGTTTCATGAGTATATTAAGAATACACCCTCATCCTTTATCTGCGGCCCACAGAAATACTCATATAGGTGGCATTCTCCAAGGATGCATGATGAATACCCATTCATCACTCTTTATTCTTTTATTTTAGCTACAAAACCTTTGCCAAACACACGTATATTCTTGTAAAAACAAATAATTACCAAATTGCATGCATTGTGTAAAAATCAATAATTAACATGTTTTTGTGCATAAATAAAATAATAAAGAGACAAAAGAAAAAGAGGGAGATATTTAGAATAAATATTGAGCGACTCAATTCAAAGGGAGGGCTCAGCATGGGCCTGACCGCATAAAAGCCCAAGTAGAGAGAGATAAGGAAGCTCATATGTGTAAATATACCTGTAAATATAATAAAAATATTTTCCTCTAAAAATAAAAATAAAAATAGGTTTGTATATATTTTTAAATATGTGTAAATACAAAATCAAAATAAAAATAGAAAAATTAAAAAGAAAATAAAAATAACCTTCCTTGTACATATTCACCATGTACATAAGACCACACATATATTTATTTTACCTTGTAAATAAATAAATCAAAATCTCATAAACTTGTATATATTCTATATTTCATAATGTAAATAAATAAAATAAAAACCATAAAAACAAAAATAAACTAAAAAGAACAAAAATAAAAACCAAAAGGAACATTGTATATACACCATGTATACAAATGTATATACCTATTTATTTCACCCTTGTAAATAAATAATAAAAATAAAATAAATATACCTTTTTATTCCTAATTTTATACTATAAATAAATAAAATATAAAATGGGAATAAAAATGTACAAAAATAATCAATTAAAAATCAAAAATTAAAAATCAATATTGTATATATACCTATATATAGCACTATATTGTAAATAGCTAATTTATATTTCAAAAAAATAATTAAAAATCACAAAAAATAGTTTATAAATAAATAAACATTTTTCAGGTTTTAGGTTTTTCCTAATACGTCCATTTATTATTTTATTTCGAATTTCTAAATATTTATGACATGGCCTCCTCTGATTGGTCCACGGGGGACGTTGACCCCCCGGTCAACTCCCCCCCTTGGACCACAGAGTTCCGGATCCAGGCAACCGACCCGATTTCTCCACATTTTCCCCGCCTGATCCGACCTTCAAATCCTTAAACCCCAGGTCCTACACCTTCCCTGCAGATCCGACAGCCACGCCCGGAGGTTCGCATCGGGGTCCACGCTCCGACCGAGTCACCCGAATCCCATCTTCTCGGACCCCTAACCCTATATAACTCCAGCTCCACCACAAGATTCAGGCATCTTTGGCTCTCATTTCTCCACCCTAGGACCTCCATAGCCACCGCCTGAGTGACAGCTCGCGTTCGGCCGTGTTGCAGCGAGGAGGGAGCAGTTGGACCATCGATCTGGCGCGCCCAGACGTGGTGCTCGAGCCTCGGGCACCGACGGCCCTCGAGGATAGGATCTAGTGCTTCCCCAGCTCTTCCCCAGTCGATCTCGTCCATCAGATAGACCCAGTTCTCCTCCTATTTAGCTAATTTAGATTTTCGCCCAAATCACCCCGTCGCCGACGAACCCCAATTCCGACCACCCTAGCCCACCTTTCGATCATTGGAGTCGACCCACACCTTCGCACTCCTCCCACGCACTTTCTTCGCCCATCCATTCACCCCAGTTCGCACAGGAACTGGGAACCGAGCTTCACCGCCGTCGCTCCGCCGGAGCTCGCTCGCCTCGACGCACCGTTCACCTCCATCACCGCTAACCGGGTCGAGGCACTTTGCCCTCGACCCAGGAGCTTGTTGCTGTGCTTTGCAGGTCAAAGCGAGCCTATCTGAGGGCTCAACGTTCTAGAGCAGCAGCTCCACCTCCGCCGGTGTCGCCTAAGCTCTCCGGAGCTCCGCTGTGTCATCGGAGGAGCTCGTCAGACGCGGGAGGCCCAGGCATTCTTTCTCCAATCTTCAGTAGCCTTCGAGGAGCTCTCCTGTACGCGCACGAGCCCGGCGAAACTCGCCGGCGTCGAGTTCATCGAGCATCCTCCCCGACCGTCCGATCTTCCTCGATCTTGTGTACGCGCACGAGGCCTTCGAGGAGCTCTCCTGTACGCGCACGATCTTGTGTGGACCGTCCAATCAGGGCTAAGAGGAGGCCCAACAGCCACCGTCGGATCGATGCGTGGCCTCCTCTCAGCCCTCCATCCAGCGAAGGGAACCCAGCTCTTCTCGACCATTGATCAGACACGTGGCGCGTCCCCAGCCGTTGGAATATCGCCGAGGAATCCCTTGCTGAGGCGCCACCCCCCCTGACCGATAGATATCACACGTGGCGCCCATCCAGCCTTCGGCATATAATAAGGCGTAATTTCCCGTAGGCCCCTCTCTTTTTGTTTTTACAAATTAGTCCTGCAAATATTTTATCCCGTTCATTTTTTTTGGTGTATTTGCATAGTGGACCTTGTCTTTTCTTGTATTCGCTTTTATACCCATGTACGTTGTGGTACACGTGCTTCGACACGTGACTGTGGGATAATTGCATGTATGGGCCTGATGTTATAGGGTGTTTATGAATGAAAATATGTTTTTAGTATTTCCAAAAATGCCCCTGTGAGTGTTTTAATTGTGCATGTGCCAAATATCATGGGTATTTTACACTTTCGCCCCTGGACTTTTAGTACGTGTTACTATTTAGTCTAAGGACCTAAGTTTTATTGCAAATCAGTCCCTGAGTGCCCAGATCACGCGCGTGGCGGGTGAGATCTTGGAGAATTTGCACCGGACCCCCTGGGTTTCTTGGATTATTACTTTTAGGCCCCCAAAGTATATCTTTATGACAAATAGTCCCTGTGATTATGGGCTTGAATTTTTGTAAATAAAATACTAAATATCATCCAAATTGCGTGAAAATTTGACGTGGCTCCTGCCACTGTGTAGGATTTTCACCGAATTTCGGGAAATTTTAGGTCCCCATTTATTATTTTTAAAAATTCAAAAACACACATTTTTCTTACTGTCCAGTTCTAAAAATCACAAAAAAATATTAGAACACCTTTAAAAATTAAAAAAAATTAGATATTGTTTGTCTTGCTGTGCTTGATTTTCTGACCTATTTTGGTCATTTTTAGATTTATAAAAATTATAAAAATTGAAAAACCCTTAAAAACCCATAAAAATTCTAATAAATAATTGAAAAAACAAAAACAATAAATCCAGTGCTTAATTTTTCCTTGTATTTCATACTTTACAGGAAAATTACCTTCAGGTCTTATTAGGGCCATTTTGTATTTTAATTTGGCCCTTGAAGCCTGACTGGACATTGTCTTGCATTTTCTATCTTGTTTAATTTTTATAAAATTCCATAAAAATCAGAAAAAACCCAAAAATTAACCAAAACATAGAAAAATATAAAAAATATAAAACATTTTCATTTGAATTTTTGGAATAATTTTGAGTAATTAAATAATTGTGTGAAGTTGCTTGTTTCCTTAATTTTCCCATTTTCTCCATTATTGAAAAATCCGAAAAATCTCAAAATATTAAAAATCCACCAAAAATATTTGTCTTTTATTTTTCATTATTTTTGACTACTTCGTAGGCCGCAAGGCCATCACGTGCTCCTTGAGTTTGACCCTGGGCGTTATACCAGGTTAATATCATAGCTAGACCGCTATCTTGAGTTTCATCGATTTTTGCCTTTATTTGGTGGTCGAATAATTTTTCTTGTTGAACTCTGAGTCCTGAGTGACCGAGGTCACAACGACCTTAGTTATTCCTTTACCTTAGTCGTTCGGGTCGCTCATCAGACTGGCGTCATTGCCGGGGAGCACGACTTAGTAGTCACATTTGATTTTTCCACGGCTTTCTTTTTCGCGGTTTTCTGTATAGATTTTTGTATATATTTTTCTGACTTGTTTATATAATAATTTGGTCTGATCACACTATCTGTTTGTTTTCTTGCGAGGGTCCGAGGACCGAGGCAGCTTTCTTCGGAAGCCGAGCAACCGCGGGAGCCGGAGGCGGCTCTCTTCTCTACAGAGCCGCAGGAGGACATGAGGAGCGAGCAGGAGTGCGGGAGCCGCGAAATAACCGCGGATTAGATTAGCTGTAACTTAGATTTTATTTCCTGCAGTACTTGAACTATTATTGTAATAAAACAGGGACATGACTGAGACACTTGGACTTAAGAGATTCTCGGGGTATGTTTCGCCGAGCACCGGTGTGCTCGGGGGACCCCTCAGTTTTACGCGGCTTTTTCGCGGTTTTGTTTCCTTTACTGCATTTTCCGGTTTCTCGCGGATTTTCGAGCCCCTAGCTTTAGGCTTTTCTACTTGATTGTGACGTAACTCATAGGATCCAAATACCGTAATACATTTGCATGTTCCTATAGTTCGGTAATTGGACCTATAATAAAAGATTAATAAAATAGTTGATTCACCACCTTCGAGCCTACGCGCCACGAGCCCACCCCGTCAAGCGCTACTCCTGAACTCGACTTGTCGAGAAGAGGAGGGGTGGGTCTAGACCGAACTCTCTGGATTGGAGGCTAGCGATCAGCTAGTTGTTCTTTCGAGTAGCACTGCTGTTTAGGGACTCGGTTTTCCGCCTGAACCATTTAGGTAGTTTATTTCCTGTCTTTCAATTCTGCGCGGATCATTTTGCATGTAGACTGCTGGAGTCAGGTATGCATTTCTTACTCTGCATGCATCATTGATTTTTCGCGCATCGGCTTTTTCGACTTCTCCCCCTGTTTTGGATTAAAATAACCAGAAGAACCGAAAAATTTGTTAGGCGATTTGTTTGATTATTGAAAAATATCTAAAAAAGGAAAACAATAAAATTTGGGACTGCTAACACTATCGACCCTAAAAGACACCTCACTTAAAAATATGTCTTGGGGAGAGCAACCCCCTCATTGTCTGGTTTGCTTGCGCGAGGGAGTGACCCCGCACACTAGGTAAAGCCCTCCGATATTCTTCTCGACTGATTACCGGCTATTTCTGTACGGGACAGTCGGTTGGGAAAATATCGGGTAACCCAACAGGTCATGTAATCGCTCTGCTATCCTGACTAATCACCAAAATAAAATTGACAAGATAATTGACCGAGCCTTTACAGTCTTCAGCTCATGTTGCGTTGGTGAATCGGGGGTTTGCTTGTGATCATAGTTGTTACCAGATCTCATCCGCACTACTCGCCAGATCACGATGATGGGCAGGAGGTCTCTTAGGCAGCCTCTGGCTGCACCGCTTTTTAGCACTCCAGCCCACTCATCTAGGTCGGTTCGTGGGAGCTCAGACTCGCTCTCCGAACCCGAGTACGACTCCACCCTGTTCCCCCTCGATCCCCCTTCTTCTGAGACCGAGATACCAGTGCCAGAGGAGAGACAGACAGATGATTTATCGGCACCTGAGTTTGGATGTTTTGATTTTGCAGAGACTATGGCCGGCAGTAGTGATGATCACACCAGAGGTCCGCAGCATGAGCACTTCGTTCTGGACCAGGGTGCAATCAACTCCACCCTGATCGCCTCCCTCGAGACAGTTCAGCAGCAGTTGAGAGATCAGGGCACATTCATGTTGGATATGAGGTGTGAGCTTGAGCAGATGAGAGCTGACCGTGAGCAGCGCGGCGCAGGGGGAGGACCCGACTATGCAGCAGCAGCCGCAGTAGCCGCCGCCGCAGCAGGAGCAGCAGGACCTCCGAGACCGATGCGGGAGTTACACAACCCCGGATCGACTTTGACGCACCGTTGGGTGGTACTACCAGCGATCGTGGGGGACTTCAAGTTCCCCCCGAACACTTTGCAGCTTCTTCCCCGATTTCATGGGCTGGCTACTGAGGAGCCTCATCTCCACCTTCAGGAGTTCGAGATGATATGCAGCACTGTCCACGATCGTCAGGTGGACCAGGATACCATACGGATGATTGCCTTCCCCTTCTCCTTAGCAGACAGAGCAGCCACCTGGCTGAAGCACTTGGGGAAGTTCGTCTACACCTGGGGGCAGCTCCGCGCCGAGTACTTGCACAAGTACTACCCACTCGGGCGGACGAACGCCGCTAAAGCGTTGATCAGCAACTTCTCCATGCTCCCCAACGAGCAGTTCCACGAGGCATGGGAGAGGTTTCGAGAGCTGACCGACAGATGCCCGCACCATGATATTTCCAAGCCGAACCTTGTTCAGAGATTTTTCAGCGGGCTGACACCAGAGCTTCAGGGCTTGGTGAACGCTTCTTGTGGCGGGTCTTACTTTGTCAAGGATCACGATCAGGTTTGGTGGTGATGTCCCAGACCCGATTGTACACTCAGGGCAGACCCTAGGAGCCACAGACCATGCAGTACCAGAGGATAGCACGGGTCGACGCTGGTCTATCCAGTTCGTCAACGGTAGCAGCAGCACAGGCAGAGAGTTCAGCCGCAGACATGAGGATTATCAGCGAGAAGCTGAACCAGATGGAGATTATTGAGAAGAAGCAGAGCCAGGGCATCACGCAGATGGAGCAGATGGCACGGACTCTGAGTGACCTGAAGACACAGCTCATGTGTCTCCAGGTGGCACAGACGGCTTCACAGCCTCGTCTTCAGGCACGAGGCGATCCGAGTAGCAGACAGGACTACAGTCAGGAGGAAGAGGAGGAACCACCACTCAGAGATTCATGTGCTGACGAGAGCCACTTGTTTCGCGATTCAGAACTGTCTGCCGGCCAAGAGGCCAGATTCAGGAGCCCCATATGTCAGATGCCGTATCAGTGAGCAGAGGTTCGACCGTACTCTATTAGACAGCGGATCGTCGATCAACTTACTTTCGGCATACCTTCTTGACCGCTTCGAGTTGGGCACTCTTAGACAGAGCAGGACAGTCCTTCAGTTTGCTGATCGATCTGTCAAGAGGCCGAAGGGGTTGCTTAGAGACGTTGTCGTCACGATTTAGGGCCTGCAATTCCCCGTGGACTTCGTAGTGTTGGACATGGAGATCCCTGAGTCAGTGACCGACTACCCCCATCATTCTAGGTCGCCCGTTCTTGGCCACAGCCAAGGCAGTGACCGACCATGATAGAGGGAAAGTATACTTTCACGTCGAGGGTGAAAGTGTACAAATAGAGACGGTCGAGGACATCAGAGCCAGAGACAGAGCATGCTCAGAGACTACTTCTGATACAAAGCAGATGACAGATGCCGGACTAGACATCCACCAGGACTGCAACTTTGTGATTACAGATGATGAGGCAGTATGGGCAGATCCAGATGCACAGGCCATCCTCTCACCTTCAGAGTCCGCTGATGCAGAGACGACAGCAGAGGAGAGCTTGGAGAGCACATTCTTGGTCCAGGATACTTTTGAAGCAGCAGAGCCGGTACTCGACCGCGAGACTGATTTTTGTGATGATGGTGGTACTGAGGCCACCTTGGATGATACAGATCCCTCAGAGTAAAATTTTGATTGTGCAGATTTTGATGATTACATACCAGATCTGACTTCCACTAAGCCTGCAGTTAGGGAGGAGGTAGATGCCGAGCAGAGCAGAGCAGAGACAGTCTATCGGGGCAGCCTTTTCCAGATTCAGAGAGTGACAGAGAGTTTCAGTTCTCCCATGCGGATTTGGCAGCCTTCACGCAGAGTTTTCAGAGGCCAGATCCACCAGCACCCAGTTGTCCAGAGCTTAAGCCGCTTCCTGCACCACTGAAGTATAGGTTCCTTGCAGGTGAGCATGAGATGTACCCAGTCATTATCTCCGCCGATTTGACTGGAGAGCAAGAATCTCGTCTGATGGGGGTTCTTGAAAAGAACCGCAAGGCGATAGGATGGAGCGTAGCAGATCTCCAGGGGATCAGTTCGGCTCTGTGCTCTCACCACATCTATCTCGAAGATGAGGCAAAGCCGTCGCGTGAGTTCCAGCGGCGGCTGAACCCGAATCTGAGGGAGGTTGTCATGAAGGAAATTTCGAAGTGGTGGAGCGCCGATTTTATCTACCCCATCTCCGACTCCAAGTGGGTCATCCCTTTGCATGTGGTGCCCAAGAAGACGGGCATCACTACAGTGGTCAGCGAGTCTGGAGAGGAGATTGCTACACGGGTGCCCACTTCTTGGAGGGTCTGCGTTGACTACAGGAGACTCAACCAGGCCACCACCTGCCCTTTATAGATCAGATCATTGAGAGACTGGCAGGGAAGAGCCACTATTGTTTTCTGGATGGGTACTCGGGCTACAACCAGGTGGTCATTGCTCCCGAAGACCAGGACAAGACTACCTTTACTTGTCCCTTCGGCACATACGCCTTCCTACGCATACCATTTGGGCTATGCAATGCCCCTGCGACTTTTCAGAGATGCATGTTGTCGATCTTTTCGGACATGGTAGGGGAGTGCTTGGAGGTCTTCATGGATGATGTCTCGGTTTACGGCGACGGATTCGACTCCTGTATTGACTGCCTAGACCGAGTTCTTCAGCGATGTATAGAGGTTCGCTTGGTTCTATCTTGGGATGAGAGTCACTTCATGGTGACTCAAGGGACGGTGCTTGGCCATATCATCTCCAACAGGGGCATGGAGGTTGATCCGGCCAAGGTTGATGTCATTAGAAAACTCGCACCGCCGTCCAATTTGCGGCAGTTACGGTCATTCCTGGGGCACGTCGGTTTCTACCGACGATTCATTCATGACTTTAGTAGGATTGCTCGATCGTTGACTGACCTGCTGACGAAAGACACCGAGTTCCTTGTCGATGACAAGTTTCTTTCGTTGTTTGAGACTCTCAAGAGATGTGTTGCTGAGGCTCCTGTTCTTCAGCCACCTGATTGGTCTCTCCCATTCGAGATCATGACGGATGCCTCTGATTTTGCTGTGGGGACCATGCTGGGACATAGGAGGGATGGAGTTCCATTTGCTATTCACTACGCTAGCCGCACATTAGATTCTGCGCAGCGGAACTACATAGTCACAGAGAAGGAGATGCTAGCCGTAGTATTCGCCCTAGATAAGTTCAGATCGTACATTATTGGATCTAGAGTGACCCTGTACACAGATCATACCGCCATCAGGTACCTCATGGAAAAGAAGGATGCCAAGGCCAGACTTACTAGATGGATCCTTCTACTCCAGGTGTTTGACATAGAGATTAAGGATAAGCCTGGAGTCAAGAATGTGGTGGAGGATCATCTCTCCCGATTAGAGCATCTTGAGGATTCTGACTTGATTAACCCTATTTGTGAGACCTTCCCAAATGAGGTGATCCTTACTATCTCCTCTCTCCCATGGTATGCCGATATTGTGAACTTTCTTGTTGCTAAGAAAGTTCCACAAGATTGGCCCAGGCAGAGGCTTGAGACCTTCATCGCGAAGGCCAAGTCCTACCATTGGGAGGATCCCATCCTTTACCTCGAAGGAGGGGATAGCATCTGGCGTAGGTGCATTCCTCAGGAGGAGCAACACAGCGTCCTCACTTACTGCCACAAGCTTGAGGCAGGAGGACATCACTCTGGGAGGAGAATGGCACAGAAAGTGCTCCAATCCGGCCTATGGTGGCCTACTCTCTTCAAGGACTCTGATGAGTTCGTGAAGAGATGTACTGACTGTCAGAGGATGGGCACTTGTGGACAGCGTGATATGATGCCAATGCAGCCCATTCACTTCTGTGAGGTTTTTGACGCATGGGGCATCGATTTCATGGGTCCATTCCCTAAGAGTCAGGGATTTGAGTACATTCTGTTGGCCGTTGATTATGTGAGTCGTTGGGTTGAGGCCATCCCCGCCCGAACCGTTGATGCCAGGACAGTCTGCAGATTTTTGAGGAAGCACATCATTACACGGTTCGAGGTACCTCGAGTATTGATTTCAGATGGGGGGTCTCATTTCATCAACGACCAGGTGAAGGCCCTTGCTAGCGAGTTCGGCATAGACCATCGAGTTGCCACTCCATACCATCCACAGACGAATGGTCTAGCCGAGGTGTCGAACAGGGAGATCAAGACTATTTTGCAGAAAGTCGTCCGCCCTGACCGAAAGGATTGGTCACAGCTTTTGGACTCGGTCTTGTGGGCATATCGGACGTATTTCAAGACTCCTTTGGGTACATCTCCCTTTCGCCTCGTATATGGAAAGCCGTGCCATTTACCTGTTGAGTTGAGGCACAGGTCACTTTGGGTAGTTACAGATATTCTTTTGGATCCAGATAGTGTAGGAGACCAGAGGAGGGCCGAGTTAGCAGCCTTGGAGGAGCTTCGTGATACCGCCTTCTCAAACAGCCTACAGTACAAGGAGAGAGTGAAGGAGTGGCATGATTCTCGTATCAGCCACAAGCATTTTGAGCCTGGACAGAGAGTATGGCTGTTTGATGCTAGGCTTCGTCTATTTCCAGGGAAGCTACAGAGAAAATGGAAGGGACCTTATCTTGTGAGAAAGGTACACGACAACGGGAGCATTGATATATCTGAGTTGTCTTCTGAGAGTACCTTTCGAGTGAACGGCCAGTGGCTCAAGCCATTTCTAGATCATGAGCCGCGGGTCGTTGATGTTGCCCCTATTCATTTTGTGTGAGATGTGGTCTCTTGACTCACATCTTTTGCATCTCACGCCTGATTATCATCGTTCTTCCGACATGTATAGATCCAGTTGTCCGTATCACTCTATTCTTTAGTCCCACATCCCTTTTCTCATCTCATGATTATGTTATACTTAGGGTGTACTTTACCCTAAGTATAGGGGGGATGTAGGACCTTCGGGTATTCTTTTGATTCTTTCTACCCTCGTTTTGCTACTTATACATAGGGATATTTTACCCTAAGTATAGGGGGGGTAGACTCTGTACATCCTTCACTCGGATTTCCCTTCATGTACAGCTTGCTATACTTAGGATTACTTGATCCTAAGTATAGGGGGAAAACACCGAGTTCTCCTCATTCTATTCTTTGATTCATCTCTGTATATAACCATTCCTTTTCACTTCCCTATACTAAGCACGAGTTATGTCTTCTTCATCGCTCTTGACTCTGAGGACATCGTTCGAGCTAAGTATGGGAGGTGTGTATATATTCCATATATACTTTAGCCATAACTCGTACTTTGTGTGAGTGTGTGAATAAATAAAAATGGCTAAAAACTCATAAAAAATTAATTAAAAATTTTTCCCTTGTATATGAAATTCATCTTGCACATACCTATTTGTTTTAACAAATTATTTTTGTACAAATGATTGTAAAATGATTTTTGTAAAGGATTTGTCAATATTTTCATATCAAAATTATGTATACAGTACAAATTTTTTCCAAAATGTTTTGAAAACAAAAAGTTGGCAAAAATCTTGTAAATGCTTGTAAATATTTTGCAAAACTTCGCATTCATGCATACATCCATGTTTTCAAACATTTTTCAAAAAATTTTGCACGATTGTGAATATTTCTAAAAGTGCACATTTGTAAATAGCATCTTTGTAAATATTTGCATAGTTTTTCCTGGAGTCTAGTTGACATTTAAACTAGCCTGGAATTAAATTGGGAAATGGAGCTTGATTAAGATCTTAATCCACCTAATTCTAAGAGGAACCTTATAAGGCTTAGGGTTAAGGCTTTTCAGGTCCATTGGGACTTAATTCTTTGAGTCCACTAGGCTATGAGCATATGTCATCTTGATGAGCCTAAGTAGAGCACTTAACAACACACGCATGACTCTTAGAGACAATGGCTTGACTTGCACCAGCACCTTACACATAGCTCTCCACAGATGAGGTGGTGAAGAGATGTACTGACTGTCAGAGGATGGGCACTTGTGGACAATGTGATATGATGCCAATGCAGCCCATTCACTTCTGTGAGGTTTTTGACACATGGGGCATCGATTTCATGGGTCCATTCCCTAAGAGTCAGGGATTTGAGTACATTCTGTTGGTCGTTGATTATGTGAGTCGTTGGGTTGAGGCCATCCCCGCCCGAACCGTTGATGCCAGGACAGTCTGCAGATTTTTGAGGAAGCACATCATTACACGGTTCGGGGTACCTCGAGTATTGATTTCAGATGGGGGGTCTCATTTCATCAACGACTAGCTGAAGGCCCTTGCTAGAGAGTTCGGCATAGACCATCGAGTTGCCACTCCATACCATCCACAGACGAATGGTCTAGCCGAGGTGTCGAACAGGGAGATCAAGACTATTTTGCAGAAAGTCGTCCGCCCTGACCGAAAGGATTAGTCACAGCTTTTGGACTCGGTCTTGTGGGCATATCGGACGTCTTTCAAGACTCCTTTGGGTACATCTCCCTTTCGCCTCGTATATGGAAAGCCGTGCCATTTACCTGTTGAGTTGAGGCACAGGTCACTTTGGGCAGTTACAGATATTCTTTTGGATCCAGATAGTGTAGGAGACCAGAGGAGGGCCGAGTTAGCAGCCTTGGAGGAGCTTCGTGATACCGCCTTCTCAAACAGCCTACAATACAAGGAGAGAGTGAAGGAGTGGCATGATTCTCATATCAGCCACAAGCATTTTGAGCCTGGACAGAGAGTATGGCTGTTTGATGCTAGGCTTCGTCTATTTCCAGGGAAGCTACAGAGAAAATGGAAGGGACCTTATCTTGTGAGAAAGGTACACAACAACGGGAGCATTGATATATCTGAGTTGTCTTCTGAGAGCACCTTTCGAGTGAACGGCCAGAGGCTCAAGCCATTTCTAGATCATGAGCCGCGGGTCGTTGATGTTGCCCCTATTCATTTTGCGTGAGATGTGGTCTCTTGACTCACATCTTTTGCATCTCACGCCTGATTATCACCGTTCTTCCGACATGTATAGATCCAGTTGTTCGTATCACTCTATTCTTTAGTCCCACATCCCTTTTCTCATCTCATGATTATGCTATACTTAGGGTGTACTTTACCCTAAGTATAGGGGGGATGTAGGACCTTCGGGTATTCTTTTGATTCTTTCTACCCTCGTTTTGCTACTTATACATAGGGATATTTTACCCTAAGTATAGGGGGGGTAGACTCTGTACATCCTTCACTCGGATTTCCCTTCATGTACAGCTTGCTATACTTAGGATTACTTGATCCTAAGTATAGGGGGAAAACACCGAGTTCTCCTCATTCTATTCTTTGATTCATCTCTGTATATAACCATTCCTTTTCACTTCCCTATACTAAGCACGAGTTATGTCTTCTTCATCGCTCTTGACTCTGAGGACATCGTTCGAGCTAAGTATAGGGGGGTGTGTATATATTTCATATATACTTTAGCTATAACTCGTACTTTGTGTGAGTGTGTGAATAAATAAAAATGGCTAAAAACTCATAAAAAATTAATTAAAAATTTTTCCCTTGTATATGAAATTCATCTTGCACATACCTATTTGTTTTAACAAATTATTTTTGTACAAATGATTGTAAAATGATTTGTGTAAAGGATTTGTCAATATTTTCATATCAAAATTATGTATACAGTACAAAATTTTTCCAAAATGTTTTGAAAACAAAAGGTTTGCAAAAACCTTGTAAATGCTTGTAAATATTTTGCAAAACTTCGCATTCATGCATACATCCATGTTTTCAAACATTTTTCAAAAAAGTTTGCACGATTGTGAATATTTCTAAAAGTGCACATTTGTAAATAGCATCTTTGTAAATATTTGCATAGTTTTTCCTGGAGTCTAGTTGACATTTAAACTAGCCTGGAATTAAATTGGAAAATGGAGCTTGATTAAGATCTTAATCCACCTAATTCTAAGAGGAACCTTATAAGGCTTAGGGTTAAGGCTTTTCAGGTCCATTGGGACTTAATTCTTTGAGTCAACTAGGCTATGAGCATATGTCATCTTGATGAGCCTAAGTAGAGCACTTAACAACACACGCATGACTCTTAGAGACAATGGCTTGACTTGCACCAGCACCTTACACATAGCTCTCCACAGATGAGGTGGTGAGGAGGCGGTTTCTTTTGGCTTGGGGTAGCATATGAGGGTAGCACTTCTAGGCGGAACCTCTCTTCTTCTTCTAGTGAAGGAAGTGCGTCTCAACTTGGTCTGGTGGTGATGAAGTCTAAAGACAGAAGTTGTGGGTTGCAATAAAGCTTCAAAAGAGGGATAGTCTACTGGCTCAAGAGGAAAAACTCCTTGTATATATGCTGCACCATGTAGATATGTTGTACTGTTACACAAAAAAATGTGCAAAAAGAAAAGAACTCCAAAAAAGTGGTGGGTCGGATTGAAAATTTAATAACCCCACCGGAGTGTATATAGTCAAATAAAGCAAAAGCTTATGGTATACATGTTACATCTCATGAAGCTTGCAGCGGGAGACTCAGCTACACTGGTTGAGCTCCCAAGGATACGTGGCTACACTGGCCATGGTCCATTCTTCATCTTCTTCCCCCTCTTCTTGAGCCGGTTGCACTTGAACTTAGAAGGGAATACCCCGCTTCTCGAGGAAAGAGTTGCTAGACCGAGGCATTAGAGTTACCAGGTTGGGGGAGGTTGTTTCTTTGTTACTTCTTAGGTGTGGAGGTACATATCACTTACACTGCATGGAAAGATTCATGGTCATTAGAGTTTGTGTATGTAGACTTGTTCTGATCTGGTTTATTGAGGAGTCTTGTCCATAGATTGGTGGAACTTAGAGGCTGTTGACTTTTAAACTTAAGTCCAAATAAGGTTCCGACACATTAATAATCCAAAGATCTGATCGAGCTCCATATTTCAATTTAATGAAAGCAAGTTTAATAATCAGCCTTAATCCATGTATATTCTCCTCTTTTTCTTTTTCTTTTTCTTTCTCTTTTTCACATCTTTTTCAAATAAGTGTTTGCTAAGGGACTAGCAAAGTTAAGTATAGAAGGGTGATGAATACCCATTCATCACTCTTTATTCTTTTATTTTAGCTACAAAACCATTGCCAAACACATGTATATTCTTGTAAAAATAAATAATTACCAAATTGCATGCATTGTGTAAAAATCAATAATTAGCATGTTTTTGTGCATAAATAAAAGAATAAAGAGACAAAAGAAAAAGAGGGAGATATTTAGAATAAATATTGAGCGACCTAATTCAAAGGGAGGGCTCAGCATGGGCCTGACCGCGTAAAAGCCCAAGTAGAGAGAGATAAGGAAGCTCATATGTGTAAATATACCTGTAAATATAATAAAAATATTTTCCTCTAAAAATAAAAATAAAAATAGGTTTGTATATATTTGTAAATATGTTTAAATACAAAATCAAAATAAAAATAGAAAATTAAAAAGAAAATAAAAATAACATTCCTTGTACACATTCACCATGTACATAAGACTACACATATATTTATTTTACCTTGTAAATAAATAAATCAAAATCTCATAAACTTGTATATATTCCATATTTCATAATGTAAATAAATAAAATAAAAACCATAAAAACAAAAATAAACTAAAAAGAACAAAAAAACCAAAAGGAACATTGTATATACACCATGTATACAAATGTATATACCTATTTATTTCACCCTTGTAAATAAATAATAAAAATAAAATAAAAATACCATTTTATTCCTAATTTTATGCTATAAATAAATAAAATATAAAATGGGAATAAAAATGTACAAAAATAATTAATTAAAAATCAAAAATTAAAAATCAATATTGTATATATATCTATATATAGCACTATATTGTAAATACCTAATTTATATTTCAAAAAAATAATTAAAAATCACAAAAAATAGTTTATAAATAAATAAACATTTTTCATGTTTTAATTTTTTCCTAATTCAACCATTTATTATTTTATTTCGAATTTCTAAATATTTATGATTGACCCCCCGGTCAACTCCCCCCTTGGACCACAGAGTTCCGGATCCAGGCAACCGACCCGATTTCTCCACATTTTCCCCACATGATCCGACCTTCAAATCCTTAAACCCCGGGTCCTACACCTTCCCTGCAGATCCGACAGCCACGCCCGGAGGTTCGCGTCGGGGTCCGCGCTCCGATCGAGTCACCTGAATCCCATCTTCTCGGACCCCTAACCCTATATAACTCCAGCTCCGCCGCACGATTCAGGCATCTTTGGCTCTCATTTCTCACCCTAGGACCTCCATAGCCACCGTCTGAGTGACAGCTCGTGTTCGGTCGTGTTGCAGCGAGGAGGGAGCAGTTGGACCATCGATCCGGCGACTTTGCGCCGCCGCGCGCCGCCCAGACGTGGTGCTCGAGCCTCAGGCACCAACGGCCCACGAGGCTAGGACCTAGAGCTTCCCCAGCTCTTCCCCAGTCGATCTCGTCCATCAGGTAGACCCAGTTCTCCTCCTATTTAGTTAATTTAGATTTTTTTCCTAAATCACCCTGTCGCCGACGAACCCCGATTCCGACCACCCTAGCCCACCTTTCGATCATCGGAATCGACCCACAACTTCGCACTCCTCCCACGCACTTTCTTCGCCCATCCATTTACCCCAGTTCGCACAGGAACTGGGAACCGAGCTTCATCGTCGTCGCTCCGCCGGAGCTGGCTCGCCTCGACGCACCGTTCACCTCCATCACCGCTAACCGGGTCGAGGCACTTTGCCCTCGACCCAGGAGCTTGTTGTTGTGCTTTGTAGGTCAAAGCGAGCCCATCTGAGGGCTCGACGTTCTAGAGCAGCAGCTCCACCTCCGTCGGTGTCGCCTGAGCTCTCCGGAGCTCTGCTGCGTCATCAGAG
The DNA here is from genome assembly GCA_037367405.1 of Ottelia alismoides. Lineage (NCBI taxonomy): Eukaryota > Viridiplantae > Streptophyta > Magnoliopsida > Alismatales > Hydrocharitaceae > Ottelia > Ottelia alismoides. The sequence goes on along the minus strand of JAZKJV010006555.1, from coordinate 503,517 downwards.
GAGCTCGTCAGACGCGAGAGGCCCAGGCATTCTTTCTCCAATCTTCAGTAGCCTCTGAGGAGCTCTCCTGTACGCGCACGAGCCCGACGAAACTCGCCGGCATCGAGTTCATCGAGCATCCTCCCCGATCGTCCGATCTTCCTCCAGCTCCAGATCATGTGCGGACTGTCCGATCAGGGCTAAGAGGAGGCCCAGCAACCATCGTCGGATCGACACGTGGCCTCCTCTCAGCCCTCCATCCAGCAAAGGGAACCCAACGCTTCTCGACCGTTGATCAGACATGTGGCGCGTCCCCAACCGTTGGATTATCGCCGAGGAATCCCTTGCTGAGGCGCCACCCCCCGACCGATGGATATCACACGTGGCTCCCATCCAGCCTTCGGCATATATTAAGGGGTAATTTCCCGTAGGCCCCACTCTTTTTGTTTTTACAAATTAGTCCTGTAAATATTTTATCTCGTTCATTTTATTTTCGTGTATTTGCATAGTGGACCTTGTCTTTTCTTGTATTCTCTTTTATACCCCTATATGTTGTGGTACACGTGCTTCGACACGTGACTTTGTGGGATAATTGCATGTATGAGCCTGATGTTCTAGGGTGTTTATGAATGAAAATATGTTTTTAGTATTTGCATAAATGCCCCTGTGAGTGTTTTAATTATGCATGTGCCAAATATCGTAGGTATTTTATACTTTCGCCCCTAGACTTTTTGTACGTGTTACTATTTAGTCTAGGGACCTAAGTTTTATTGCAAATCGGTCCCTGAGTGCTCAGATCACGCGCGTGGCGCGTGAGATCTTGGAGAATTTGCACCGGACCCCCCTGGGTTTCTTGGATTATTACTTTTAGGCCCTCAAAGTATATCTTTATGATAAATAGGTCCCTGTGACTGTGGGCTTGAATTTGTTGTAAATAAAATACTAAATATCATCCAAATTGCGTGAAAATTTGACGTGGCTCCTGCCACAGTGTAGGATTTTCACCGAATTTTGGGAAATTTTAGGAGCCCATTTATTATTTTTAAAAATTCAAAAACACGCATTTTTCTTACTGTCTAGTTCTAAAAATTACAAAAAAAATTAAAACGCCTTTAAAAATTTTAAAAAAATTAGATATTGTTTGTCTTGCTGTGCTTGATTTTCTGACCTATTTTGGTCATTTTTAGATTTATAAAAATTATAAAAATTAAAAAACCCTTAAAAACCCATAAAAATTCTAATAAATAATTGAAAAAACCAAAAACAATAAATCCAGTGCCTAATTTTTCCTTGTATTTCATACTTTACATGAAAATTACTCATGTCTTAGGGTCATTTTGTATTTTAATTTGGCCCTTGAAGCCTGACTGGACATTGTCTTGCATTTTCTGTCTTGTTTCATTTTTATAAAATTCCATAAAAATCAGAAAAACCCCAAAAATTAACCAAAAACATAGAAAAATATAAAAAATATAAAAACATTTTTGTTTGAATTTTTGAATAATTTGAGTAGTTAAATAATTATGTGAAGTTGCTTGTTTCCTTGTTTTTCCCATTTTCTCTATTATTGAAAAATCCAAAAAAATCTTAAAATATTAAAAATCCACCAAAAATATGTCTTTTATTTTTCATTATTTTTGACTACTTCTTAGGCTGTAAGGACATCACGTGCTCTTTGAGTTCGACCCTGGGCGCTATACCAGGTTAATATCATAGCTAGACCGCTATCTTGAGTTTCATCGATTTTTGCCTTTATTTGGTGGTCGAATAATTTTTCTTGTTGAGCTCTGAGTCCCGAGTGACTGAGGTCACAACGACCTTAGTTATTCCTTTACCTTAGTCGTTCGGGTCGCTCATCAATGCACTGCTCACATCTTGCTTATAAATGCTTGAATCCATTAAGAACATAATGCTCAACCTTTTACTGCAGTTTTCAGGCACTCGACTTTTCAGGGATAGGACTCACATGTAAAATATTGCATATTGAGTGTCAGCCAGTTCCCCTTACAACTTGTTTTCCCATTGAACCAATTGTTGGACATGCGAGCCCACGACGAGCCATTATGCAATAAATGTTATTGCACATATAATTCCCAGATCTGAAATGAAGAATAAATAATTTGCATAATAGGTCCCTTAGTACAATTAGGGTTATGTACCATGGCCATCTTAATAATCATACAGCTATTGATTCAATAATTGAATCATAGAGGTTGGTGCTTGAATGAATATCTAATATCTAAAGGGTTAGATTGAGGACTCATCAAGCACTCTTAAATGATTGTTATGAGATGATCTTCGGTCTGAGTAGGAGATGGCAATCCTTTCTCAGTTAGGGTGATATATGACCGACCTCTTGATGCAGGTCATCTGTATAGGAATAGAGATTTGGAGGTGTCAGATTAGTTAGGTCAAAGAGTTGACTTAACAAGATCGAGATAACCAAAGTCCTATATCGTATGCTGTCACGATACAGGCATGCATCCTCTGACTGGAGACAGATGTATTACTATATGTCTGAGTATGTACATTTGGCAGACCAATAGGTTGATGACCTAATCAAGGTCTATACACCGACGCGTTGGTGTGCATGTAAGGGCATATGAGTAATACGATCTCTCAAAGGGATCATACAGGTTCAATTACTGAACCGGAAGACATGAGCTCACTCATGAGATATTGGGAAGAATCAAATTCCCTGCACGGTAGTCTTGCTTTGGAAGCTTGACTGAATTTGTAGGTTTGATATATACTTTTGGAAAGTATATGATCAAGACTTAGGTATGATATATGCTTTTGTAAAGTATAGGATCGATACCGACTCCCAATGATCAAATGAGAAACTTACTGATAACATCTTGAAGTAGACAGTATAAAGTTGATCTAATACTTTGGGTTTATTCTGAGTCTTCTAGTATGCAGGATGTACAAGTATTGGGAATACCTAAGGGTGATGTGATCATAAATGATTGTATAACCATGACGCTTCCATTCCTAGAGAGTGATGAAACGGGTCTAGATTTTAGTGACTCCTCTCAGTAGAGAAGTAATTTGATCTTGGTCCAAATGTTGGATATGGATCTGAATGTGATTCAGATGCAATGAGAAGATTAGATTTGTGGTCTTGATTTAATCAAGCATCTATGGGAGGCCTGAGATCTGGATTTGAGATGTGATCTCAATATCCAAGTCACTATATGTGGAACAATACAATAGCCATGTCCCTATCTCCATGTATCCGCGGAGAAAGCACAATATCCTTGAAAGAGTTCATGGATAATTTCATTGTTGATATATGTATCCGAGCATCGAGAAAATTGATAATTAAATGTGATTTAATTATCATGGATAATATGAATTTGATTCATATTATAAGGAGAGTTATCTGAGATAATTAAATGTGATTTAACAATCAAAGATGTGAATAATGTGAATGTGATTCATATTATTTTGGCACACGAGAATAGAGATCCAAGATAATTAAATACGATTTAATTATCATGGAAATGAATTATATGGATAGAACTATCCGTATTAATCTTATATATTATAAATGTGATTTATAATATATTAGAGAGAGCATATTGTGTTTTATATTTGCCAATTAATTATTGATGTGAATTGATTTCACATTGGATGATTAATTAAAATATAATTACATTTATTTTTGGTGTAAATGAGATTCACATAATTTTAATGGCTTGGTTGATATTTTCCACAAGATAAATTCGAATTATGTTGTGAAGAATTATTTGTGACAAGAGTCATAGGAAATATCATGAGATAATGAGATCTCATGATATTTTGGAGAGATTGACCAATTCCTCCCAAGAGGAGTGGACGGCTATAACTCTCCATGTATAGAGGAGTAGCCGTCCCCTCTCTTTTAGGGATGGGAGTTGGTCTTCTCATTATCCTATCTCTAGTCAAATGTGATTAAATTTAAGATTAATTATATTGATTTATCAATATTAATTAATTTTAATTAAATCACTTGTTGTTGTGTTTTTACAACAACAACTTAGTCATTGAAAGAAACGTAAATCAATCTCATCCATTGATTTTGTGTTGCCCATGGATTGAGATCCGTGGATCACAAAATATTATAAAAGGAGAGGAACCTCTTGCTCTTCTAAAAAGACAAGTTAGACAACAACTCTCTCTTTCTCTTTCTCTATACACGCCCACTCTCTCTATCTCTCATGTGGTCGTTGATGAAGCCACATTTCATCATCTTTATTCTATCATTTTGGCATCAAAAACCCTACCAAATGCGTGTAAATAGCATTAAATCCATCATTTTAGCATTCATGCATGTGCATCTAAATAGTGTATAAAATACTGTAATTAAAGTCAAAATTATAGAATAAATAAAAGAAAATAAAAAGAATAAAATAATGTAAATATTTTATGACCCAAAACCCCGAGACCTAGGCATCTTGATGAATAGGTCGCCAAGGAATAAAGTAGGGGGAGATAAGGGTCAAATACAATATACATTCCTTCATTCTTTATTCATTTTGGGACCTATTTTTGGTTCCACTTTTTATACCTCAAATAAAGAAACTTTGTACATGAAATTTGTAGATAATTTAATAAATAAAAATACAAAATTGATTTCACTGAAAAATAATACACAGATAAAAAGTTATGGTCTAAATAAGATTCCAGAACTCCAAATTCCCAAACCTGTATCTTGCAAATAAAAACTCCAAATGCAGCAAACTCACCTTTAATTGTATATAACATAAAATAATCTATTTAAAGGAGAGGTTTCCTATTTTTCGGAGTTACGGTTTGAAAGTTGGGTTTTGGACCCTTGTAGTATACTTGTACATATTAAAATATTCAATTTATTATTTATTCATTATTTTTGTATTCTTATATTTTTATAATTTTGTAAATATTACTTATAATTTATTTGTATATTAAAATCAGAATAAAAACTTAAATAAAACTCAAATAAAAATACATGTATATAAGATACGTAGCTATATTACATATACTTATACCTATATAAAATATACTTCTATTTTATTAAATATACAAAACACATCAGAAAAATAAAATAAAAATATAATTACATGTATAAAAGTTTTTTATAATTTTATAAAATAATAAACAGAATTAAAGAAATTAAAAATACCAAAATAAAAATCAATTAATAAAATATATAGATATTACACCTATAAAGGGCATAAAAGTAAACTTGTAAAAATATACTTCATAAAAATAAGTAAAAATCACCATAAAATACTATATAAAATAGTAAATATTTTTTATTTAATAACCTAAATTTAATAATACCATTTACTATTTTTATTTGATTTAAATAAATAATTTTTGCAGGTTTTTCCTGGTTGGTCCACGTGGACCAACCAGGTGGGTTTGACAGTTGACCTCAGTCAATTGTCTGACCCCCACTGTTCCTGTTAAAATGTTGGGTTTTGCGCCCATTTCTCGGAATTTTTGAGGCTGCCCCATTCATCTTTTTGTAATGCGTTCTTCACGACTTTTGATCCTCGGGGATTCGTCATACACGCCTTCGTATTATCTCGAGCCCTGGATCATTGACGTGCTCTCAACGCATCGTTCAACCCAATAAGATGGAAACCTTGACTTCCATTCAAACTTGAACTGCATTCCATCCAGATCTTCCCCCCTTCGGCCGCGCTCGAGCTACCTGGAGGTGACAGCTCCAAGTTCCTTGCTTAAAGGCGGCGGATAGTCAATCGATCTGGGCGTATTCCATACCTCCGGCGAGCTTGGGCGTTGAGGTACTTTCCCTCTGGCTTTAGGCCATCGAGGCAGCCATTTTCCGCTCCATTTCTTTCGCATTTTAATTCCCTTAGTCCTAGGATCAACATCCTTCCAATATCTTCGCTTCCCATCCATCGAATCACCTACTCGAATACCTCGCCGGAGCACAACTCCGACCGAGGATCCATATCGTCGTTCCCCTGTCTTTGAGAGCCAGCTGAAGGTCGAGGCATTTTGCCCTCGACCTCCTTAACATTTTTGGCAGGTACAAGAACCACAGCGTGCATCTGGAGGCGATTTTGAAGGCCGGCTGAGGTTCCTGGAGCCCCATTGCTCCGCTGACCTCGCGCCGCCTCTCCAAGCTTCGCTGGAGAGTTTTGCTGCCCCCAGCATCTTGAGGAGGACCAGAGGATCCTGCTGGGCCATTTGGCAGCTCGAGAGAGTGCCAGAAGACGGAGAAGGAGATCGGGGAAGCTCACGTGCGGCGAGTTCTTCCCTGTTCTTCATCACCGTCTTCCAGCCGTCAGATCATCGGCCCAGCCCAGGAGCTACAACCACCGTCTGATCCGGTCACGCCCCAGTCGTCGATCTCCATCGCAAGATCTAATCAGGAGCGTCCAAGCTAAAGCGGCATCGTGTGAGGAGACCGCGCCACATGGATAGGTGGCTCGAGCCACATCGTTGGATCCAGCCCAGCCGCCGACTGTTGGCATGGCGCCACGTGTCCTCAGCAGCCATCCATCGTCAGATCAGCTTCGAAGGGGTATTTTGCAGAGCCACCCCTTCCCTTTTTGTAATTTGCTTTTAGTCCAGAAACATTAAGTGGTAGTTTAAAATATTTTGTAAACTTTATAATTAGGCCCTCAAACTTTCTATATTTGCAACTAGGTCCCCGGCCACGTCACCTCACGTTACCTGTTCACGTGAGGCGCGTGCTTTTTGCAGAGAGGCCCTTGGCCTTTTGTGGATTTCGTTTCAGTACTCTACCTTTTAGTTTAAGAGTAAAAACTTTGGAAATATTGCAAGTGAGCCCCCGGAGGTTTTTGATATTACGAACAGGTCCTTCCCAAGCGTGTGCCAGTCACGCGCCCTGGTGGACATTTTGCACCTGAACCCCCCAGGTTTGGGTATTTGGGATTGCTCCATTAAATTAAATATTCAACGTATTATTTTGTTGGAAAATTGCATGCGTGCCCTTGTATGTTTTGACATTTGCATATATACCCATGCCAGGACATATATTTTTGCTTGCTTGCTCCATTTATTCACGGTATCATTTTAACTCCAAAAATCACCAAAAAATCACATAGGCTCCTGTTTACTTGCTCATTTACGCCATATTTTTGTAATGCATTTTTGTCGCATTTTCATATTTATTAAAAATAAAAAACATGCATTTTTCTTGTTGTCTGCATTAGAAAACCCATAAAAATTATAAAACGTTTGAAAAATAACAACAAAATTGTATTTTGTGTGTTTTATCATCTACTAGAGTCAGTCCAAAAATCCCTAAAAAATTCAAAAGAAAAACCTAAAAATTAGAAAACCCCTAAAAACTTCATAAAAATCTACAAATTTCTAGAAAAATCACAAAAATAGAAACTCAGTTGCTGTGTCTTCCTTATTTTATTCTCCTTATTTTAAAATTAATTTGGAAAAATTTTGTGACTGTTAGATATTTTTCATTCCTATTCTACTTTCAGCCAGCAGCTTATTCACTATTTTCCTCTATTTTGACTTTTAAAAATTACAAAAACATTTAGAAAAATCCCCCAAAAAATCACAAAAAAGGTAAAAAAAATTATAAAAAGACCAAAAAGATTTTATTCCCTGATTTTTGCCTATTTTATCTATTTTATTAATACAATATTATCTCTTTCCTTATATTTTATATATTCTCCATTATTGAAAAAGAAAATACAAAAACATAAAATATAAAAAGAAAAGACAAAATCAGTAAAAAGAAAACCAAAATACAAAATTAAAAATTAAAAAGAAAATATAAAAATATAAAAACTCAAAACCCACAAAAACATTTGCCTTGCATAGTGTAGACAATCACATCACATTCACATACACACACACACACATTTGTTGATCAATCTTGCCTTGCTCCCTGTGTTCGAACTCTCTACATAGTTACACCTATACATCTGTTTGTAGAGTTAAAAATAAATTTTAACTTCACATTTATTTTCATTGCTTGAATTATTTGAGTGTGGGTTAATTGTTGATTTTAGTTGGATTTCTGAGTGGTCGACACTTCGACTGAGTTCCCGCTTTGTGTGGAACTTAAGACCGCAGAAATTCGGCTAAATCAAATAGCGCCGTTGCCGGGGAGCAATAGCGAATAGATCACATTTTTTACTGATTGTGATTGATTGTTTACATTATTGCTTGTTTGCTTGATCTCTCTAGTTTTGATATATCTTGTTGAGATATCTGAGCATCTCTTTTCTTGTCTTCTTGTGAGGGACCGCGGAGCGAGGCGGATCGCCTAGGGGATACGGTGCAACCTTGGGAAGCGGAATCGGCTTTCTTAGCCTAGCCGACAGGAGAGAGCAGGAGGACTGAGAGAGAGACTAGTTAGTAGCCCTTATTTATTCTAAGAGAGAGACAGCTATTATTTATTTGTAATAATACAGGTACTTGGACTCTTGGACATTCGGGCCCAATTTCCAAGTGATTGTTCACTTGGGGGCTCACCGCGAATTTTACGGTTTTCATCGCATTTTTTTATTTTGTTTTCCGGTTTTGTTTTCCTTCCTTTGTGTGATTGAGCCCCTAGTTTTAGGATTGCTTGCGATAGATTAAGGTCAAACACCTAATATATCTTGCACGTACCTATAGCCACGTTTGGACTTAGTCAAATTTTTAAACAGTCGTTTCATCATCTTCGAGCCTCCGCGCCGCGAGCCCACCCCATCAAGCGCTACTCATGAACTCGACGTGTCGAGAAGAGGAGGGGTGAGTCTAGACCGGACTTTTTGGATTGAAGATTGGTGACCGACTTGTGGTTCTTCACGATAATAGCAATTTCTGAAACATAGGGTGATTTCATCGGCTTGCATTTGCATATAGCTAGGTTTCAATTCTGCTGAGCATCCTTGCATGTAGAGTGCTGGAGGCAAGTGAGCATTTACGCTTTAGCATTCATCATTGTTTGACCGCTTGCATTGCTTTTCCGACTCTCCCTCTAATTTTACCAACCTAGGAGCTTAAAGGAATTGAATCCCTGTTAGGATCGTGCATTTTTATTAAAAAATCCAAAAAAGTGATAATCAATAAAACTGGAACTGTTAACATTATTCGACCCTAAAAATCGATCAAAAAGAAAATCTTGTATTGGGGCGAGTAATCCCCTCATTGTCTTCGTTTTACTTGCTCGTGCACATACTAAGGATTAGTGCCCAAATCCCATTTCAGCCCTTAAGTGTTTGGGCAACTTCTTGACGTTTTCACCTAACTCTAAAATAGACAAGATAAAAAGACCGCATTTGTGGTCTTCACCGAGTTGAGTAGGTGAATTGAGGGTTTGTATTGTGTGAGTTTGCTTGTGGTTGTTTGTGTGCATTCTAGATCATCTCTGCGCATTTGCGCCTTTCTCCACACATCTCTTGACTTGACCGTCGTGCTCTCCCGATCATTTTTCTCTTGTTTCGAGATGGATCCCTGGAGCGATTTTTATCCGAATTTTGCGGATTCCTCGTACCCTCCAGCCGGTCCACCTCCCTTTTATCAAGAGAATCCTCCTCCCATTTTTTCTGATTTTTGTACATACCCGCCTCAGCCACAGTATCAGACCTCGGACTTCTACCCACCTCCCCCTCCACCTGTATATTATCCACCTCCACTTTCCCATCCTCCCGAGTCTGACCTGTTGGAGTCACCTCCCTTGATCTCTATGAGTGATATATTGAAACGAATGATAGAGCGTCTGGATTTGATGAATGATGATATGGCTATCTTGAGGAGAAGGCAGCTTGACGCTCCATTCGTCGAGGATACAGATTTCCTTGTGGGTGATCATGTGAGCTTGCAATCACCAAAAATACAAAAAAATGAGAAAAACATAAAAACACAAAAAAGATTTTGGGAGTCACACGATCGAGCCACATTGTGAGGAGAGGGGCCAATTGCCCAATCATTTGACCACACATCCACTCACTTCTTGTCCCATCTCCAACCTCGAGGGTACCTATGTACAGACTGCTCTGGGCACTCCTCATGTACATGTTGATTCCAACTTCCTCCCTTGTACGGAGGAGGTCCAAATATTCAAAAAAATGCTTTCTAAACCCGAAGTGGTGGCTACTATTCATGAGATCATCCGTGCCCCCACTTCAACAGGCCATGACCCATTTATCGGCCCCTCTTCCCAAGAAGAGAAAGCAGAGGGGCGGATCTGAGCGTCACATTCTGACCATGGCCACTGCCCACGCCATCACGCACCGTCCCATTCCCAAAAAGAAGAACACAACTACCCCTTTCATCGTCTACACCATCTCTGACCATACTTGTGATCACACTCTCCAAGACGGCGGTGCATCTATTAGCATATTAACCTTCTCGCTGGTACAGTCTCTTCACTCAGGGCCTCTAAAGAAAACCAGGATAATCGTTCAGTTTGCTGATGGATCTATCAAGAGGCCGAAGGGTATCCTTGAAAATGCCGTCATTTCTATTCAGGGCACGAGCCATCATGTTGACTTTTTCGTGTTGCCCATGGAGACCTCCACAGGGGAGCCATCTCCAATCATCCTGGGACGACCATTCCTCGCCTCTGCGAGGGTCGTTATTGACTACGGATCAGGAGAGGTTCGCTTTCGTCCTGTTGACGAAAGCGAAGTGTTGATCACCACACCCACAGTTGACCAGAGACCTGCACCTGATGCACCTTCACCGATTCTAGCTGACTCTGAGGCATGTGACCGATCTGATTCTACTAGAGATGTTTGCTTAGTGAAACCTGATGAGACCCGACGAATCCCCCGAAAGGGGAGGAAATCAGAAAGCATGGACCTTGAGTTTCCTCCTCCTGGTGTGTGGCGATGTGTTGATGAAATGCAAAGTATTTATGTGATTGATCCTTTTGAGCAGAGGGCAGATACCCAGACTAGACAGGACGTGGTTTGACTACTTCCACTGATAAGTCTGTTCCCGGTCACTCACAAGTAAAGATAATTGAGGACGGTTATGATGTTGCCCATTATTTTGAGAGACCTCATAAGGAAACAAATGACCCAGGTGAGATTCTTGAGGACGATCTGCGTTCGTATACTTCCACTGATGATTTCGTTCCTTTTGATTTTGACATGGACGATCCCTCGCAAGACGACTCTGATTACACTTCTTTCGAGGATGATGAGTTTGTCCCATTCCACTTTGACATCAGCGAGACTTCCAAGGCTAGACCTGACCACACTTCTTCCACTCACCCGTCTGCGCCTTCACACCATAGGACCACCAAGGGCGAACCCAGCCAGACTACTTTCATTAACCAGTTCGTTCCCTTCCGATTTGATTCCACCGAGGGCCTTCACCGTGTCGACCCTGATCGGCTTCCATCCACTGTGGACCCCAATGTCGACTTGCACCACACCAGATCTATCCTTCAGCGGTCCCGCAAGAAGGCTTGCTTTCCACCTTCTTATGATCATCCATTTATGTTGTAGATTCTCTCCCGTGACTCTCTGTCTATCTTCCGTATTGCTTGTCCACACATTCTCGTGTTTGCCTTGCTTAGGACGTACTTTGTCCTAAGTATAGGGGGGTGGACGAGCCGAGTGTTCATTCATCTTTCCGTCTCATCGCTCATGTTGTTGCCTATACTTAGGGCTTCTTTTACCCTAAGTATAGGGGGAGCGATGCGTACATTCTTCTCTATCTTATTCCATCTGTTGATATCTTTTCATCTTTTGTTCTTTTATTCTTTTCCTCTTCTATCTCCTGTATCTATCAAAAAGGTGTCGCCCCATGTAGACAGTTTTCTATACTTAGGATGTACTTTGTCCTAAGTATAGGGGGGTGTGCACCCCGAGTGATTATATTCTTTTCGATCCTCTCCATTGTCTCCTCTTCTTGTCTATATTTAGGGATATCTTACCTTAAGTATAGGGGGAGACAATCTGGGTACGATATGTTCATTCCCACCCTTGACCCTCCCTGCTTTGTGTACAGTCTGCTATACTTAGGATTATTTGATCCTAAGTATGGGGGGACGGTCAACTTCTCATTCTTTCATTCATTTCGTTATTCTTTAGACTTGCCTATACTTAGTACGAGTTATGTCTTCTCTTTTCTCTCCGATCTATGAGGACATAGCTCAAGCTAATGATAGGGGGTCGTATATACTATGCATATACTTTAGCCATAACTCGTACTTTCGTATTTTCTTAATAATATGGCTAATTAAATTCATTAAAAAACCTTAATAAAAATATGTTTATCATTCCTCAAATTCTTTTTACTTACTGATTAATAAATCAGGTGAAACTATTTTTTGCAAAATGTTTGAAAAATAGTTTGAAAATCTTTGTGAAAATTTTATTGAAAACTATTTGGAAAACGTTTTGTTACATGTTTTCAACCTTTGTAAAAACATTTTGATTGTAAAATTATTTTCTTTGTGAGAAATAAAATGTTTGAAAAATGATTTGCAAATGGTTTGAAAAATGGTTGCAATAATAGTTGAAAAATCTATACATACTGCTTGGAAAACCTTTGCAAAACGATTTTCAAATGTGTGTACATGTTTGTAAAATTATTTTGGACTATAGTTTTCAAAATCATTTGAAAATCCTGTGTCAAATAAGTTTGAGGAATACATACATCACACCAAAAATCAACTATGTATATATAAAATTGATCACTTACCTTGTAAATTCTTAAAATCCACTTCTTGTATATATAAGAAGCACTCCCGTGTAAATATTTTAACCTTGTTTTCAGCCAAAATCTTTTTGTTTTCAAAAATCCCAAAAACATTTGCAAAATTAAAATCCAAAAACATGTGAGAAATCTTTTTGAAAAATAAAAAAAAAATTGCATATGCATCATCTTTTCAAAAACCCATAAAAAGTTCAAAACTCTTGAAAATTGCATCACAAAAATATTTTCTGCATTCTGCATATCATTTGCATAGCATTCACATTTTTCGGATCAAGTTTGATAATTGAACGAGTCTAAGTAAAATCCGAAGATTGGAGCTTGCTTGGACCTTAAAATCTACCTAATAACAGGAACCTTATAGGAACTGGGGTTGAGGTACTTCAGGTCTAATTGACTTAATTCTTTGAGGATCACGAGACTTGGTTCAATGGATTCTTGACTGCCTAAGTAGAGTATTTCAGAGCACACGCACGACTCTTGATTGATAATGACCTAACTTGGACACCTGCACCTTTCACTTGGCTTAACTCAGTTAAAGTGGTGAGGGGGTTGGATTTGCCGGTATGAGACGCACACAGGTGGAAACATTTGTCCTCCTCTAGGGAGGGAAGTGCGCCCCAACCCGTCCAGTAATGATGAGTTTCGAGGATAGGAGATCGTGGGTTGCAATAAAGCTTCAAAAGAGGGATAGTCTACTGGCTCAAGAGGAAAAACTCCCTATGTAAATGTTGTTGTGTATAGTATTCAAAAAAAATGCAAAAGCAAAAACTCCAAAAAAGTGGGCAGACCTGTACAAAAATAAAAATGCATGCCGGAGTGTACATATGTTGTAAAGTCAATAAGAAAGCTTGAGCTTCAAAGTCAAATCATGTGAGCCCGTAGCTCAGGAGGAAAAACTCCCTATGTAAATGTTGTTGTGTATAGTATTCAAAAAAAATGCAAAAGCAAAAACTCCAAAAAAGTGGACAGGCCTGTACAAAAATAAAAATGCCTGCCGGAGTGTACACATGTTGTCAAGTCAATAAGCAAGCTTGAGCTTCAAAGTCAAATCATGTGAGCCTGCAGCTAGATGACTTGACTACACTGGTCTTGCATCCTAGGATAGGTAGCTACACTGGCTACCGTCCATTCTTCTCTTCACCCCCTCCTCTTGGGTCGGTTGCCACTTGAACTTCGAAGGGAATACCCTCCTCCGTGAGGAATGAGTTGTTGGATTGGGGAATCATTGGGTTGTCATATTGGAGAAGTCAGTCTCTTTGTCATTTCAGTTGGGAAGAGCCACTATCACTTACACTGTACGAGTCAGATTCATAGTCGTAAGAGTTTGCGTATGAATTGAAATATTTCTAACCTGGCTATTGAGGAGACTTGAGCAGAGTTTTGGGATTCTCGAAGGCTGTTGGATTTCAAATCCGGTTCTCATTAAGGTTCCGCCCGCACTAAAATTTCTAAGGTCTAACTTAAGCTCCAAACTTTGATTTTGTGAAGACAAGTTTTACAATCGAATTTAATCCATCTTCTTCTTTTTCTTTTCTTTCTTTTTCTTTCTGCACTTATTGCATAAGTGTTTGCTAGGGACTAGCAAAGGTAAAGTATAGGGGGATGATGAAGCCACATTTCATCATCTTTATTCTATCATTTTGGCATCAAAAACCCTAGCAAATGCATGTAAATAGCATTAAATCCATCAACTTAGCATTCATGCATGTGCATCTAAATAGTGTATAAAATACTGTAATTAAAGCCAAAATTATAGAACAAATAAAATAAAAGAAAAAGAATAAAATATTGTAAATATTTTATGACCCAAAACCCCGAGGCCTAGGCATCTTGATGAATAGGTCGACAAGGAATAAAGTAGGGGGAGATAAGGGTCAAATACAATACACATTCCTTCATTCTTTATTCATTTTGGGACCTATTTTTGGTACCACTTTTTATACCTCAAATAAAGAAACTTTTTCCATGAAAGTTGTAGATAATTTAATAAATAAAAATACAAAATTGATTTCACTGAAAAATAATACACAGATAAAAAGTTATGGTCTAAATAATATTCCAGAACTCCAACTTCCCAGACCTGTATCTTGCAAATAAAAACTCCAAATGCAGCAAACTCACCTTTAATTGTATATAACATAAAATAATCTATTTAATGGAGGTGGTTTCCTATTTTTCGGAGTTACGGTTTGAAAGTTGGGTTTTGGACCCTTGTAGTATGCTTGTACATATTAAAATATTCAATTTATTATTTATTCATTATTTTTGTATTCTTATATTTTTATAATTTTGTAAATATTTCTTATATTTTATTTGTACATTAAAATCAGAATAAAAACTTAAATAAAACTCAAATAAAAATGCATGTATATAAGATACATAGGTATACTACATATACTTATACCTATATAAAATAGACTTCTATTTTATTAAATATACAAAACACATCAGAAAAATAAAATAAAAATATAATTACATGTATAAAAGTATTTTATAATTTTATAAAATAATAAACATAATTAAAGAAATTAAAAATACCAAAATAAAAATCAATTAATAAAATATATGGATATTATACCTATAAAGGGCATAAAAGTAAACTTGTAAAAATATGCTTCATAAAAGTAATTAAAAATCACCATAAAATACTATATAAAATAATAAATATTTTTTATTTAATAACCTAAATTTAATAATACCATTTACTATTTTTATTTGATTTAATTAAACAATTTTTGCAGGTTTTTCCTTGTTGGTCCACGTGGACCAACCAGGTGGGTTTGACAGTTGACCTCAGTCAACTGTCTGACCCCCACTATTCCTGTCAGAATGTTGGGTTTTGCGCCCATTTCTCGGAATTTTTGAGGCTGCCCCATTCATATTTTTGCGATGCGTTCTTCACGACTTTTGATCCTCGGGGATTCGTCATACACGCCTTCGTGTTATCTCGGGCCCTGGATCACTGACGTGCTCTCAATGCATCGTTCTATGAGCCTCGACCATCAACCCAATAAGATGGAACCCTTGACTTCAATTCAAACTTGAACCGCATTCCATCCAGATCTTCCCCCCTTTGGCCGCTCTCGAACTACCTAGAGGTGACAGCTCCAAGTTCCTTGCTTCAAGGCGGCAGATAGTCAATCGATCTGGGCGTGTTCCACACCTCCGGCGAGCTTGGCCGTTGAGGTACTTTCCCTTTGGCTTTAGGCCATCGAGGCAGCCATTTTCCGCTCCATTTCTTTCGCATTTTAATTCCCTTAGTATTAGGATCAACATCCTTCCAATATCTTCGCTTCCCATCCATCGAATCACCTACTCGAATACCTCGCCGGAGCGCAACTCCGACCGAGGATCCATATCGCCGTTCCACTGTCTTTGAGAGCCAGCTGGAGGTCGAGGCATTTTGCCCTCGACCTCCTTAACATTTTTGGCAGGTCCAAGAACCACAGCGTGCATCTGGAGGCGATTTTGAAGGCCGGCTGAGGTTCCTGGAGCCCCATTGCTCCGCCGACCTCGCGCCGCCTCTCCAAGCTTCGCCGGAGAGTTTTGTTGCCCCCAACATCTTGAGGAGGACCTGAGGATCCTGCTGGGCCATTTTGCAGCTCAAGAGAGTGCCAGAAGACGGAGAAGGAAATCAGGGAAGCTCGCGTGCGGCGAGTTCTTCCCTGTTCTTCATCACCGTCTTCCAGCCGTCAGATCATCGGCCCAGCCCAGGAGCTATAGCCACCGACTGATCCGGTCACGCCCCAGCCGTCGATCTCCATCGCAAGATCTAATCAGGAGCGTCCAGGCCGAAGCGGCATCGTGCGAGGAGACCGCGCCACGTGGATAGGTGGCTCGAGCCACACCGTTGGATCCAGCCCAGCCGCCGACTGTTGGATTGGTGCCACGTGTCCTAAGCAGGCATCCACCGTCAGATCAGCTTCGAAGGGGTATTTTGCAGAGCCACCCCTTCCCTTTTTGTAATTTGCTTTTAGTCCAAAAACTTTAAGTGGTAGTTTAAAATATTTTATAAGCTTTATAATTAGGCCCTCAAACTTTCTATATTTGCAACTGGGTCCTCGGCCACGTCACCTCACGTGACCTGTTCACGTGAGGCGTGGGCTTTTTGCAGAGAGGCCCTTGACCTTTTGTGGATTTCGTTTCAGTGCTCTAGCTTTTAGTTTAAGAGTAAAAACTTTGGAAATATTGCAAGTGAGCCCCCGGAGGTTTTTGATATTACGAACAGGTCCTTCCCAAGCGTGTGCCGGTCACGCGCCCTGGTGGACATTTTGCACCTGTACCCCCTGGGTTTGGGTATTTGGGATTGGTCCATTAAATTAAATATTGAGTGTATTATTTTGTTGGAAAATTGCTTGCGTGCCCTTGGATGTTTGACATTTGCATATATACCCCTACCAGGACATATATTTTTGCTTGCTTGCTTCATTTATTCACGGCATCATTTTAACTCTAAAAATCACCAAAAAATCCCATAGGCTCATGTTTACTTTCTCATTCATGCCATATTTTTGTACTGCATTTTTGTCGCATTTTCATATTTATTAAAAATAAAAAACATGCATTTTTTGTATTGTCTGCATTAGAAAACCCATAAAAATTATAAAAACGTTTTGAAAAATTCCAAAAAAAAATTGTGTTTTGTGTGTTTTATCATCTACTAGAGTCAGTCCAAAAATCCCTAAAAATTTCAAAAGAAAAATCTTAAAAATTAGAAAATCCCTAAAAACTTCATAAAAATCTACAAAATTCTAGAAAAATCACAAAAATAGAAACTCAAATGCTTTGTCTTCCTTATATTATTCTCCTTATTTTAAAATCAATTTGGAAAAATTTTGTGGTTGTTTGATATTTTTCATTCCTATTCTACTTTCAACCAGCAGCTTATTCACTGTTTTCCTCTATTTTGACTTTTAAAATTACAAAAACATTTAGAAAAATCCCCAAAAAATCACAAAAATAGTAAAAAATTATAAAAATACCAAAAAGATTTTATTCCCTAATTTTTGCCTATTTTTACCTATTTTTATTAATACAATATTATCTCTTACCCTATATTATATATATTCTCCATTATTGAAAAAGAAAATACAAAAACATAAAATATAAAAAGAAAAGACAAAATCAGTAAAAAGAAAACCAAAATACAAAATTAAAAATTAAAAAGAAAATAAAAAAAATATAAAAACTCAAAACCCACAAAAACATTTGCCTTGCATAGTGTAGACAATCACATCACATTCACACACACACACACACACATTTGTTGATCTATCCTGCCTTGCTCCCTGTGTTCAAACTCTCTACATACTTACACCTATACATCTGTTTGTAGAGTTAAAAATAAATTTTAACTTCACATTTATTTTCATTGCTTGAATTATTTGAGTGTGGGTTAATTGTTGATTTTAGTTGGATTTCTGAGTGGTCGACACTTCGACTGAGTTCCCGCTTTGTGTGAAACTTAAGACCGCAGAAATTCGGCTAAATCAAATGGCGCCGTTGTCGGGGAGCAACAGCGAATAGATCACATTTTTTACTGATTGTGATTGATTGTTTACATTATTGCTTGTTTGCTTGATCTCTCTAGTTTTGATATATCTTGTTGAGATATCTGACCATCTCTTTTCTTGTCTTCTTGCGAGGGACCGCGGAGCGAGGCGGATCGCCTAGGGGATCCGGTGCAACCTTGGGAAGCGGAGTCGGCTTTCTTAGCCTAGCCGACAGGAGAGAGCAAGAGGAGTGAGAGAGAGATTAATTAGTTTCTTTTATTTATTCTGAGAGAGAGACAGTTATTATTTATTTGTAATAATACAGGTACTTGGACTCTTGGACATTCGGGCCCAATTTCCAAGTGATTGTTCACTTGGGGGCTCACCGTGGATTTTACGGTTTTCATCGCTTTTTTATTTTGTTTTCCGATTTTGTTTTCCTTCCTTTGTGTCATTCATCCCCTAGTTTTAGGATTGCTTGCGATAGATTAAGGCCAAACTCCTAATATATCTTGCATGTAACTATAGCCGTGTTTGGACTTAGTCAAATTTTTAACAGTCGTTTCATCATCTTCGAGACTTCGCGCCGTGAGCCCACCCCATCAAGCGCTACTCCTGAACTCGATGTGTCGAGAAGAGGAGAGGTGAGTCTAGATCGGACTTTTTGGATTGAAGATTGGTTACCGACTTGTGGTTCTTCACGATAATAGCAATTTCTGAAACTTAGGTTGATTTCATCGGCTTGTATTTGCATATAGTTAGGTTTCAATTCTGATGAGCATCCTTGCATGTAGAGTGCTGGAGGCAAGGTGAGCATTTACGCTTTAGCATTCATCATTGTTTGACCGCTTGCATTGCTTTTCCGACTCTCCCTCTGATTTTACCAACCTAGGAGCTTAAAGGAATTGAATCCCTGTTAGGATCGTGCATTTTTATTAAAAAAATCCAAAAAAGTGATAATCAATAAAATTGAGACTGTTAACATTATTCGACCCTAAAAATCGATCAAAAAGAAAATCTTGTATTGGGACGAGTAATCCCCTCATTGTCTTCGTTTTACTTGCCCGCGCACACACTAAGGATTAGTGCCCAAATCCCATTTCAGCCCTTAAGTGTTTGTGCAACTTCTTGACTTTTTCACCTAACTCTAAAACAGACAAGATAAAAAGACCGCATTTGTTGTCTTCACCGAGTTGAGTAGGTGAATTGAGGGTTTGTATTGTGTGAGTTTGCCTGTGGTTGTTTGTGTGCATTCTAGATCATCTCTGCGCATTTGAGCCTTTCTCCACACATCTCTTGACTTGACCGTCGTGCTGTCCCGATCATTTTTCTCTTGTTTCGATATGGATCCCTGGAGCGATTTTTCTCCGGATTTTGCGGATTCCTCGTACCCTCCAGCCAGTCCCCCTCCCTTTTATCAAGAGGATCCTCCTCCCATTTTTTTCTGATTTTTGTACATACCCGCCTTAGCCACAGTATCAGACCTCGGACTTCTACCCACCTCCCCCTCCACCTGTATATTATCCACCTCCACTTTCACATCCACCCGAGTCTGACATGTTGGAGTCACCTCCCTTGATCTCTATGAGTGATATATTGAACTGAATGATAGAGGATCTGGATTTGATGAATGATGATATGGCTATCTTGAGGAGAAGGCAAATTTACGCTCCGTTCGTCGAGGATACAGATTTCCTTGTGGGTGATCATGGGAGCCTGCTATCACCAAAAATACAACCATAAAAAAACAAAAAGATTTTGGGAGTCACACGATCGAGCCACGTTGTGAGGAGAGGGGCCAATTGCCCAATCATTTGACCACACATCCACTCAGTTCTTGTCCCATCTCCAACCCTGAGGGTGCCTATGTACAGACTGCTCTGGGCACTCCTCATGTACATGTTGATTCCAACTTCCTCCCTTGTATGGAGGAGGTCCAAAAATTCAAAAAAATGCTATCTGAACCTGAAGTGGTGGCTACTATTCATGACATCATCCGTGCCCCACTTCAACAGGCCATGACCCATTTATCGGCTCCTCTTCCCAAGAAGAGAAAGTGGAGGAGCATATCTGAGCGTCACATTCTGACCATGGCCACTGCCCACGCCATCACACACCGTCCCCAGAAAGAAGAACACAGCTACCCCTTTCATCACCTGCACCATCTCTGACCATATTTGTGATCACACTCTCCTAGACGGCGGTGCATCTATTAGCATATTACCCTTCTCGCTGGTACAGTCTCTTCACTTAGGGCCTCTAAAGAAAACCAGGATGATCGTTCAGTTTGTTGATGGATCTATCAAAAGGCCGAAGGGTATCCTTGAAAACGCCGTCATTTCTATTCAGGGCACGAGCCATCATGTTGACTTTGTCGTGTTGCCCATGGAGACCTCCACAGGGGAGCCATCTCCAATCATCCTGGGACGACCATTCCTCGCCCCTGCGAGGGTCGTTATTGACTATGGATCAGGAGAGGTTCGCTTCAGTCCTGTTGACGAAAGCGAAGTGTTGATCACCACACCCACAGTTGACCAAAGACCTGCACCTGATGCACCTTCACCGATTCTAGCTGACTCCAAGGCCTGTGACCGATCTGATTCTACTAGAGATGTTTGCTTAGCGAAACCTGATGAGACCCGACGAATCCCCCGAAAGGGGAGGAAATCGGAAAGCATGGACCTTGAGTTTCCTCCTCCTGGTATGTGGCGATGTGTTGATGAAATCCAAAGTATTTATGTGATTGATCCTTTTGAGAGGAGGGTAGATGCCCAGACTAGACAGGACGGACCTAGTTTGACTACTTCCACTGATAAGTCTGTTCCAGGTCACTCACAAGTAAAGATAATTGAGGACGGTTATGATGTTGCCCATTATTTTGAGAGACCTCATAAGGAAACAAATGACCCAGGTGAGATTCTTGAGGACGATCTGAGTTCGTATACTTCCACTGATGATTTCGTTCCTTTTGATTTTGACATGGACGATCCCTCGCAAGACGACTCCGATTACACTTCTTTCAAGGATGATGAGTTTGTCCCATTCCACTTTGACATCAGTGAGACTTCCAAGGCTAGACCTGACCACACTTCTTCCACTCACCCGTCTGCGCCTTCACACCATAGGACCACCAAGGGCGAACCCAGCCAGACTACTTTCATTAACCAGTTCGTTCCCTTCCGATTTGATTCCACCGAGGGCCTTCACCGTGTCGACCCTGATCGGCTTCCGTCCACTGTGGATCCCAATGTCGACTTGCACCACACCTGATCTATCCTTCAGCGGTCCCGCAAGAAGGTTTGCTTTCCACCTTCTTATGATCATCCATTTATGTTGTAGATTCTCTCCCGTGACTCTCTGTCTATCTTCTGTATTGCTTGTCCACCCATTCTCGTGTTTGCCTTGCTTAGGACGTACTTTGTCCTAAGTATAGGGGGGTGGACGAGCCGAGTGTTCATTCATCTTTCCGTCTCATCGCTCCTGTTGTTGCCTATACTTAGGGCTTCTTTTACCCTAAGTATAGGGGGTGCGATGCGTACACTCTTCTCTATCTTATTCCATCTGTTGATATCTTTTCATCTTTTGTTCTTTTATTCTTTTCCTCTTCTATCTCCTGTATCTATCAAAAAGGTGTCGCCCCATGTAGACAGCTTTCTATACTTAGGATGTACTTTGTCCTAAGTATAGGGGGGTGTGACCCCGAGTGATTATATTCTTTTCGATCCTCTCCATTGTCTCCTCTTCTTGTCTATATTTAGGGAAATCTTACCCTAAGTATAGGGGGAGACAATCTGAGTACGATATGTTCATTCCCACCCTTGACCCTCCTTGCTTTGTGTACAGTCTGCTATACTTAGGATTATTTGATCCTAAGTATAGGGGGGACGGTCAACTTCTCATTCTTTCATTCATTTCGTTATTCTTTAGACTTGCCTATACTTAGTACGAGTTATGTCTTCTCTTTTCTCTC
Source organism: Ottelia alismoides (assembly GCA_037367405.1). Classification (NCBI taxonomy): domain Eukaryota; kingdom Viridiplantae; phylum Streptophyta; class Magnoliopsida; order Alismatales; family Hydrocharitaceae; genus Ottelia; species Ottelia alismoides. Next base: position 481,425 of record JAZKJV010006555.1, on the reverse strand, counting down.
CGATCTATGAGGACATAGCTCAAGCTAAGGATAGGGGGTCGTATATACTATGCATATACTTTAGCCATAACTCATACTTTCGTATTTTCTTAATAATATGGCTAATTAAATTCATTAAAAAACCTTAATAAAAATATGTTTATCATTCCTCAAATTCTTTTTACTTACTGATTAATAAATCAGGTGAAACTATTTTTTGCAAAATGTTTGAAAAATAGTTTGAAAATCTTTGTGAAAAATTTATTCAAAACTATTTGGAAAACATTTTGTTACATGTTTTCAACCTTTGTAAAAACATTTTGATTGTAAAATTATTTTCTTTGTGAGAAATAAAATGTTTGAAAAATGATTTGCAAATGGTTTGAAAAATGGTTGCAATAATAGTTGAAAAATCTATACATACTGCTTGGAAAACCTTTGCAAAACGATTTTCAAATGTGTGCATGTTTGTAAAATTATTTGTAAAAATTATTTTGGACTATAGTTTTCAAAATCATTTGAAAATCCTGTGTCAAATAAGTTTGAGGAATACATACATCACACCAAAAATCCACTATGTATATATAAAATTGATCACTTACCTTGTAAATTCTTGAAATCCACTTCTTGTATATATAAGAAGCACTCCCGTGTAAATATTTTAACCTTGTTTTCAGCCAAAATCTTTTTGTTTTCAAAAATCCCAAAAACATTTGCAAAATTAAAATCCAAAAACATGTGAGAAATCTTTTTGAAAAATAAAAAAAAATTGCATATGCATCATCTTTTCAAAAACCCATAAAAAGTTCAAAACTCTTGAAAATTGCATCACAAAAATATTTTCTGCATTCTGCATATCATTTGTATAGCATTCACATTTTTGGGATCAAGTTTGATAATTGAACGAGTCTAAGTAAAATTCGAAGATTGGAGCTTGCTTGGACCTTAAAATCTACCTAATAACAGGAACCTTATAGGAACTGGGGTTGAGGTACTTCAGGTCTAATTGACTTAATTCTTTGAGGATCACGAGACTTGGTTCAATGGATTCTTGACTGCCTAAGTAGAGTATTTCAGAGCACACGCACGACTCTTGATTGATAATGACCTAACTTGGACACCTGCACCTTTCACTTGGCTTAACTCAGTTAAAGTGGTGAGGGGGTTGGATTTGCCGGTATGAGACGCACACAGGTGGAAACATTTGTCCTCCTCTAGGGAGGGAAGTGCGCCCCAACCCGTCCAGTAATGATGAGTTTCGAGGATAGGAGATCGTGGGTTGCAATAAAGCTTCAAAAGAGGGATAGTCTACTGGCTCAAGAGGAAAAACTCCCTATGTAAATGTTGTTGTGTATAGTATTCAAAAAAAATGCAAAAGCAAAAACTCCAAAAAAGTGGACAGACCTGTACAAAAATAAAAATGCATGCCGGAGTGTACATATGTTGTAAAGTCAATAAGAAAGCTTGAGCTTCAAAGTCAAATCATGTGAGCCCGTAGCTGGATGACTTGACTACACTGGTCTTGCATCCTAGGATAGGTAGCTACACTGGCTACCGTCCATTCTTCTCTTCACCCCCTCCTCTTGGGCCGGTTGTCACTTGAACTTCGAAGGGAATACCCTGCTCCGTGAGGAATGAGTTGTTGGATTGGGGAATCATTGGGTTGTCATATTGGAAAAGTCAGTCTCTTTGTCATCTCAGTTGGGGAGAGCCACTATCACTTACATTGTACGAGTCAGATTCATAGTCGTAAGGGTTTGCGTATGAGTTGAAATATTTCTGACCTGGCTATTGAGGAGACTTGAGCAGAGTTTTGGGATTCTCGAAGGCTGTTGGATTTCAAATCTGGTTCTCATTAAGGCTCTGCCCGCATTAAAATTTCTAAGGTCTAACTTAAGCTCCAAACTTTGATTTTGTGAAGACAAGTTTGACAATCGAATTTAATCCATCTTCTTCTTTTTCTTTTCTTTCTTTTTCTTTCTGCACTTATTGCATAAGTGTTTGCTAGGGACTAGCAAAGGTAAAGTATACGGGGATGATGAAGCCACATTTCATCATCTTTATTCTATCATTTTGGCATCAAAAACCCTGGCAAATGCATGTAAATAGCATTAAATCTATCATCTTAGCATTCATGCATGTGCATCTAAATAGTGTATAAAATACTGTAATTAAAGCCAAAATTATAGAATAAATAAAAGAAAGAAAAATAATAAAATATTGTAAATATTTTATGACCCAAAACCCCGAGACCTAGGCATCTTGATGAATAGGTCGACAAGGAATAAAGTAGGGGGAGATAAGGGTCAAATACAATGCACATTCCTTCATTCTTTATTCATTTGGGATCTATTTTTGGTTCCACTTTTTTTACCTCAAATAAAGAAACTTTGTACATGAAAGTTGTAGATAATTTAATAAGTAAAAATACAAAATTGATTTCACTGAAAAATAATACACAGATAAAAAGTTATGATCTAAATAAGATTCCAAAACTCCAACTTCCCAGACATGTATCTTGCAAATAAAAATTCCAAATGCAGCAAACTCACCTTTAATTTTATATAACATAAAATAATCTATTTAATGGAGGTGGTTTCGTATTTTTTGGAGTTACAGTTTGAAAGTTGGGTTTTGGACCCTTGTAGTATACTTGTACATATTAAAATATTCAATTTATTATTTATTCATTATTTTTGTGTTCTTATATTTTTATAATTTTGTAAATATTACTTATAATTTATTTGTACATTAAAATCAGAATAAAAACTTAAATAAAACTCAAATAAAAATACATGTATATAAGATACATAGGTATACTACATATACTTATACCTATATAAAAATATACTTCTATTTTATTAAATATACAAAACACTTCAGAAAAATCAAATAAAAATATAATTACATGTATAAAAATATTTTATAATTTTATAAAATAATAAACAGAATTAAAGAAATTAAAAATCAATTAATAAAATATATAGATATTATACCTATAAAGGGCATAAAAGTAAACTTGAAAAAATATACTTCATAAAAATAATTAAAAATCACCATAGAATACTATATAAAATAATAAATATTTTTTATTTAATAACCTAAATTTAATAATACCATTTACTATTTTTATTTGATTTAATTAAACAATTTTTGCAGGTTTTTCCTGGTTGGTCCACGTGGACCAACCAGTGGGTTTGACAGTTGACCTCGGTCAACTGTCTGACCCCCACTGTTCCTGTCAGAATGTTGGGTTTTGCGCCCATTTCTCGAAATTTTTGAGGCTGCCCCATTCATCTTTTTGCGATGTGTTCTTCACGACTTTTGATCCTCGGGGATTCGTCATACACGCCTTCGTGTTATCTCGAGCCATGGATCATTGACGTGCTCTCAACGCATCGTTCTATGAGCCTCGACCGTCAACCCAATAAGATGGAACCCTTGACTTCCTTTTAAACTTGAACCGCATTCCATCCAGATCTTCCCCCCTTTGGCCGCGCTCGAGCTACCTGGAGGTGACAGCTCCAAGTTCCTTGCTTCAAGATGGCGGATAGTCAATCGATCCGGGCATGTTCCCTTGGCCGTTGAGGAACTTTCCCTCTGGCTTTAGGCCATCGAGGCAGCCATTTTCCGCTCCATTTCTTTCGCATTTTAATTCCCGTAGTCCTAGGATCAACATCCTTCCAATATCTTCGCTTCTCATCCATCGAATCACCTACTCGAATACCTCGCCGGAGCGCAACTCCGGCCGAGGATCCATATCGTTGTTCCCCTCTCTTTGAGAGCCTGCTGGAGGTCGAGGCATTTTGCCCTCAACCTCCTTAACATTTTTGGCAGGTCCAAGAACCACAGCGTGCATCTGGAGGCGATTTTGAAGGCCGGCCGAGGTTCCTGGAGCCCCATTGCTCCGCTGACCTCGCGCCGCCTCTCCAAGCTTCGCCGGAGAGTTTTGCTGCCCCCAGCATTTTGAGGAGGACCAGAAGATCCTGCTGGGCCATTTTGCAGCTCGAGAGAGTACCAGAAGACGGAGAAGGAGATCGGGGAAGCTCGCGTGCGGTGAGTTCTTCCCTGTTCTTCATCACCGTCTTCCCGCCGTCAGATCATCGGCCCAGCCCAGGAGCTACAGCCACCGTCTGATCCGGTCACGCCCCAGCCGTCGATCTCCATCGCAAGATCTAATCAGAAGCGTCCAGGCCGAAGCGGCATCGTGCGAGGAGACCGCGCCACGTGGATAAGTGGCTCGAGCCACACCGTTGGATCCAGCCCAGCCGGCGACTGTTGGATTGGCGCCACGCGTCCTCAACAGCCATCCACCGTTAGATCAGCTTCGAAGGGGTATTTTGCAGAGCCATCCCTTCCCTTTTTGTAATTCTCTTTTAGTCCAGAAACTTTAAGTGGTAGATTAAAATATTTTGTAAACTTTATAATTAGGCCCTCAAACTTTCTATATTTGTAACTGGGTCCTCGACCACGTCACCTCACGTGACCTGTTCACGTGAGGCGCAGGCTTTTTGCAGAGAGGCCCTTGGCCTTTTGTGGATTTCGTTTCAGTACTCTACCTTTTAGTTTAAGAGTAAAAACTTTGGAAATATTGCAAGTGAGCCCCCGGAGTTTTTTGATATTTGCAGTTATACCCCTGCCAGGCCATATATTTTTGCTTGCTTGCTCTATTTATTTTAGGCATCATTTTAATTCGAAAAAATTCCCAAAAATTTAACTTAAGCTCCTGTTAATTTGCACTTCCATGCCATATTTTTGCATTTGTATTTTGTTGCATTTCCATATTTATTAAAAATCAAAAACATGCATTTTAGCCACTGTCTAGCTTAGAAAATACCAAAAAAATATCTAAACACCTAGAAAAATTCCAAAAAAATTACCTATTGTCTATTTTATCCTATTTTAGTGTCAGTCCAAAAATCACTAAAAAATTCAAAAGAAAAACCTAAAAAATTAGAAAACATCTTAAAACTTCAAAAAATCTATAAAATCGTAGAAAATCAGAAAAATACAGATTCAAGTCCTGTAGGTTCCTTATTTTATTCTCTTTATTTTAAAATTAATTTGGAAAAACTTTGATACTGTTTGGTATTTTTCATTCTCATTTTGATTTCGGCCAGCAACCTAGTCCACTGTTTTCCTTTATTTCGATATTTCAAAATACCAAAAACATTTTGAAAAACTCCCAAAAATCACAAAAACTGTAGAAAACTATAAAAAGACCAAAAAGATTTTATTCCCAATTTTTGAGCATTTTTCACTATTTCTATAAATACCTTATCCCCTCTTGTCTTATATTGTAAATATATTCCTATATTGAAAAAGAAAATATAAAAATATAAAATATAAAAAGAAAATACAAAATCAGTAAAAAGAAAACCAAAATTAAAAATAAAAAATTAAAAATAAAAAAATTAAAAAATTAAAAACCTACAAAAATATTTGCATTGCATAGTGTAGACATTACTTCACATTCACACACACACACACACTTGTTGATCTATCCTGCCTTGCTCCCTGTGTTCGAACTCTCCACATACTTACACCTATACATTTGTTTGTAGAGTTAAAAATAAATTTTAACTTCACATCTGCTTATCATTGTTTGATTGATTTAGTGTGGGTTAATTGTTGATTAATTACGGTTTCTTGTGGGTCGCCACAACGACATAGTAGTCCCGCCTTGTGTGGACTATTTAGACCCTCGATAAATCGTAGTTATCAGTCGTCCATAATGGATTCCCTACAGAGATTCGTCATCATCACAGCGTCGTCGTTATGCTGCCCGATAGTTTGCTCGTGGATCTCCGTCTACTTCAACGTGCCTTGCCCGTGAAGAAGTCGTCGTATCTCGTTTGTCGAAATCAGGAGATCCGTGGCTTAGATCTTCAACAAGAATTGCGAGAAGCATGTGTTTCATCAACACGCTCGCAAGCGTACGAATCAGACTTGAGATAGGAAGTCTCTTCACTTAGAGACTCGATCGCAACCACGCTTCAAGAGGTAATCCTATTACTTGTTTGTGGTTTAGATGAAACGATCCAAGAAGTGTTCTTGGATCATATGGTTTCATCACATAAAAATTTTAATTTCCGCACCCTCGAGCAACTAGTGCGACTAGTCGCTCCCGATCGCATACGATGCGATCCTCACGCTTCCGTGATGCGCTTGAGGATCTCACCATATTCTACACCTATTTTGTGGGATCTCCACTCATTTAGGTTGGGTTGCTACTGCGGGTAAACTCTCAGTGGGTTTCAGCCCCATCCCAAGTCTGGATTTTTGGACTAAAGATCTATCAAGTTCCTTTGTAAGTGGATCTGCCGTGTTATCATTGGTATCAAAAAATTCCACGACAATCACTCCAGAAGACATCAAATCCCTAATAGACTTAAGTCTAACTTAGATATGTCTTCTAGTTTTCTGATTGTACTTTGAACTCTTTACCTTTGCGATAGTAGTCATGCTATCACAATGTAAAGAAATCGCCGGTATCGGCTTACCCACCATGGGCATCTCAGAGAGAAGCTCCCTCAGCCATTCAGCCTCTATACATGTTGTTTCCAAAGCACACGGCTCTGCCTCAAAGGTAGACCGAGCCAAGATGGTCTGTTTTACAGATCTCCAGGAGACTGCACCGCCTCCAAGGGTAAATACATATACAGTCACACAGTTACTCCCGGAGTCCTCCATTTGACCTATCCAACTTGCATTACTATATCCTTCTAAGACAAGAGGATATTTACCATAATGCAGTCCAAGAAGTGCAGAACCATTAATGTACTTCAACACTCGATCCAAGGCCTCCCAATGAGTACAGTCAGGACAGCTCGTATACCTACTCAACTTTGCGACCATGAATGAAATATCAGGTCGAGTACAGTTCACAAGATATATCAAGCTTCCTATAATCTGGGAATATCGTGGCTGTGCTACAGGTACTCCACTCTTGTTCTTGTAGAGGGGTTTAGATGAATCATAAGGAGTGCATATAGATTTACAGCTTTGATAGCCAAATTTTTCAAGAACTTTCTCAATATAATGTGACTGAGACATAAATATCCCATTAGTAGATCTAATCAGTTTGAGCCCCAAAATCACATTTGCAACTCCTAAGTCTTTCATCTCAAACTTACTGCTCAAGAACCTCTTGGTTTCTTCCACTATCCTTATGTTTGATCCAAATATCAAAATATCATCTACATATAGGCATAAGACAACAAACATATCACCTTTAATCATAGAGTACACACATTTATCATATTCATGAACAATAAAGCCGCAAGACTGGATAGTCTTTACCAAACTTGTCATGCCACTATTTCGGAGCTTGTTTTAATCCATAAAGGGATTTTACAAGCTTGCAGATCTTTCTTTCATTACAGATGCTACGAATCTCTCAGGTTGGTCCATATAAATCTCCTCCTCAAGATCGTCATATAAAAAGGCAGTCTTCACATCCATTTGATGAATTGTGAGATCATGTATGGAGGGCAACGTAATGAGCATCTGAATCGTAGTCATTCTAGTAACAGGAGAATAGGTATCAAAATAATCAATACCCTCTTTCTATTTCAAACCTTTGGCTACAAGTCTTGCTTTATATTTTTCTATGGATCCGTCCGGTCTAAGTTTTCTTCTAAATACTCATTTGCTTCCTATGGTGGAACACCCAGAAGGTAGATCGACCAATTCCCACGTGTCATTTGAAATGATCGAATCCATTTCAGATTTAATAGCATCCTTCCAATGCCTTGCTTCAGTAGAAGCCATGGCATCCTTATATGTTGGAGGATCACCCTCGATTTGGTAGGAGACAAAGTCTCTACCTAAATCCTTAGCAATCCTAGGTCTCTTACTTCGTTTAGGTTCAACATCCTCCCAAAATTCATTGGGTTCAGAAGATGTAGCCCCCAGATTTGACATCTTTTCTATTTGTTGTGGAATAAAAACATATGTGGAGGCTACGTCACTAGTCAAATTTTCAGGAATTCCTTTTTTCATTGGAAAAATATCCTCGAAAAAGGAAGCATCATGAAGTTCAATAATAGTATTGGTATCTATGCCCGTGATCTTAGACCAAATTACTAAGAATCGATAGGCATAACTATTTTTCAGATACCCCAAGAAGACTGCGTCAACTGTTTTAGGTCCAAGCTTCTTTCTCTTGTGTTGTGGGACTAAGACCTTAGCCAAGCATCCCCACACCTTGAGATATTTTAGGCTTGACTTTCTATTTCTCCAAAGTTCAAATGGTCTATGCCTTAAGGGAACTCTATTCAGAATATGGCAGGCCGTAATCAGAGCTTCCCCCTACATGTAAGATGGTAGTCCAGAACTTTATAAAAGTACATTGACCATATCAGTTAGGGTCCTATTCTTTCGTTAAGTTATTCCGTTGGACTGTGGTGAATATGGTGCAGTGACCTCATGAATTATGCCAAATAAAGTGCATTGTTCATCAAATATATTAGATGTGTATTCACCATCCCTATCTGACCTTAGACGTTTAATTATTTTTCCGACTTGTGTTTCTGCTTCATTCTTAAAAATAAGAAATTTTTCTAAGACTTCATCCTTAGTTTTATGCAGATAAACATAACAGTATCTACTGCTATCATCTATGAAGGTGATAAAATATCTTTTGTTATCTCCAGTTATCACGCCACCAAACTCGCAAATATCAGAATGCACTAAATCTAGAATTTCAATTTCCCTATTCACAGAATGAAAAGGCTTTCTAGGAAACATATCGTGAGCACACATTTTACATTTGGTGAGTTTGTATGTAGTATGAACAGGAATCATGTCAAGTTTTATCATTCTTTTCATAGAATTGAAATTCACATGTCCTAGCCTAGCATGTCATAAATCAGTAGATTCAATATTTGAAACAACATAAGTAGAAGAATCAAAATCAGAAATATTATTAATTGAATAATCAATGTCACATCTTATTCTAAATAAAAGATCTTGATCAACCAAATATTCTTTGCCAAAGAAAACACCATGTCTCAAAAAAACTACTTTATTACATTTAAAGTCTAATTGAAAACCCTCTCTAACTAATAAAGAACCAGACAAGACATTCTTCTAAATATCAGGAACGTGCAGCACTCTGCGCAAAGTCCAAACTCGTCCAGTTGAGAATCTCAGCTCGAGTCGTCCAGACTCAAGCACCGTAGCTGTAGATATGTTCTCCATCATTACTGTTCCACCGGCTGAAGCCTGATAAGACACAAAGAAGGTCATGTCAGTACAAATGTGTACATTTGCACCTGTATCAACAAGCCACTCATTAGGCTCGTTTACTAAATAGAGTTTAGGGTTCACTGAGACATACCCCTCACCGGGCCCACCTCCCTCAGTTAGCTCAAGATCTTGAGGAACGACATCCGTAGACTTCTGTTGGATCTTTAGAGAAGGGCAATCCTTCTTCCAGTGTCCAACCTGTCCACAATGCCAACAAGGTTTGTTCTTTTATTTTTTCTGGATTTTTCCCTTGTCTTTCAGTTTCTTAATTTTCTCTTTTGCAATATTTGTCTTTGAGTTTATCACATTGACCTTAGAGTTCACGTCAACAGGCGTCACATATTTTTGTTTCCTATGCTCCTCTTCAATAGTTATCGAGAACATTAAATCATCCAGAGAAATTTTCTCTTTCCTATGCTTTAGGGACATCCCAAAATCTTCCCAAGACTTGGGAAATTTCTCAATGATCGACATAACCTTAAACTTTTCAGGAAGTTTCATTTCCAGCTAACCCATGGAGCAATAACAAAAACTCATGAGCCTGTTCCGAAACCGATTTGCCCTCAATCATCAGAAATTTCAGGAACTTAGATAATGAGTATTTTTCAATATCCAGATCCTCCATGTTGTATTTCTTATCAAGTTCCTCCCGCGGATCCTTAGCAGTCTTGGTGGATGCACCATATACATCGAATAGAATGTTCGATAGTGCAGTAAAAATGCACCCATGACACCGACGGTCATGTTCTTTCCACGCATCTGCCATCTTAACCACATATGAATCCGGATTCTGTTAAGATAATTTAGGGCACTTGGTTTAGTCAGACAAATTTTCATGCGTTGTTGCCAACGCTTAAAATTCTGACCCCTCCCCCTCCCCCACCCCCCAATTTCTCTGTCATACCAGTGAAATCCACACGAGACTGAAACCTCAAATCTGATATTTTTCTTATCACGTTATATATCTGTCTTTCTAAGATTGTTATGAAAAACGTCATCAACATACATACATAAATTAGATTTTCAACATGTTTCCAAAACCAATCAGAGTGTGTATGCATCCAGATCGTCATTGATAAGAGAAATATCCAGTTTAGAGACATATGCATATTAAACTAAGGGAAAATACGGAAACAAACATCACGACAAACAATGTGACAAAGAAAATTAGAGAGTTGGAAATCACAATCGAAGTGTCATGTCGTAGGACTCCCCTTAGAGAGACAGCGCCCCTACTTTACCGGTGTACAGGGCCTTGACGTGCCGCTCCCAGGGTCCGACGGTCCAAGCTCGTCGACGGTGTGCACCGTGCTTGAGCGTCCTCGAAAGTCACCTCCGTAGACGAAGCTCGAGATCAAGAGAGGAGAGGAGACGAGTGTCCTCCAGAGAGGAGAGGCATTGAGAATGAGTAGATAATATTCGTAACCTCTGCCCACGACTTTAAGAGATACTTAAAAACGTCCGGGCGGTTACGCTTCGTGAGAGGATAATGGGACATATCCCTTGGAATTCAAACACGCAGTTACAAAACTGACATGATCTTCGTCGCAGCTGCGGCCGTGCCTGGCCTGACGCGGCGCGGGTGCGTGCGCGTGCGTGTGTGTGTGTTGTGGTCTAAAATCCTCTCTAGTCTGTTTCCAGACTAGTCTCAGTACTTCCCATATAAAAATCAAGTGCCAGTTTTAATTCTCCACGTTGTGGGACTAAACAGCACCCCACATGGTTGAAACATTGAATTCCATGAATTGAGATACATTAATACAACTTGATATTGACCATCAAATTGCATCAAACTATCCCCATACAGTTAATTCCAACAAAAAATTCTGGAGTAGTAGCAGCAATTCGAAGGAAGATGTAAAAATATATTTAACTAAAATAAGAAGCAGGAGATAAGAGAATAAAGGGCACACATGCAGGATTACCTCCAATGAAAGGTCCTAGCGCTGAAGCTGACGATGGCTTCACATGCACCAAGGGTTATAAAATTTATATATGACGTTATGGGAATGCCAACGTCGAAGAATGCAAAAAATACGATGTGATCTTGAAAAAGAACATTCGAGAGAGCACACGTAAAGTATTTACGTGACGTGCATGGAATTTGTTCACAATGCATATACATTGCATGGGTTAGCATCCACCATCATAATATATACCTTAAGAAGAAAAGATATTGTAATATTATATATGCAGACTTGTAGCAAGAAGGCAGTAGTGTGTACTGTGGACATGACGTTAGTAATGTGGATTGTGGACATGACATCTGGATACTCAAATATATGTCCACAGTATACACGTCCACCATGACATGGCATGTCACTTGATTACAAACATACGGATAATCGTGCTGCCGACACCTTCATGTGCATGGAAAAGGGGCTACGAGGCGGATGCACAGGAGATGCGGCAGGATTTCCCGGATAAACATGTGGCACAATGCATTTTTGCCCTTGAGGCAAATGAGAAATGCCAGAATTATCCACATTGACGGTCTTTAAGATATGGTATGGATTCATATAAATTCTGAGTTGGACATTAATTCCATTTGATGAATATTTCGCTATATCGGAGTTTGCAAAGTTCCATTCCCGGACCCACGGGACGATCAGCCTAATTGTGCTCGTGGACTTCAATGATAAATATTTTGCATTCTCTATTTTCATTTTCCCTTAACTTTTTCTGACAATTTTAACACTTAGAATCGGAAGAAACTTCTATGTTATTCCACACAAATCCGCAAAAACCATCTGAAATGTCAATACACCATCCTGATGTACGTAATGAAAGTAAAGAACTTCTTATACTTGGCAGAACTACATAGGGACCATATAACATTGTAGGAAATGATGGCACATGGTCCACCAGTATCACCTCTGCTCTGATACTAATTGATGGGAACACGATCTGTCGGTATCGTTTCCTCTCGGATACTGATTATTGCACATACGAATCCTCAGGATATGGATGCGTATGCAAAAGCGATGCGGAAGCACGTGAAGAAATGAACAAACATATATAACGGTGGTTGGTCACCTATCACGACCACCGGAGAAGAAAGATCGCTATAAATGAGAACGAGTACAACTCTCTTTGTTCCCTCACTCTCTCATATCATTCTTCTCTCTCTCTCTCCCCTTCTCTAGGAGTTACATTGTTCTTGTGGTGGTGTTGAGGCAATACATCCACCCCCTCTATTTATAACCCAGTTATAAGCCTATAGTTTATTCTCAATAGGATTATTAATAAAATATAACTCAACTACTATTAGAATTAGGAGTCCAATCCCATCAGGATCCTAATTCTAATATGACTTAATCCTAACAGGAAGTACATCCGTATGCAACTCGATGTATATGCATGTGATCCCTTTCCTTTTTTGCGAAATCAATTCCAAAAATCCATTTGCATAGATTGAATCTTTGGTTGATGCTTTACTTATCAAATTTTGCTCAGATCCGAAATTGATAATCTTGATAGAGGGTATATAAGTTTTGAATTCAGTTTAACTCTGATTGGCATTATTATGATAACTGGTGATCTAAATCTCCCTATATTTCTAAAAAAATAAAAAATACAGCGAAGAATTTGAGCTGGTCGGAAATGAATGTGTGACACAATGCATCACATGTTAGGATATGGAATTACTCAAAGAGAGGGATTACTCCTTAGTTTACCGAAAGAATAACTGATTGGTCCTTAGTTAACAATAACATGATTACTCATTGAGCCATATAGATGCAGGGATAAAAGTAAATACGGATATATACGAATATTAACTTCCTTGGAAAAATTTTTAAATATGAAAATCCGTATTCAAATATTTGATATAATATGAGTCTGATACCCGTTGTATAAAATTTTTAAATATGCACATGGATATGATAAAAAATCGGATTCGAATTAGAATTCAAGCAGTACTTGAATACAAAATACCACTCTTATAATATATATTACTTATAAGAATAGTAATTATATATTTTATGAACAACAATCAACCTATACTCATTTTCTCCCTATTTACAGAATAAACGATCGACGGATGCAAAAAATTCCGCAGTTATACAATTTGAGTTACGTGTACGAATAATATTTTCTTTTCTTTATGAACAAATAAAAAATAGATTACTTGATAATTTTATGGACTCCTCTACAATTACTAATTATATTATTATTAACTTGATTTTGGAAATTATATTTTATTTCATTATGGAAAGTTTTATTTATAAAAAAATAAATAATTTTTTAATAAAAAAGAAATAAAGACGTGTAGATGTCCACTCCAAGTATATATATATATATATATATATATATATAGAGAGAGAGAGAGAGAGAGAAGATAGGGAGTATGCACCCAGGTGCATATAATTTTACATGCACCCGAGCCAATAACTTCCATTTTTTTACTTTTCAAAAAATACCATCATTTATATTCATCTGCATATCCCTCCTATATGTCATTCCAAATTCGTCAGAAATAGAGACTTCTAAACCCTCCATCCAGAACAAGACTATTACAACAATTCTCAAACCGTTAAAATTACATGTTCTAGATGAAGGGCACATGAGTCTCTATTTCTGATGAAATTGGAATAACATATTAGAGGGATACAATGACGAATATACATGGCGGTATTTTTCAAAAAAAGTAAAAAAAAAAGTGGAAGTTATAGGCCCCAGATGCATGTAAAATTACATGCACCTGGATGCATACTCCCTATCCTCATATATATATATATATATATATATATATATATATATATATATATATATATATATATATATATGGGTAAAATGGGGCTGCCCCAGGGAGTAGCCAACTTGGCTACTCCCACCGCTATTTTTCCCTCATTTTTTTATTTTTTTGGAAAATAAAAATTTGTATATTCATCACTATATCCTTCTCACATTCTATTAAAATTTCGTCAGAAACAGAGACTCCTAAGCCCTCCATCCAGACGTCATTTTTTTAACGGTCGCAGGATTTTTTAAATCGACCATGTTTGGATGGAGGCCTTAGGAGTCTCTGTTTCTGACGAAATTTTAATAGAATGTGAGAGGGATATAATGATGAATATACAAATTTTTATTTTCCAAAAAAATAAAAAATTGAGGGAAAAATAGGGGTGGAGAAGGTCAGAGGAGTCAATAAAAAATAAATTATGTATTAGTATATTTTGATAATAATGAGAAATAACAAGTATACTGTTAAGAAATTAGTTAAAAAGATAGTGCAAAACGCGTGGAAATTTTGAGGAAAAATTATTCTGCGTATCACCTTACACGTACTTTTTACCCGTGCAAAGTATGAGTATTTATTTGAAATTATCATATCGTTCATGTGTTATTTTAAGAGTAAATTAGTGCAAACCCGTGGGCTGCACGGGTAGAACGAATGCTTATCGTTGAACTAATCTCCAAACAAATTTTTCTGCCTACATTTTTTAACTTTAGGTAGGTTCGATTTTATACGATTTGTATAAGATTTTTATGGTATAAATTGCATATTTTTAATTTCTATTTGGAAATGTATCAGTATGTAATAATGTTTATATCTAAGTATAGTTGAATTTCTATACATTTCTTAGAGAAAAGGGTAGGGTATATTTATATAGTTTTATGATTTAGTCTATTTATGATTTTATGGGATATATTGTTTATTTTGAATTTATTTTGAATATATATTTGTATGTAATATTTTATATCTAATGCCGGTTTTTATACTTTAGTACTGTATAATTTTATGTATATTTTTATAGCAAAGGTGTATATTATAGTTTTTTTATTTCTTAAAAATAGTAAATGTTCCTATACTTTCAAAAGTAAAATTTTTGTTAGTTCTCACATGCAGTTTTAAAGTCCATATGCAATCTATATTCTCATCCATATCATATTATAGATTTTTTGGGAAGCTTGGACGAAAATGTTGGCACTGAGGATAACCGCTTGAGATCTCAATGTCAGTGCTGATCCAATGTTGCAAAGAGGCGAACCAATAGCTATCCTTAATTTGATTCATCAAAGGATAAAGAGGCCAACCATCACTAGATGATTGCTTGCTAGCAATATAAATATAAAAACAATGATGATATTCTTTGCAAGCTTAAGGAAGCAAGCACCAACTAATAATTGTATTTATATATTTAATAGATATGGCGACAAATAATTGCGAGATGGCGTTATTTTCTTCTGAAATTGTAGAGCTTTAGTGATCATGTGCCTCAAATGTACATTGTTAATGTATAGTTTGTTCAGCTTCTATGAAAAACTCTGCTATCTGTAGAGATTCCAGCATTGTTGCATGTTATAGATAGCTAGAGAATGGATGTGAACATGTTATTTGCTGATCATCTTCGTATTGTTCCTTAGTAGTTGCACATATACTATGTTCATGTGAGTTACTTTAAAATTAATGTTCCTGTATCAAAACTAAGAACTTTGATAATAGATTCCATCTTAAGTAAACTAAAAAAACTCAATTGATAAATTTTGAAACTCGTAGGAGAGAAAGCCATTATGATTCAGAGGTGTCCTTGGTCACACGCCGATTCATGTCAGCCTGCAACCAATTGGAATAAGCCCCCGCTAAAGAATCACCAAATGGTATTGGAGTATAACACACCATGTGAGTAGGAATGAGCATTGGGCTAGACCCAACCTAGCCCAGCTGAGCCCGGTTTTAATTTACGGGCTTACGGGCTGGGCCTAGACCCGTTGAATTTCATAAATTACAGCCCAGGTCCAAGCCCGGTCCGCAAGTACATGGGTCAGGTTTGGGTCGGGCCAGCCCGCTATATTAAAAAAATTAAAACGTGAATATAATACACATTTAATATGTAAATATACAAATTGAATATATATTTCTTCAAAACATGAACATAGTTGATGTCTAAATAGTATACAATAATGTCAATTTAAGTAGGAAGATCAAATATGATATTAGAAATCATAAATTACATATTGAAAAACATCGGGCTTATATATGGGCCTACACTCGGGCCGGCCCACGAGCTTCGGGCTCGTGCCCAAGCTTGCCCGAAACCGGCCCAAAAATTGGATCGGTCCAAAAATCAAGCCCAAGCCCGCCCATTTATCGTTCGTTCTTGGGTCGTACTCGGGCTTTATCGGGCTAGGCACCAAAGGCCGACCCTAGCCAATGTTCATCCCTACATGTGAGCAACTACACCAATCATGAAGCCTGATTCAGATGTAGAGTTGTTGACCGACATCAAAGAACCATTCTTAGATGAGCATGTCGTTGTCTCTCCTGCAGAAGCACAATGACCATGAACATAAGTAGGTAATCACTATCACCTTGAGGAAAATCTGAAGCATTGATAATGCTGATCGATTAATAATTTATGTCAATCAGAATTATTACAACTCATACAACTCAGAACCATATATTCTAGTGTAACTGAAAGTGCAATGAAGAGTAAAAATTGTCAACAAAAAGACCATATTGATAATTGTGTGCACTTGAATTTATACTATGCATTTTCCTTGATTCAAAATAAAACAAATCTTGTGATCAACAAAATAATCTCTATTGTAATTTGCATTGTTTGATATTCTGAGTTTAAGTAGGTGTAAGTAGAAAGAGAGATGATTGGTGCCTCTAACAATCCTGGCTTGATGCGAGCCCTTGAGAACGGTTGCCAAGCCAAGATCTTCTATATGAACTTGATGAACTTGCCTAAGGAGATCGTTGATGAAGATATCGTGGCATGCAATATCTGTACGAATCACATGATGGTCATCGCTGTAAAGTTACACCATCCTGTGTACGATCTGATGAGCCCGGTTACTCACAACCCTTATATAAACCCGCCAATTTTTCTGTCAGTACCTGCGCCAAATAGATCAGCTCTTACGCTTTAATCACAATCTTGATGTGGAAATCATACAACATGCATTGTACCTACAAAGTGTGTTGTTTTTATCTTCGCACACATTTTGTTTTTTGCATCAATACTCGATAATCCGAAAACAACTTCGTTATTCTTCTGGAAGTCGAAGGCCTTACCACACAATATACACCGGCGCTCAACCTTAACCCCATCATTTGCAGGAGGGCCCTCGTCCATCGAGAGATCTTGCCTTACCAATGAGCCATATCCTGCATGCTCGAAGATCCCCTGACATGCTCCATCGTCTTCCACAACGTCGATCGGAGATAGTTCATCATGTAGCCAGTGGTCAGATGGACACCTCCCCCTGGGATCACTGATTAGGTTCTCCAATTCCATGAAGATTCCCCAAATCGCCTCGTTGAGCCTCGAGCGAGCGTGTCAGGACTCCTCGACCATGAATGGAGTAGTTATCGGAGAACACGGAGTCGAACGCCGAGAGGAGAACGCGGAATGATTCATAGAGATCGACGATCCCATCCTCAGTGGCTCCCTGGACCAAAATCCACACACAAATCAACTCAAACATTCCGATCCAAACCCTAGAAGGCTGATCACCGCTTTTCCTAAATCATTCTTATAGTTACTTTGTATGCGTTTATATTGTATAAAAAACAATTATGAGAATACAAAATAAATTGAGTGCAGTTTCCTAATCTTTCTTAGCCTTCCTCGTTATTACTATGTAAGCATTTCTATTGTATTAAAAAATGATAATACATAATAAATTCAGTATTTTATTCTCACATTTTTTAATCTTCGTCGTTATTATTATGTAAATAATGAGGATCATTAGGAAATATTAGGGTGATTGAAAATTTACATAAAAAGACGCAATTTGATAGCATTCTTATATGTGAAGATAATAATATTTACCTATATAAATATCTTATAAGTTAAACAAATTATCAAAAATATATGACATAAAAAGAAAGATCCGTGTAAATTGCATAGTTGTAAAGAGGAGGATGTGGAAAGATGGAGATGAATCAGATGATTGTAAATATTACGTTAATATATAATAAAAGACCAGTGTGTTATAATATTCTATCATCTCAAGTTAAGCACGTTTCTAATTTCCAGTTATTTTTTCATGTTTTAGATCCGAAGATTTGCATTGCAATCAAGAAATGATTTAAAGTGTAATCAAAGACTTTATTTGCTAATTTGCTTAGAATTGGTGTTGATCTCTCATTTATCTTCACAGATTTCGAACTCAGCCGTATAAAACCGAACCAACTTGTTGGGAGTGACTTCTGGTAGCTGAGGATCCAGTCCCAAGGTTTTAAAAATCGAACCGAATCAGTCAGTTCAACCGGTTAAATCAAGAATCGGAAAAATCTAATCCCATGTTGAGGAGTGAGTTTAGCAGCTTGCCCGATAGTAGCTGATCGGTGGGTTATGATGGGTTGTTTGGCTTATGGAATAGTGGGGAGTTGTCGGAGTTTAATGCTCTCCTGAACCTCTAGGTCTTATCATTGTAGTTCATTGTACGACAGGTTGATGAAGATCACCTAATGTATAAGATGGGGGCAACGGTTTGATTGTTCACGTCTCGCAATTACAGATATGCGTGAGAAATGTTGGTTACCTATTACTTTCTTTTTTAACGGAATGTTCCATTTGATTGTAGACCATGAGAACAATATTGATAAGAATGAGGTTTGATTATCGCCTGATTATCATATTTTGATATCTTTTAGTTTCTAAGTACACTAATGTAAGTATATTTTCTTTGGTTACCACTAGTACTCCTGTTATGCTTGGAAAGATATTTTTGAAGGACGGAAACATGATATGATGGGATTTAAAAAAGAACTCAAAATTCCACCGTATCTATATATTTGGCACCTCCTTTGGTCGTGACACGGATGCATATATATATTTGTATTTAAGAGGATACGTATAAAATTTTTATTCTGATTGAAATGTATCATGTAATGATATCAGTTTTTATTTTTCCCTGATATTCGGGCGTACCTTTATACGAGAAATCTCTTGCTCATTACATGTCCCACGTTGTGCAAATGCCTCCGCTATTATTCCGCGAAAAACATTAACGATAGGACTCCTTCTCGCAGCTAGAACATAAAGCAAAGTCGCACACAACCTCTTGATATAAGTCACCTTAGAAAAACTTCATAGCATCTACGGATTTCCCTATTTTATTTTTTACCATTAGTATTTTTTAGTATATTTTTTAGTATCAGACATGTTCTTTCTGGGGTAATATTACAAGCTTTTGATTGGTTGCAGATATACAATATGGGTCCGAGATGAATAACGATTATATAATTTTTATGACAGAAACATGATGATTCTAAAACAGATAAATAGTTGAATCATTGGAGATGCAATGGGCAAAATGATTTGCACGTGGTGTGCACGAGTTATTTAAGAAGGAAGAAAATTTACATGTTATTTAAAAAGGAAGAAAATTTACACACAGGTACACACGTGTGATTGCATACGAATCACTCGGAAGGTAATTCTTACAAGGCTCTCTCTCTCTCCGGGACGTTGGAAATAAAGAAGGGCGGATTCAAAAAGAGCTGAAATCACCAATGACCACACCATCATCGCCCCCCCATAACTTCACCATTCGTGCAGGAGTTCAAGCGGAAGAGCAAGAAGGCCTGCGAGAGAACCTTCTCATTCACCGAGCAGACACCATCGAGATAGGATGCCTGTTCGAAGGGATCGACTTTTATTCTAACATCACGTGTGCGAAGTTCAAGGAATCCAAGATGGACAAGGGCGTCTCATGCTGGACTTCTTCAACGGGAAGGAGCTCTGCAAGGGCATCTCTATGCCGCCATTCTGATCGGCGAGGGTGATAAAAAGGTGCAGGATCTCCTTTTATTGGATGTCACCCCTCTTGTCTTTTGGTCTTGGAACCGTCGGTGGCATCACGACTGTCCTCATCATTAGGAACAACCATCATCCCCACGAAGAAGGAGCATGTCTTCTCCACATACTCTGACAACCAATCCGGCTTCTTGATTCAGATCTTCGAGGGCGAGAGGATGAGGAACAGGGACAACAACCTTCTCGGCAAGTTCGAGCTCTCCAGCATCGATGTGGCCGTGAAGCGCCCTGCCGTGAAAGCATGAGAGGGAGGTGGACCCGAGCGACCTACAAGCCTTGGGGAGTGATGGATAGATGTGGGAATTGGGTCTGAGTGCTTCACAATACAAGGTTGGAGGATAGGTTCCAGGCGTGGGATTGGTGGCGGGGGGCGAGGGAGGAGAGGACGGTGTTGAAGAGGAAGGTGGTGTGGGGGGTGTGGGGGGATGGGCTGGGGCGAGGGAAGTAGTGGAGGAGTGCGGTGGCGAGGCGGAGGAGGACGTGAGGAGGTGGAGCTACGATGGAGGAGGAGGGACTGTTCCTTGGCCATTGCCCTGATCTCCCTCAGGTACTCGACAAGCCCAACAGCCTTACTTTGTTGCTCCTCATTAACTACTTCCATCGCTTTCTCGATCGGCAACGCATATAGCTCGGACTCGTTGTCCACAACCTCGAATGTCCTTTACATTGACCTCCTTCACCTTCGTTTTGAGATTCATTTTCTCATCCTCAAGGTTCCTCACAGCTTTTGTAAAGACCACGGCACGACGGGAAGTGGTGGCGTAGCCTTGTCACGCACAATCTTAGATACATCGGAGAGGACGTAGTGTTGGCAAAGAGAGAGAGGGATGGGAAGCTGCGAGTGAGGGATAGGAGATCTTTGCACATTACCCACATGAATTCATGATTTTCTTTGATTTTCTAGCTACTTTTTTTAATTTCATTTTTCAGGTTTTCTTTTACGACGAAAATTTGTGTGTGGTGGTGGTGGGGTGTAGCCCCGTTGGGTCCGGTGGCTATTCGGGGTGAGGGAGGGTCGTGGGCCTGGAGGCCCCTCGGCGCAGGGCCCCGATGGCCCCTCAGGGTGAGGGTTGTGGCACCCGATAGCTCCTCGAGGTTGAGGGTCAAGGGGCTTGGGAGGGGTCATGGGGTCCGGTGGCCTCTCAGGGTGGGGGTACCGGTAGCCCTTCAAGGTGGACGGGGGGCCTGATCGGTCCCTGGGGGGAGGGGGGACGGAGGGCTCGGTCGGCACCTCGGAGGGGGAAGGGGGACGAGGGGTCCGGTCGTCCCCTCGGGGGAAGGGAGGGGACAGGAGGGCCGATCGGACCCTCGGGGGAGGGGAGGGGATGGGGACCCGGTCGGCCCCTCGGGAAGGAGGGGGAGGACGGGGGCCCGATCAGCCCCTTGGGGATGAGGGTAGAGGGGGGACGGGGGCCCTAGTCGGTTCGGCCCCTTGGGGGGAGGGGGGAAGGAGGGCCCGGTCGACCCCTCGGGGGGAGGGGAGGGGACGGGATGGGAGGGCCCGAGCCCCCTATCCTGAGCCCCCCGTCCTCCCCCCGAGGGGCCGACCGGGCCTCCCGTCCCCCCTCTCTCCCCGAGGGGCCGACCGAGCCCCCTCCCCTGCCCCCCGAGGGATCGACCGGACCCCCCTCCCCCACCCCCCTCCAGGGGTCGACCCTCCTTCCCCCCCTCCCTCCTCCCTCCCGAGGGACCAACCGGGCCCCCCATCCTCCCCGAGAGGCTACCTCCTGGCCTTCTGTCCCTCCTGCACCGGAGGTCCCCTCCCTCTAACCTACTTACCCACTCCCCTGTAGGCCGCCTCCCTCAACCCGAGAGGCCACCGGTCTCCCCCGACGGATCTCCTCCTCCACCCGGGAGGACCACACCAACTTCTTATCGTCAAAGATAATCGGAAAAAAAAAGAAAATTAAAAGTTAGCTAGAAAATCAAAGAAAACCTTCATCTCAAATGGGCGATGTGAAAAGATTTCCTATCGCTTATCCGTATCTTCCAATCCCCCTCTCTCATCCACCACCACCGAGTCACCGACTCTCTGATATATCTAAGATTGGTGCATGACAAGGTTACGCCACCACCTCCTGTCGTGTCGTGGTCTTGACAGAAGCCATGAATGACCTTGAGGATGAGGAAACGAAGGTGAAGGAGGTCAACGTGAGGGACCTTCAAGGTTGTGGACAACGAGTCCGAGCTATATGCGTTGCAGATAAAGCAATCGAGGAAGCGATGGGAGTAGCTAATGAGGTGTTGCAAATAATGCTATTGGGCTTGTCGAGTACCCGAGGGAGATCGGGGAAATGGCCAAGGAACAGTCCCTCCATCGTAGCTCTACCGCCATCTTGTCCCTCATGTCCTCCTCCGCCTCGCCACTGCACTCTTCCGCCGCTTCCTTCCTCACCCCCCACCACTACCGCGTACGGAACCTCGTGCACAGACCCAATTATTGTTGGACATGTGAGCCCACGGCGAGCCATTATGCAATAAATGTTATTGCACATATCATTCCCTGATCTGAAATGAAGAATAAATAATTTGCATAATAGGTCCCTCTGTACAATTAGGGTTATGTACCATGGCCATCTTGATGATCATACAGCTGTTGATTCAATTATTGAATCGTAGAGGCTGGTGCTTAGATGAATATCTAAAGAGTTAGATTGAGGACTCATCAAGCACCGTCAAATGGTTGTTAAGATGTGATCTCCAGCCTGAGTAGGAGATGGCAATCCTTTCTCACATAGGCTGATATCTGACCGACCTCTTGATGCAGATCCTCTGCATAGGAATAGAGATTCGGAGGTGTCAGATTAGTTAGGTCAAAGAGTTGACTTAACGAGATCGAGATAACCTAAGTCCTATGTTGAATGCTGTCACAGCATAGGCACGCATCCTCTGACCGGAGACAGATGCATTGATATATGACGCATCCTCTGACCGGAGACAGATGCATTGATATATGTCTGAGTATGTACATTTGACAGACCAATAGGTTGATGACCTAACCAAGGTCTATACACCGGCGCGTTGGTGTGCATATAAGGGCATATGAGTAATACGATCTCTCAAAGGGATCATACATGTTCACTACTGAACCGGAAGACATGAGCTCACTCATGAGATATTGGGAAGAATCAAATTCCGTGCACGGTCGTCTCACTTTGGAAGCTTGACTGAATTTGTAGGTTTGATATATACTTTGGGAAAGTATATAATCAAGACCTAGGTATGATATATGCTTTTGGAAAGTATATGATCGATACCAAATCCCAATGATCAAATGAGAAACTTAGTGATCAAACCCTGAAGAAGACAGTGTAAAATTGATCTTGATCTTTGGGTTGACCATGGGTCTTCCAGTATGCAGGATGTACAGGTATTGGGAATACCTGAGGATGATGTGATCATAAATGATTGTATATCCATGACGCTTCCATTCTGAGGGAGTGATGAAACAGGTCTGGATTTTAGTGACTCCTTCCAGTAGAGAAGCAATCTGATCTTAGTCCAAGTGTTGGACATTGGTCTGAATGAGATTCAGATTCAATGAAGATTAGATTTGCGGTCTTGATTTAATCAAGCATCTGTGGGAGGTTCGTAAGATCTGGATTTGAGATGAGATCTCAATATCCAAGTCACTATACGTGGAATAATATAATCGCCATGTCCTTATCTCCAAGTATCTGCAGAGAAAGCACATTATTCTTGAAAGGGTTCGCGAATAATTCATTTGATGAAATTCATATCCAAGCAAGAAGAACTTGATGATTAAATGAGATTTAATTATCAAGCTTAATATGAATATGATTCATATTGTGAGAATGATTATCCAAAATAATTAAATGGGATCTAATTATCAAGGATTAGAGATTGTGGATACTATTATCCATAATATTTGTGTATTGTAAATATGATTTATAATATACAAGAGAGAGAAATTTAGTAAATAACATTTGTTAATTATTAAATGTTGATTGGATTCACATTTGTTAATTAATTGGAAATGCCATTTACAAATTAGTTTGGGTTGTGAATTTGATTCACATATTTTTCAATGGCATGATTGAAATATTCACAAATAAATTTGGAATTAATTTTGTGGATAATTATGTGATAATAGTTATCACAAATTATTAAGAGATAATATGATATAATAAAAGGAGATAATAAGCCCCATTTTTTTAGGAGGCTACATTATCTCCATTTTATTATCTTGATTAATCTCTTAACTAATTTATTTATATTAAATTAAAAATGTGTTGATAATGTTGCAACATATATTTAATTTAATTATAAATAAATGTTGTTGGTTTTAACCAACAACAATTATAGCCATTGATTTTACATGGACCAAGCCTGGCCGTTGGATCCATGTGTCCCATGGATTGAGATCCATTGGATCCTAAACTAATATAAAAGGAGGGCTAGGGTAGCCTTCCAAGGTACATTATTAAGAGTTGTACAAGGTTACAACTCTCTCTCTCTCTCTCATATTCTCTCCCTCTCTCTTTCTCTCCTCCAAAAGATGGCCGTCCATCTTGTGTTGAGAAAGGAGAGACTCTCGGCTTCATCTTCGACGCTTGGATCTTCGTCAAAGATTGCAGGAAGGACGCGACTCATCATCGTGCCCGCAAGTTTGTTCTTAGTGGATCGGACTTAAGACAGGAGGATATCTTGTTTGGGATCTCACGATCGCAACCACGCTTCAAGAGGTATTCCTTATACTTGTGGTTTGACGAAACGATCCGAGAAGTGTTCTCGTGATCATGTAGTTTCATATTTAGTTTTAAAAATTTTAATTTCCGCCGCATCTAGCAACTAGTGCGACTAGTTGCTCCGATTTCATACGATGCGATCGACACGCTTCCGTGATGCGCTTGAGGATTCTCAATATCCTTCAATTACCACACCTACCCATCACTCCTCAAGGTCTATGGGTCGCCCGAGTCCACCTTCCACTCGTGTTTTCACACTCTATGCCGGAGAGCTCGAACTTGCCGACTCGTCCTCTCGCCTCGAAGATCTGGATCAAGATGTCGCGTTGGTTGTCTGAGTATGAGGAGAATATCTGCTCCTTCATGGGGATGGTGGTATTCCTCATGATGAGGACGGTCATGATGCCACCGACGGTTTCCAAACCGAGAGACAAGGAGGGTGACGTTTAGGAAGAGGAGGTCCCGCCGCTCAGAATGGCGGCTTAGACGGCCTCGTCGTCGTCGGGGTTGATGCTATTGCAGAGCTCCTTCCCGTTGAAGATGTCCTGCACATGTGATATTAGAATAAAGTTGATCCCTTCGGACAGGGAGCCAATCTCGATGGTCGTCTGCACGGTGGATGAGAGGGTTCTCTCGCAGGCCTTCTTCCTCTTCCTCTTGAACTCCTGCACGAAATGATGAATTTATGGGGCGATGATGGTGATGGGGGATGCGAACATTGGTGATTTCATCTCTTTTTGAATCCACCCTTCTCTATTTCCAACGGCCTAGAGAGAGAGAAAGTATTTGCCTTTATCGTTAATTGGGTGTAATCACACGTGTGTACCTTCTTCGAAAAAGGTCCCTTCACCACGTGTAAATTTTCTTCCATTTTAAACACTCGTGCACATCATTTTGCCCATGGCATCTGCAATGATCAATTATTATCCGTTTTAGAATCATCACTAGGGTACATAACCGCGCTTCGCAACGGGGACAATTATGACAAAGGTAATATCATGAATTCATTAAGGAATTAAAATGGAGCTGAAATGTTAAATTTAGAAACAGTTGTAACTGGAGTTTTATACAGAGCAAATTATTTCTTTCATTTCTGAATAATACGGTCATAGGTAAAAAGTACTTGCAATCATATAATAATTTAAATAAGCTATAGAAAGAGATTATAAGCATGTTGGAAGATCATAAATATTATCATTTTAGGCATTTACATTTAACTTAATGCATATAAAATTTTAGGAATAAAATTTATCAATCACATTAATTTGCTAAGAAGATATGTAATATAAAGCTGGAGAAATATTAAATACTTTACAAATATACTTATTTGCAAGTTATTTATTTTTAAATTTAAATCTATGTTTCTGTATATTGACATGAATTTTAATTTATGATTTTAAAAATATATGGTGTATTTAAAAATCCAATGACAAACAATATTTTGTATTACATGTAACAAATGATAGTTGCCATTATATATTTAAAATATGAATGAAATAAAAAAGGTTCATAATAGTTTCGTTTGGTAGATGTTATTAACGTAAACCCCAATAAATATTATATTAAAAAATTTATCTAAAATCAAGTATTTTGGTACTATTTCATACTACATATATATAAGTGTATGGGATAAACTATATTTAAAAAAGTCTACTCTTGACAAAAATATGTACAAAATATCAATATAATTTAAAAATTATTTTCTAGAAAATGAATTCTGTATAAATTAGGACAAAAGAACTTTTTCCTTAGTCCTTTTTATGCACTGATATATGAAAATATTTATAGGTAATTTTAAATTTAATAAACTATATTAAAGAAAGGGGAAAAAGAATGATATATTAGAGAGAGGGGGGAAGCGAGGAGAATGAGAAAAAGGGAGAAAGAGAGAAAGAGGGAGAGAAGAGAGGGAGGAATTGAGACATCTAGTGGAGAGAGAAAGGGAGAGAGAGTAAGTTGAGAGAGAGAGAGAGAGAAAAGGAGAGAGAATGAGAGAGGGGGAAACCATTTGAGGGAGAGAGAATGGTGCGGATGGGAAAAAGAGGGGACACGTGGCAATGAATGAGGAGAAAACCCGCCAATAGTAGGAGTATAGATGTTTCTATCGTAAAAAAATATAAAAAAATAATATCATTTCAAGATACGTTTTAACCGGAATAAAAATGTTATGCACATCCTCTTAAATACAAATATATCGCATCCATGTGTGCTTAAATATAGATAGAAATATCTTCGTATCTCGTATCAATATATTCGATGCTGCTAATAGCATTGATAATGATCAAATTATCAGTCATTTAAAAAACTTTATTTTCTATAATTATATTTGGAAAGGTATATTCATGTGAGAATGACTATATGACATCAATTATGTAACTATTCATATAATCCACCTCAAGTGCATTAATGTAGGTGCTTCTACCTTTTATATAACCTCAACATCCTTGATATCAGTTCGAGAGTAGGAGCTCTTACATTTATATTTGTTATTTTTATATTTCCATAGAAATCTACCATGTAAAAAAAGACTATTATATTTTTATTTATTTTTATCTTTAACTGTTTTTATGTTTCTAATTTTTATATTTTAGTTTGGTTTGTAATTATATTTTTCTTATTGTTTTTTATTAGAAGTAATGAAGCGATTATTAAAGATATTTAGAAAAGTACTATAAAGATTGTGTTTATAAATTTTCCTTTAAATCAATTTTTATAAAGACCATGTTTTTAAATTTAGAAACGTGTTAATAAAGATACTTATAAACAAAAAATATTGAACCTCATTTTAATCAATATTGTTCCCATGGTCAACAGTTAAATGAGACATTCCTTTCGAGAGGAAAGTAATAGGTGATCAACATTTGCCACGCATTTGTAAACACAAGAAGAGAAGAAATAAATTCATTTCCCCCATCATACTTATCAGGTGATCATCATCAACCTATTGTACAGTAAGGAGCCCCAAAAGTTCAAGAGAGCGTCAAACTACGACAACTCCCCACTATCCCATAAGTCAAATGGCCATCGTAATCCACCGAGAGGCTGCTGCTAGGGAAGCTACTAAAGCCACTCCCCACTACAGGTGCGCCTCTCGGTGATGCCAGGGGAGGGGAGGATTGAGTGCGAGTGGTGGGTGACTGAGAGGGAGTGGGTGTGATGGAGGAGTAGGGACTCCGAGAAGGGGGTCTTAGCGGAGGAGTCCTTGAGGGAGGAGTCGGCCCCAACAAAGAGGAAGCGTATATGCTTGGGGCCTAAAGTTGGTGCTGGGCATAATTGGAATTTCTAGGGCAAAAATTAATGGAATGATCAAGCCCTGGTTAAAAAATGTTATACTGCGTGAACCGTGCTTTGCATCGAAGAGAACATACTACCGATCACACGTATATATTGATCAAATTACTACACAACATTTATTGCATTATATATCTGATATTCAAAATGAATATTAAGTTTATCGGTAACAATACATATAAGAATGACTATCCGCTGAACTTGAGAATTTTAGCATTAGAAGATATACCATCAACTCATCTAACAATTCATATAGCAATAACTATACACTTAATTTTTCATGATCATAGAAAAAGTAACAATGAATTGTCAAATCTCTCTGACATAGCTTAGAGTGTCGAGGTATCTTATCCGTACAAATGAGATTCAACGGCCAGCATATAACCCATGCAGCCTATTAATTATTATTACTATACATGGACCATCCAACCTCCATGAACCCCTCTCAATCGGCAACGACTCCCTCGAGCAGATTGCATCTAAATTAGGGAGCGGGGACGGTGGAATAGTGACTCCTGGAAGGGAGTCCAGCCGGATAAGTCCTCGAGAGAGGTGTCAGCTCCGACGGAGACGTTGTCGCCCCCCCAAGGGGAGGCATGTACATTTGCAGTGAAGGAGGGGGCGGGTGGGGGCTTAGCCCCCCAGCTCCCAACTAAGTCCATATATATGTGTTTAATATATAGTATTATATATGACCTAAATACACTATTTAATAATTAAAATTTATATGTTATGCTATAATAGCCTCCTATATATAAAAAAATAATATATATATGATCTAACTACAATAATTAATTGTTAACATTACATGATGTGCGTAATCGGATATTGTACATTCGTATATGTCCATCAACGTACCCGTTTATAAACCGTCACGAATATATAATTGTTATTTTAGCATATATGGTATAGATAACAATTTGTCTTTTATATTTCTTTGCATATACAGATATGGATTTAGATACCTCTTTCATTTTTTAAGATCTTAAAACGGATATGGTTACATATTTTTCTAGTGTATACATATATGGATACAAATACATATTTGTATCCTCATGTTTGAAACCTTATTTTTATCTACGTCGATTTTAAAATAGTATGCAGATACATGTACACATGTCAAAATATGTATAAACAAATATGATAAGGGATTGGTACACATATCTATATAGTGTTACTTGTTTGAACATATTAAATCTAATGGTATTACTTAATATCACATTAATAAATGTGTATTTCAGTGATATGAATAGTTTTGTAGGGATCTTTGGTCAATATAATGTTTATAGATATTATGTGGGTATTTTTTGTAAAAAAATACCTTTCCAGCATTAGTTTCAATCAATTATGGAATTATTGGAAGCTCGCCTTATAGATTGAATCCGTTTCAACAAATCCAACCTCATAAATTGAAACTTCCGTTAATATTCTACATATGCTCCAAATTTTGCTCAAATCTGATGACATTTCCTAATTTATCTTAGTGATTAAAAGTTTAATCAATATTTAAGCAACTTAAATCGTATTTAAAAGAGAATCAAACTTTTTATCATTGGTGTAAAATAGCGAATGTTCTTGGATTTGAGCCAAATTAGGAGGATATGCATAACATTATTCGAAGATTCCATTTATAAGGTTGGATTTTAAGAAACAAATTTGAAAAAAAAATAAAACATCTCTTTTGTAACTCACATTACAACAGAGGAACCCCTTCCCAAATATTAACAATTAAAATGACAAGATAAATTAGATAAATAATATCTAGATAATTTGTCTCCCCCTCCTCTCCCGAAATATTTTAGCCTCCCCAAAAAGAATTTTTTGTCTTCATCCCTGTACATTTGGGTGTAAAGGGTTTGTGTGGGTATTAGACATGGCCAAAATATGGGCCAGGTGGCCCTTGGACCGGGTCGAACGGATCGGGGTTCGAAAATCTAGGTCGAAAGCTCATTCTTAAGTCAATTCATGGCCCATTTCATTCTTTATCCAATGAATTTTTTAATGGCATTTAATATGTACAGATGATTTTATTAATACCAGTTATACTTTATATAACTAATACAGGATGGGAAGTATGCACCCTGGTGCATGTAATTTTACATGCACTGGGGCCTATATCTCCCACATTTTTACTTTTTTGAAAAATATCACAGTGTATATTCATATCCCTCCAATATATCATTCGTATTTCATCAGAAACAGAGACTCCTATCCCCTCCATCTAGAACAGGTTGTTGTAATCGACTTGTTCTAGATGGAGGGCATATGTGTCTCTGTTTCTAATGAAATTCGAATGATATATTGAAAGATATATATATATATATATATATATATGAATATACACGGTGATATTTTTCAAAAAAAAGGTAAAAAAATGTGGAAGATATAGGCCTCGGTGCATGTAAAATTACATGCACCAGGGTGCATACTCCCCATCCTCTAACTAATATAAGTAGTTTACTTGTTACTGTACATATAAACTATTTATTTTTATTTAAAACTAGTGTCACAAATGAAAATTTTGAGATGCATCAAATTAATACATGTATTATTCAACTTATATTTATATATTTTTTATTTGTTGAATGTCGGACTAGACCGGCTTATTCCCAAATCTCATAATCCAAGCTTGGCCATGAACGGGCTGGGTGGGATGGGCCCCACCTTGATCAGGTCTAGAGGGTATGCGCCGAGGTAAGATGGATAGGTCCCAAGGGCGGATGCGAGGGATGGGAGGGGTAAGGACATATTTGGAATTATGGATATGGTCTTCTTAGTTTTTTTTAAATATAAGTTTAAATAATCAAATTAGATTTATTATATTTCAATTTGAAATGTTAATTAATATATTTTTTTTAAGAAAGAAGATACTGCAGAGAAGATGTCTATACTGTAACTTATATATTCATATTCATAGCAACATAAATGTTGACTAATGAGTTAAAATTTTCAATCATAATATTTGTGATTCTCTTTTGACGATAAAAATAATTAAGATAAATTAAAAACTTTAAGAGAAAGGATGGTGTTCAACTTATAATAGGAAATGCATAAAATCATCTAGTTGTTGTGATCTTTATAAGTTTGTCGTGATCTCAAGTTTCTCTTGTTACTGTAATGGTTTAATAATATGAAGCAATGGTTTTGAAAGCCAACCGAACAATGAACCGGAAGCTTTACCGAAATGGTTGGACCGAGTTGAACCATGTAATCTATAATAGTTATCTAAATTGGAAAAACTGCCGCTGTTTAAAATATGAAATAAATAAAATTGCGCCCTTTCCAATTTGTTACTTTTGTTAAAAGGTTGCATTTTTTGTTTAGATACGGAATCAGGACCTAACCTATTATTTTCGAAAGTTGTGGACCCATCTCGTGACTGGATACATAGATGATGACCTAATATGTAAATTATCCTAATAAGATTGACGATACATGAAAGCAAAAAAATGCGCCATATCTTCTTCTTGTCTTTTCCGCATCTCTTCGTGTATATACTAGTGAGCAGCACGTGATTTGCACGGGAGCATGACCTTCTTATCTATTCATTGCAACGATAAAGTTTATAGTGACTTCTACCACATCGAAAATGTCATTTCATCTTAGAATTCAAATAAATAACAAAAAAGATAAGAAGTGCGGGTAATAATGTCTCAATGTAGTTATATTGTTAAGCGAAAAAAATAACATGATATAGATCCTCCGTGAACAATGTCCAGCCAGAAATATCTTGTAAGTTAATATGCTTATCTGTGACGATCCGAGGGAACAACATACATGCAAGCTGAAAAGTGAGAAAATGTTATGAAGAGATGGAGTAGCGAATTAAAACATTATTGATCAAAAAAACATAAATGCCAATAATTTATTACGGTGCCAATATAATAATACATTATCATGGAATATTAAGCGCTTATATGTTGGGTATATAAAAACCAAGGGTATGCCAATATTATATTGATATTTCTCACAATATGTATTAGTAATCTCTCGTAACTTGATAATTTTGTCAAAATAGGCATTGCTGTTTACTATTTTTAGATATTTATTGCTATTTTCATAGTTACTTTATTTTGATTTTATTATTGTTAATCAAGCTTATTCCAACTTGATTATCACAATACAATACATTTCAATCGATCCTTTGACCAATTCCAGGTTTAGTCTTACATAAAAATGTTTAATCCAAATCACATAAGTGGTGTTTATGATACATGCAATGTATTCTGCCTCCTGTATATGTATAGATACACATCCTTGTTTCTTGCTACTCCATAAAACGGTTGCTCCACCAACCATGAAAAGGTAACATGATGTGGATCTCCTATCATCCACATCTCTGAAATATGCATCAGAGCATCCTACTACTTCAAGTGAATCAGCTTGTACACCATTTTCAGATGCACAGTCTCTTTTAGATATCGAAGAATCCTCTTTACAATTTACTTTGATATATACTGATTAGGCTAATTGGATAAGCCAAGTCGGATCTAGTGCACATCATTGCATACATCAGACTTCTCACCGCTTGTGCATATGGAACTTCTAAAGGTTTCTGCCCCTTTCCAGGACATTGGCTCTTACTGAGTCTCTTTCCAAGACAATCAGTATAGGATATGGAATGTTGTTGTGCATTCCAAATCTCTTTAATATAGCAAGCAAATATTTTCCTTGACTTAGACTCAATGTCCTTGAATCGCGATCTCTTGTAATCTGAATTCCTAGTACATAGGATGCTTCACTCATGTCCTTCATCTCAAATTCATTCCTCAATTTATCTTTAATTTCATTGAGCATCCCTATGTCATTACCCACAAGTACAATGCCATCTACATATAATGACATGATAGCAAACTTATTCCCACTCTTCATGACATATACAAAATTATCCAACTTATTTGCAACAAATCCAAATTGTATACTTTTCTCATGAAACTTGGGATACCAATGCCGTGAAGAATGTTTCAAGCCATATAATGACTTTTTAAATTATATAAACCCTTTTCTCCTGACCTTCAACCTGAAAACCATCATGTTGTCGTATATAAATATCCTCTCTTAATCTCCATTAAGGAAGGTTATCTTCACGTTCATTTGGAATAATTCGAAATCCATATATGCGACTATAGCTAAGATCATCGGAATCGCTGCAAACTTAGCAACCGGACAGTAGGTTTCCTAGAAGTCTATTCCAACTTGCTGAGTATAACCCTTGAAACTAGTCTTGCTTTGTATTTATCAACAACAGTGTCAACTCGATACTTTTTCTTGAATACCCACTCACATCCTATGGATTGTCTATCTTCTGTCAAATCGCATAACTCTCATACATTGTTTTGCTTGATTGAGTACAACTCATCCCTCAAGGCGATCGTTCATGATCATGACTCGTTCGAAACCATTACTTCGTTAAAGGATATGTGATCTGTACAATCTGTTGCATCCTCGTCTACGGTATAACATTAAGCCTCGCATTCATAGAAATGATAATCCTTCATCCATGTAGGTCGTGTTCTAGGTCTCTTGTTGCCGATTATACTCATGAGTTGTGTGGGTTCACGTACTTCCTCTAAAGGATCATCATTAATCATAGGTTCATTCTCTATATATAGATGACCAGTATCATATATTAATTCTTGTCTTATCTTCAAGTCATCTTCATTGTCATGTAGGACAATCAGAGGATCTGATTCCTCTACTTTCTGTTCATTTTCTTGATGAATTTCAAGGAAAGTTGCATCACAGCTTTCAATCAGACTTTTTAGTTTAATAGAAGAACCTATAGCCTTTAGAATGTTCACTATATCCAACAAATTTGCTCTTTAATATCTTGAAGGCTAGCTTATCTCTAAGCTGACTCAGTACCAAGACATGTGCAATACATCAGAGATGATCCAATTCGTATTTCCTATCATTCCAAATTTCATATGACATTGATTATACGGATTTGGTAGGAATCCGATTTTGTATGTAGTTAACATCAACATTGCTTCTCCCCAAAAAAAATTTAAGAGACTTGAGTGTGACAACATACATCTAATTGCATTCATCACTGTTCTATTCTTTCTTTCAGTTACACCATTTTATTGTGGTGTATACGGCATTATAGTATTCCTAAAAATGCCTGCTTGAATGCAGTACTCTTCAAAAACCTTTGAGGTATGTTCTCCACCTCTATCAGTCTTAAGAGTCTTAATTGATTTTCCCAATTTAATCTCTACTTCTGTATTGTATCTCTTAAATGTTTCAAAGTTTCTAGCTTTCTTCCTAAGAGATAGACATAAGAGAACTTAGAATAGTCATCAACGAATGTTATAAAGTATTCATTGTTTGTATATGTAATGATACTCAAGGGTCCACATATATCTGAATGGATCAAGCCTAATAATTTGTCTGACCGGATTCCCATCGAGAAGGATATTCTCATCATTTTTTTAATCAAACAATATTCACAAGGCAATGTCCTTGCACCCGTAGTCTTAAATAGAAGATCATATTTGATCATTTGATCCATTTTGGAATTTCTTGGATGGTCTAATCTCATATGTCATAAATCAAAATCCGACAAATACCACATAGAGTACTTAGAAATCACATTCACTGATTCACTGGACTTATTACAAGAAGAAAGAACAGGTCATGCTCGGTACAAATTTTCCCATGGCATATACCTTATTCTTTCCTATGAATACGCGTTGAAAGTTTTTCTTGAGCAGAACTGGAATAGATACGAGGTTCTGGCATATTCCTGGAGTATATAGTACGTCCTAAAGAACCATTATGTTGTCACACAGGTCAAGCATGTATGTCCCAACACCTTCGACATCTAAGTAGGTGTTCATTCCCATGAAGATCCTTTGTTCGTCTTTCTTCAGCTCCTTGAATTCCATAAGTCCCTCTTTTGTTTTCGCAATGGACGGGTTGCGCCAGAATCAATCCACCACCCGTCATAGTACGTGACCACATAGTTGCACTCTACGACGGCCGCAAATTCTATTTTCTTCTTACCTTTATTTTCAAGCATTTTAGAATCTCCTGGCTTCTTCTTATTGGGGACAATTGATCTTGGAATGGCCATATTTACCGCATCCGTAGCATGAGCCAATGGGTATTTCTTACTTTTTCCTTTGAAATTCACTTTGGAGGATCCTAATCTTTTCTTTGTGTGCACTACATTAGCTTCTTCTTCCTCCTCCTCAACCTCAAAGATCTCGACTTTCGATCTTTGTTTTGAGAGGTCTTGTTCAATCGTCAGTTGTACTGGTAAGTCCGTCACACTCTTGATGTTACTGTTCATCTTTAAGGATGTGGCAATCATGTTTAATGACGACGAATGACTTCCTAAGATGGTTTCTATATGCATCCTCTCCAGAATTGTGCATTCAACAACAGCAAGAACATTGGCCATCATGATCATCTTGTTTATGTGCTTGAGGATGCTTTCAGATTCCTTCATTCTCCACAAGTTGTACTTGTGTAGAAGAAGCTGGACGCTCACTTTCGACTTGGAGTGATATTTCTCCTTAACCGTGATCCAGAGCTCATATGTTTATTTGCAGGTCTCGAAGATCCGAATCAGATTCAAATCCATATGGGTCAGCATGAAGCTCCTAGCCCTATTATATGTTTTCTCTCATTGTTCGCGAGATCTAATTACTTACATAGTTGGATTCTCAGATATGGCCAAGTTTATCTATAATGGAATGTATGTTATCATGTAGCAAGTCAAAATAGATCTTTCTACTCCACAATTCATAATTAATACCGTTAAGGTACTCAATTTTTCCCACCTCAGTGGCAATAATCTTGCTTGTCATTTTTGTATATGTTGTCCTAATTCGTGAGATGATTGAGGTGGCTGCGACAACCGAAGGACGAGATCTTTGCAACTAAGGGAGGAGATGCCCGCAGGAAATAGAGGAGATCTTTGCAACCGAGGGATCTCGCGTTCACTCCAAGCATCTTGGCTCTGATACCAATCAATGACGAAGATACGCTTCCGTCGACTTCTTCGTAAGAGAACGAAAGAGAAAGGACGGGAGAGATATTGATGGGAGAGGGCTCCCTATGGCGAAGATGATTCTCAGATGTTCCTCTCCTCCTAGTGGAGGTTGATATTTATAGAGCGTGAACGCCTCCTCATCAAGTCTGTCCTCTCCCCACGCTTATGGTTTGGGTCCTCCGCGAGACTCAATCTCCTTAACCGTCGTCGACAGTTCTTGATCACACCGGTCACTTGACGCATTGCCAACGATTCTTGATCACACCGGTCACTTGACCATTCTACAGGTCTGATGACTGAATATCTCACCAAAATTCATCGTGGAATGCTAAGGAGGCTCTTGATATCACCCCACTGAGGATGAGGGATCTTCCTAGAAATTAACATGCTTTTCAAATTCTAAAAGACCATAAAGATGATATGTGGTGCAACGGATAATGTGACTGAGAGGTCACACCGGTTGAACAAAAATTTTCCCTCCAGCTCAAAATATAAAACCTAATTGCCATTGGCTATGATCACACCATGTGGTACACGAAAGGATTTTTTAGAAGAAAAAGGTTATTTCGCATTCATCATAGTCTAGAAAAGTTCTTTTAGAGTACACAAAAAGAGCCTCCCTGCAAGGTGGATATGTAAATACATTTCACCACAGCCCATAACATAGCCCAAACAGAAGTCCCATAAAGCAAAAAACAAAAGCAACTGCCAACCACAAATCTAAGTGAAGGGTAGTCTGATGCACAAAAAGAGAGTTTTCCTCCAACCTCCACCAGAGACGTGCTCACAGAAGATCGTTCAGTCCATTTTTTATAGGATTTGATCCCTGCCACTACGCAACGGGCTTAAAAAAACAATAAAGCATATAGAAAAACAAGTTAGGATTACTGTTTTTTCCAAAGATAATAGTATATGCAACTATTGAAAAAACCTTCATTCTTCAGCATAATTTCCCGCTCTAATGTCACGAGTGATAATTGCTTCTTTTAACAAGGAGTCAAGCTGTAAAGGCTTTCCTACAAAAGCAATGGCACATCTCACTTTCCAAACTAGTCATAAAATAGTAGCATAATGTGTTATCTCCTCCCAGTTAGTCACCGCATCATTCCACTCAATATTGTTTAAAAGAATAAGAAATAGTTTGGTGTCATTTATAGACATTCCACTTTTGACAAAAATAGTACTCGAATAGGCGGGCATAGCTTTCACATTCTTTTTTACATAAATGACAACGATTCACTGGTGTAATATTGAATTTTCCCAGCAAATCTTGGGTTATCATTTTTTAGTGTCCCATCAACCATGTAAAAAAAGAGACCCGAGGCTCAAAAAGAGGTCCCCAAAATTAGGGATGGAATTTTGATCTAGGTCCACCATCTACAAGTAAATCGTAAATGATTTTATTTATCTTTCCTCCTGCCTCTTTCTCCCTAGATGGAAAGTTGACGAGATTTCGTTAGTGGTGAGAGATGAGTGTATTCTCTCGATAGAAGACTTGACTTTGTCTAGCACATTCTTAAGCCTCACAAGAATTTGAATGGCCATGGATTTAAACCAGTTGAATTTTGCTGTACAAGTTTTTGGACCCTTGGTGATCGAAATTTTTTTGTGCCTCAAAAAAGGCCATAGTTTAGGATATAAGTGCCTCAACGGAATATTATCACATATCAGCTCTTCCCAAAGAGAGGATGTCTCACTCATGTCTGTTGTTTTAGAGAATGTCAGAAGTATCTGTTTTGCCGTCCTTAAAAGGCTTTTCCACGTTAGTGAATTTGAATCACAAGATTTTGATAAGCAGAGAGGACCTCCCTAATAGCAAGAAGCCCTAATAATTGAAGATACCCATGGTTTTTTATTTTTCACAATTTGAATGGTTGATTTTGTAAGAAGGAAATCGTTAAAACAAAGAAGATGGAGAATGCCCCATCCATAATTAAGCTTTCATCTAGTAATTTTTGACCAAGCCACCTTGGCTCTTAAACGTTCTGTGGTGTTTACTTACCATAAGAAAGTTTTTATGATTTTATTGATTTTGGATAGGACCCCTTCCGGAACTTGAAACAAGTTAAAATGTGAATTATCTGCGGGGTGAGCGAGGAGTTAAGAGGAGCTACCTTAGCTGGAAGAGGTAATATTTTAGCTTTCCAGTATTGGAGTTTTGATGAAAATTTTGAGATAACATCGGACCAGTCAACACTGGATAAGCCTTTCTTTGATAGGGAGCATCCTAAATAAGAGAAGGGGAAAGTTCCCCCTTCCAACCCTATAACACAGCAATCTTGTCCTTTTCGTCCGCTGGCAGGTTGATGGCATAGAAGGCTAACTTGCCTTTCTTTATTTGAAGCTCAGAAAGAGAGCAGAAAATATCAATGGTAGATAAGACATTTGAAAGATA
Organism: Ottelia alismoides; assembly: GCA_037367405.1. Lineage (NCBI taxonomy): Eukaryota > Viridiplantae > Streptophyta > Magnoliopsida > Alismatales > Hydrocharitaceae > Ottelia > Ottelia alismoides. The sequence goes on along the minus strand of JAZKJV010006555.1, from coordinate 443,019 downwards.
ATCCTCATTGAATTCAATAAATATAAGAATGTCATCTGCAAATTGAATATTCGTAATCTTGGAATCCATGCCCTTCTTCTAATATGATATACACCGATCAGATTCAACTAGCTTAACTAACATAGAATCAAGGGCTAATAGTGAGTGAATGAAAAGAAACGGGGATAAGGGATACCCCTGACGAACACCTCTCGCTGGTTTAATAAAACCCACAGAGCGCTTGTTAATTTTGAAGGAAACCCTGGAAGACTATAAAATTGTCCTTATCCAGGAGATAAAGACCGTTGGATATTCAGTTGTCTGAAGAGTACCTAAGATAAATGGACAGCTAATCATGTCAAATGCCTTACATAAATCAATTTTAAGCATAATCCCTTTGATTTTCATACAATCCCAATCTCTAATGATAGTCGAAGTGCAATGAAAGCATCAAAAGCAGACCGATTTTTGATAAAAGCACATTGGAAGGGTGGAATTATAACCTTCAATAGAGGGGCCCATCAATTTGCAAGCACCTTCGAAATGATATGCATTGGAAGGTTTATTAAGATGATCGAACGATAGTTTGAGATTTGAAAAGGATCTCCCTATTTGCAAATCAAAGAAATCGAGGTATTATTTAAGTGCCTGGAATCTTTACCATCAAAATCAGAGGCTAGCATCATGTGGAACAAAGGCTTGAAATCGTCCTTGATAGGCCAAAATCTTTGTATGAATTCTACAATGATCTCATCCGATCCTGGAGCTTTGTTATTTTTAAAGGATTTAATGATATCAAAAATCTCAGAGTCAGAAAAAGGGGCAACAAGGGAAACTAGATCTAATAATTTGATCACAAGATCACTGGGGATTATCAGTTTTTGACCTGAAGGGTTTGCATCTTTGAAAAGTTTTTTATAGAAGAATATCGCCCCCACCCCCAATTCCAGCAAAATCGTCAACGAGCTCACCCTTATCATTTTGCAGAGCCACAAAATGTTTTCTCGTCGCTCTAGAACTAGCTAAGATTTTGATAAGTTTGGTATTTGAATTTCCCTCCTTAATATATTACACTTCGCATGTTGGTTCCACGTCTAAAATTCACCTTTTCTTAAAACTTCCAGGTTTTGTTGTAACCCAGTCAGGATCTTTGCACTTGTATTTAAAGTCAAGTTGTCTTTTTCCAATGTAATGATTCTAAGAAGTCGAGGTACGTCGACTACAGCCTCTTGTATCTTTGAGAGAACGAGAGAGATGAAAAGATGGGAGAGGGCTCCCTTGCGAAGGTTGTTCTTCGATGCTCGACTTCCATCTATGGAGGTCGTTATTTATAGGGCGTGAAATGCCCCCTCGCATAGTCCGCCCCTCTCCAACCACGTCCCATTTGCGCGAGTCTCGCGTGCGCGACTCAGCCTCCGCGCAACTGCCGGCTCGCGCAACTGTCACCGGCGAGTTGAGCGCGAGGTCATTTGAAAAGTTCACACATCTCCCACTTGACTGAAGTGATCAAAAAAATTCTATACTCCCACTATTCGTGTAGTATACACATTGAGATGTCTTTAGTGAGGCTCATTGTTCATGAAATACCTCTTTCCTGGCTCATGCATTTCTGAGTCCCATTAAACCAACATGTTTGATGTATATTCCTGCATCTATTCCCTTGGTTAGGGAATCAGCCAACATGTCACAGGTAGGTATGTATGTTACCGTGATTTCTTGCTTCGCCACTATATCTTGTATATAGTGATATTGGATCTCAATGTGTTTTTCTTTGGAACTATTAGCCCCACTATTGATCAAGCTTATCGCGGCTTGATTGTCACAATACATTTCAATTGGCCCTTTGACCAATTCGAGGCTTAGGTTCTCTAGAAAACGCCTGATCCATATAGCATTAGTGGTGGCCATGCTACATGCAATGTACTCAGCCTCCTGTGTATGTTGAGATACACATCCTTGTTTCTTGCTACCCCAAGAAACGGTTGCACCACCAAACATGAGCAGGTAACCTGATGTGGATTTTCTATCATCTACATCCCCTCCGAAATCGGCATCGGAGTAGCCTACCACTTCAAGCGATTCTGCTTGATACACAAGTTTCGGATGTACTGTCCCTTTCAGATATCGAAGAATCCTCTTTACAGCTTCCCAATGTGCTGGACCGGGATTGCTTTGATATCTACTGACTAAGCTTACTGGATAAGCTAAATCAGGTCGAGTACACATTATTGCATACATTAAACTCCCCATCGCTTGTGCATATGGTACATCTAAAGGTTTCTGCCCCTTTCCGGGACACTGATTCTTATTGAGTCTCTTTCCCATCACAAGTGGTGTTGGAGCTCGAGTACTATTATGCATTCCAAATCTTCTTAATACAGTATGCAAATATCTTTCTTGACTAAGACTCAATATTCTTGAGTCCCTGTCTCTTGTTATTTGAATTCCAAGAACATAGGATGCTCGTCCATGTCCTTCATCTCAAATTCATTGCTCAATTTCTGTTTGATTTCATTGAGCATTTGTATGTCATTACCTGCGAGCAGAATGTCATCTACATACAATGACATGATTACAAACCTGCTCCCACTCTTCATGACATACACACAGTTATCCAATTTATTTGAAACAAAATCAAATTGAATAACTTTCTCATGAAATTTGAGATGCCATTGCCGTGAAGACTGTTTCAAGCCATATAATGACTTTTTTAACTTGTAAACCTTTTTCTCCTGACCTTCAACCTGAGATCCATCAGGTTGTCGCATATAAATCTCCTCCTTTAATTCTCCATTAAGGAAGGCCGTCTTCACATCCACTTGGAATAATTCCAAGTCCATATATACGACTATGGCTAAGATCATCTGAATCGATGCAAACTTAGCCACTGGAGAGTAGGTTTCCTGGAAATCTATTCCAGCTTGCTGAGTATAACCCTTGGCAACTAATGTGGCTTTGTATTTATCAACAGTACCGTCAACTCGGTACTTTTTCTTGAATACCCACTTACATCCTATGGATTGCCTACCTTCTGGCAAATCACATAATTCCCAAAAACTATTTCGCTCAATTGAGTCCAACACATCTCTCATGGCGGCCGACCATGATTCCGACTCAAGCGAAGCCATAGCTTCATCAAAGGATATGAGATCTGTACAATCCGCGAAATCCTCATCCACGGTGTAACACGATGCCTCGCATCCATAGAAATGGTAATCTTCCATCCATACGGGCCGTGTTCTGGGTCTCTTATTGCCGATTATACTCGTGGGTTGTGTGGGTCCACCCACTTCCTCTAAAGGATAATCATGTTCCATAGGTTCATTCTCTGCATTTGGATGATCGATATCATTCTCAAGTTCTTGTCTAATGCTCAAGTCGTCTTCTTGTCATGTAGAACAATCAGAGGATCTGATTCCTCTACTTCATGCTCCTTTTCTTGATGAATTTCAAGAAAATTTGCATCACAACTTTCGATCAGACCTTTAATTTCATGGAAGAACCTATACCCTTTAGAATGTTCGCTATATCCAATAAATTTGCACTTTAATATTCTGAAGTCTAGCTTGTCTCTAAGCTGACTTGGTACCAGAACATGTGCTACACATCCTCATTTCTGGAGATGACCCAACTCGGGCTTTCTGCCATTCCATATTTCATATGGCGTTAATTCTACGGACTTGGTGGGAATCATGTTCTGTACATAGTTCGCAGTCAACACTGCTTCTCCCCAGAATTTCTTAGAGAGTCCTGAGTGTGAAAGCATATACCTTACTGCGTTCATCAAAGTTCGATTCTTTCTTTCTGCTACACCATTCTGTTGTGGTGTATATGGCATTGTAGTCTGTCTACGAATGCCTTCTTGAATGCAGTAATCCTCAAACTCCTTTGAGCTATATTCCCCACCTCTATCCGTCCTAAGAGTCTTGATTGGTTTTTCCAATCTTGTCTCCACTTCCATCTTATATCTCTTAAATGTTTCAAGTGCTTCCGACTTTCTTCCTAAGAGATAGACATAGGAGAACTTCGAGTAGTCATCAATGAATGTTATAAAGTAATCCTTATTTCTATGTGTGCTGACGCTCAGTGATCCACATATGTCTGAATGGATCAAACCTAGTAACTCTGTTGACCGAATTCCGATTGAGAAGGGTTTTCTCGTCATTTTACCGGTCAAACAGTGTTCGCAGGGCAATGTCCTTGCACCTGTAATCTTAGGCAACAAATTTGCCTTAATCATTTGATCCATCTTAGAATTTCCTGGATGACCTAGTCGCATGTGCCACAAGTCATAATCAGACAAAAAGCATAAAGACTAATCAGAAGCAACATTCATTGATTCACTAGAATTTATTATAGGAAGACAGAATAGGTCATGCTCGGGCACAAACTTTCCCATCGCATAGACCTTCTTATTCTTGCCTATTGACACACGCTTATTATAAAATCTAACTTCGAAGTCTTTCTTGAGCAGTACTGGGACAGATATCAAGTTCCGATGTATCCCTGGGGGATATAGTACATCATTCAGTACCATAATGCTATCTCCCATGTCAAGTTTGTATGTCCCAACACCTTCCACGTCCAGATAGGAGTTGTTCCCCATGAAGATCCTCTGTTCGCCTTTGCTCAGCTCTTTGAAGTCCACCTGGCCTTCCTTCGTCTTGGCGATGTGTCTGGTTGCTCCAGAGTCGATCCACCATCCATCATTGTCCGTGATGATGGAGTTGCATTCCACGACAGCCGCGAATTCCATTTTTTCCTTGCCTTTATTTTCAGGCATTTTAGAATTTCCTGGCTTCTTCTTGCTGGGGCAATTGATCTTGAAATGGCCATATTTGCCACAATCGTAGCAAGAGCCGCGTGGGTAATTCCCACTCTTTCTCTTGAAATTTGCCTTGGAGGGGCCTAGCCTTTCTTTGTGTGTACAGCATTTGCGTCTTCTTCCTCCTCGACCTCAAAGATCTCAGCTTTCGATCTTTACTTAGAGAGGTCTTGCTCAATTGCCAACTGTGCAGGTAGGTCCGTCACCGACTTAATATTGCCATTCATTCTCAGAGATGTGGCAACCATGTCGAAAGACGGTGGGAGACTTCCTAGTATGGTTGCGATCTGCATCCTCTCCGATATCGTGCAATCAGCAGCCGCAAGATCCTTGGCCATCACGATCATCTTGTTCACGTGCTCGAGGATGCTTTCAGATTCCTTCATTCTACACGAGTTGTACTTGTGTAGAAGAAGCTGGACGCTCACTTCCGACTTGGAGTGATATTTGTCCTTAACCGCAGTCCAGAGCTCGTAAGCTGATTCGCAGGTCTCGAATACCCGAATCAGATTCAACTCCATATGGGTCAACATAAACTTCTAGCTCTATTATCTGTTTTCTCCCATTGTTCGCGGGACCTAATTTCTTCCACAGTTGGATTCTCAGATAATGTAGGGTCGGGTTTATCTATTATGGAGTATATGCTATCGTGTAGCAAGACAAAATAGATCTTTCTACTCCATAATTCATAATTAGTACCATTAAGGTATTCTATTTTCCCTACCTCAGTAGCGATGGTTTTGCTTGTCATTTTGGATCTAATGAAATAAAAAGTAAATTTGGTATGAAATTTATATGATTTAGCAAGAATAAATAAAGAGATTCTTTTTTTAAAAAAACAAAACAGATTGATAAAGAAGCTAATTAAGATGCTTAATGAAAGCTAGATGATAGAAAACTTAAGCAAGGGAATATAATTCAAGAATGTTAAAAAAATATGTTTTTTATAAGAATTATCAAAAAAACTTTAATGAGATACCTACAAAATAACAGATCTCCTTAACAGATTAATCAAACACAACAACACCCCCTTTTTAAAAAAACATGAGCTTCCACTTCCGTTCAAACAAGTTTATAATCCGATCAACGAAATACTACAAACAAGTCACCTCCTTTTTAATAACAAGCATCTAATGTCAATTATAGTGATTAAACTAGTCTTTCTGTAATAAAAGATTATGATTCTAATCCCTTTAAGAAATGGTGAAGCTAATCACTTTGTATTTTACAGCAGTATCAGTGATTACTTCTATCTTAGGTGGATGTTAATATCTATTTTAAAAAAACGGATATCTCAATGCTAACAAGCAAAAAGGTTAACGGGACCTTAAAAAACTCACACACAGGAGGAAGCACGGATGGCAATTTGTTTTTTTTAATAATATGATCAATCAAATTTAAAGCAAGTTGTATCAAAAAAAACAACAATAATGGAATTAATGGAAAGAATACCCCCATTTAAATGGGGATTAAAGCTAAAAAATGGCACCTTTAATACAGGATAAAAAAATTAGGCACTTAAACAATTAAAGGAAATACATAAAAAGATGCACTTCAGGAATTTTAAAACCAAACTTCAAGACAATCAACAACACAAATATTTAACAAACAATGTTTTTTTATTTATGGTAACAAAAAATATTTAACAAACCCCCCTCCTTTTTTTGCTAAAAAAATATATTAAAAAAACTTATTCAATTAATCATACCTTGTTAAAAAAATTTGAATGTGATTAAAATAAATTCAGGTTCTCATCACGACGGCAAATTATCAATGTGGACAAGAGAGTTTTAATTTTTTTTTGTTTAATACAACAGACAACAACAATGATGTTGTCGGAAGTTTTAAACACAAAAAAAAATAAACTTTCTTAATTATCAAGATAATAGAAAGATAATTAGCAAACCCTTTTTAATAAATAAACGTTGCCACCAGTTAAAAAAATCCAAAAACTCACGGATAAGAAAAGGCACACAAAACAAATGTGAATGGCACTGTGCTTTATAAAAAACGAAGGGCATGGAGATAATAAAAGAAGAAAAAAAGGCACGGAGGTAAATAAAAGGAAATGAATCTTTAGGATTTCGGGTCCGATAGAGCAAAACGGCAGCCGCCTTGGACAGAACGAGAGGGCAGCAGCGATTTCGGCGATGGGCTCCTCCTTCCGATGGCCATTGACACAGCTGACAGCTTTGTGAGGGGCGAGATTCAAGCTCTGATACCAGTCTAAGAAGTCGAGGTACGTCGACTACAGCCTCTTGTATCTTTGAGAAAACGAGAGAGATGAAAAGATGGGAGAGGGCTCCCTTGCAAAGGTTGTTCTTCGATGATCGACTTCCATCTATGGAGGTCGTTATTTATAGGGCGTGAAATACCCCCTCGCGTAGTCCGCCCCTCTCCAACCACGCCCCATTTGCGCGACTCTCGCGCACGCGACTCGGCCTCCGCGCAACTGCCGGCTCGCACAACTGCTGCCGGCGAGTTGAGCGCGAGGTCATTTGAAAAGTTCACACAATGATAGTCTTTTCTAGCTTTGCAATTTTCTTTTGAAGATCGAGGATCAAACGACGACACCAAACTTTAATTTCTTTCTTAGTCTACTAATTTTAACCTTCCAACAATGGAAAGGGTTATCGAATAATAGTGGTTTGGCCCAAGAAATTTTCACCAAGTCATGAAAATAGGGCTTGTTTAGCCAAAAAAATTCCATGCTGAAGAAACGACCACCATGAGTAAAACAGCATGCCTTCATATGCAAGGGCGAGTGGTCTAAAAAGGTCCTCGGGAGAAGTCTAGGATTTGAGTTTGGGAAGGTATCCATGAATTCCAAGTTTACCAGGATCCTATCTAAGATTGCCCATGATTCAATACAATTTGAACCAGACCATGTGAAAATGATCACTTTTTCTTTTAAATCTAGCAGTCCCCTTGAGTCTACCCAACGATCAAATCTTTTGCCCTAACATTTAAGGAGAGCTTTAGAAATACAATCCTCCCTGACTCTAATAAGGTTAAAATCTCCCACCATCGTCGTCCAATAGGAGATGTTCAAGATCATCGATGAAATTTTTTTCAAATCATGTCCCCCTGAGGTCCATAAATATTTATCACTTGTAAATGTAAACCACTGTATTTTCCTCACAGACAGGAAGATGGAGAAGAAATCATTGTCCGTCACCTGCACAATATACATGACTTTTTTATTCCAACCGATAAGCAAACCCCATGTTCTAATTTTATAATTTGAATACCAGGAAAAATCCTCCCATAACTCCAAAATAAAAGAATTCGCTTCAACTCCGAAGCGGGTCTCTTGAAGGCAGGTGATGTTTAGACCAAGGGTGGATCTTAAATTTTTCAATCGATTCCACTTGACGGCACTTTTAGCACCTCTAATATTCCATGAAAGCAGACTTAAATCCACTTGAAAATTAATAAAAAAAATGCTTCCCTCAAAGAACGCCCAACACAATACTTCTTTTAAAGAACACATCGTATCAAGGGATGTTTAAGGAACCATCCATACTCTCTTCGAATAACTGATCTTTGCCCTCGAAAAGTTTTTAAATAAATTTTGTTTTTTCATGTGAGTCATCAAAGCCAAATTCAAAAAAAAATAGCATGTTCGTTGTTCTTAGGAAAGTGGTTGATGAAATCAAACAATCCTTCGAAAAACTTAAATCTGATTATAAAGACATACCTTCTTTCTCCTCAATATTTGGCGGTGGAGAAGCCCCAAGATTTGGGTTTGGAATACCCAAGTCCACCACAAGGTTGGGATGATCCGGAGACACCCCATCACTCTGTGTTTGAGTCCATCAGGCCTTTTAATTCCTCTGACACATGAAAGGGTTGGTGACGGCACACGTACAAATCAGGCCAAGTTGGAAGCTCGTGTCACAAGTCACAACAGGGCATGCAGTCAAGCACAAGACACACTAACAGAAACCACAAGATGGGTTTCTGTTTGAACATGCTCACAAGATTGTTTGAACACTCCTCCTCAATTTCATATAAATTTAATTATATTCTATAATTTGTCATGCTACTCCTTTTTTTCTCTATGAATCAATTATATACATAAGAGAGAATAATCTCTAGAACAGCAATCAGGTACATCAACCTTAACCGCTCCGCAGCAAACAGATGAGAGGGAAGGTAAACTTTTGGTTAAGTCCAAAAAAAGTAATCTACATTAGCAATGAATCAACCAGGTTGAAGCGTTCAACAAGTAGATCTAAATCGATGCGCATATTTTCCTGCAAAATCCATTGATATACTTATCGCTGACAGAACGAAGCAATAATTGCGATTATATATAGCATAAATCAGTACTACTAAACTTCCATTCTTTGATACATGGCAATATTATGCTAGTGCCTCTGTTGAATTCAACGCCGAGTTGCGATCTAGAGTATATTTTTTTTACCCAGACAGGAGGATACTCCATAGTTAATAGTGGACTGAAATTCAAAACATTCCATAAGATAAGGAAAACTAAACAACCTATTCAACAGAAAACTAAAAGGAAAAACATTCCATAACAGCAAGAATGGAAACCCCATAGCCATGCTGATGCTTGAGACAGTTTGACATGGTGGAACACATTCGCATCATCTAAATTATTGGGGCAGGTACTGAACCCAGTCGCAAATAACCTGATCCAAACAGTGCAACAGCATTACCGGTGCCAATACACTCCAACTTCAACTGGAATAATTGAGATAACTAATTGCGATAACTCATGTCAAATTCAACTCAAGGATAAGAGTGCAAGAATATGAATGGAATAATACAATGTGAAGTTGAATAAGACAGCCGTTCAAAGCAAACAAAACTAAGCCCTATGCTTTAGACGATGAATATCGGTAAATAGTTTAGTCTGAGCTTCTAGTCAACACTAGAAAACCTCATTTGGATTGAAACAACCCATAACTGTTTCATAGAAAGGATTCTCCACGGACAATATTCGAACACAAGAAAAGCAAAACTGCATAAGTTGAGAACACTGAATTCAGCCATTACAACATTCCAAACCCAAAACAATGATCCTTCCTAATCATCTAATAGAAAAAACCAAGTACTTTACCACCAACATTCTTTCTTCTCGCCTCTTCATGGTCCATGATTCCTGCAGATGTCGTCAGCACGATGTAACCAAACTGCATAAAGGAGACGCATGACATTAGATGCAGTAGAGACGGCAAGGAAAGACTTAGCGGATCAAAATCTAAAAACTAGAATTGGAATGTTGTCAACAGTATCTATTAAGGGGAAGGGGGGTCCACATGCTAAAGGATCACATCGTCTCACATTATGAACCACCAATAATATCCAAAAACTCGTAAAAGTTTTGACAACACTGACCTGCCGAGATGGCAACAATCTAGCAGTCCATGGTTCAATCTCTTTGACACCCACATCAAAACGAGGACTAATAACACCGCACTTGTTCAGCCGACCATTCAGTTCGACAACTATCTTACCAGCACGGTGATCATCAACGTACTCAAACTCACCAATATAACCTGAGAATGAAACAATGATGACACTGTTAAATAGAAAACAACATATTAATACTAAAGAAGAAGATTTACTAACCATGCTTTTGCATGACTAACAAAAACTTGATGATGACTTTAGATGACGGTCGGATCATGACCTGCCTCTTCCCACGCTTTTCTGCATTATACATGCTCTTGAGAGCATCATTTAGCACACTTACTCTCACCATTCTGGTAGCCGGAAACCTGCACCAAACGAAAAGAGATGGAAAGAAGATTCGATCATAGCGTTATACAAAGTAAAGTTGATGTATATAGACAGCGACCAAAACTAAAACGTACAACACAGACATGCCAATACACAAAAGTTAACCTTCTAATCCTCGTGATAGAACTAATTAAAATATACCACTAATGCCAATTGAATACGAAGAGAAAAATAAAAAAGAATGGTGAGATTGCCTCATTAAAATCCTAAATGAGACTCACAAACAGATTATCTAAGAAAGGTCTCAAGAATAAATAAAAGTAGCCAGAAAACTCCTCTGTATTGTAATACAAAGAACAAATGGCAAAGATAACGAACGGACAACTCAAGAGCTCAGACGTTTTATCCAAACCACAAACCCTGACATCAAGGAGAACCAAACCCTATATACAATTACGTGCAAATGATAGCTGAGATGGGATATTGCTTGACTGGGTAATTTCCTTGTATAATCTATATATTATATATGATGGGGAAAATGGGGCTGCCCCCTAGGGGGAGCTAACTTAGCTCCCCCCACCCCATTTTCCCTAGTTTTTTTTTATTTTTTTGAAAAATTCTTCCGTGAATATTCATCACTATATCCTTATATTATGCCATTCAAATTTCATGCGAAATAGAGACTCCTACGGCCTCTATATAAATGGTCATTTTTTAACGGTCGCAGGATTTTTTAAATCGACCATGTTTGAATGAAGGTCGTAGGAGTCTCTGTTTCTCACGAAATTTGACTACATAATATAGGGATATAATAATGAATTTACTCGGTTTTATTTTTCAAAAAAAATAAAAAAATATGGGGAAAATGGGGCAGAAGCTACCATTGTACCCAATATATGATACCAAACTTCCACAACGCAACATAATTACCAGACAGGAAGAAATCTTTAAGAGGTATCCAAGTAGCATACATATTATGCAAAGATTAAGAGATGCTTAAAAAGAACTGCAATGAACATAGAAAATTACTACTTAAAAAATTGTCAATTACTCCAATTAGAAGAGCACTTCATGTAGTTAATGAAAGCATCTATTCCAGATATCCTCCCGAATCAAGGATAAAAAAGGATCTGCATTGTGTGCATAAGGTGAAAAATGGAGATCGGATCAAAATAGAGACCATGATAGACCATAACAGCAGCAAAATGGGGGAATGGGGACAAATTGCGACGACTGGGTCAATTTTGATGGAGAGGTGATTGAGAGGAAGATGCAACTCGCAACCTTAGACAGAGAATGGTTAGCGAAGAGCATGGCCTCAAATTTCGATATCCTGTCAAAATCGAAATTCAACCGAAATGGCCGAAATAACCGAAATATGAGGGCCTATTATAAAAAATGACCGAAATGACTGAAATTTTGATCAAATTTCAACCGAAATTCCATTTCGGTCGGTCACCGCAACGGTGACTGAAACCGACATTTAGGGCCTTGGTGAAGAGGGGCTCTTAAGCCTCCAGAGAACGACCGACCCAGATGCCAGGAAAAAAGGTCTATGGCTAGGGATTAAGCCAGAGGCATACAAATACAGATATGCTCTATTTCCAACTTCCACTAGCTCATTCAAGTTCATTTCTGTTTCTGCCGTAGGTGAATGTCCCAGTTGATCTTTTTGATAGCTCATTCAGACTTGTGAATTAAATTCGCTGGCAAATGATACAGCTTCCCATAATAAAGCATCATGAATATGGTGGTTGATCCGATCAAAATTAGATTCTTAATTGAGATGGACATCATAAATATGTAATTCAAAGAATTACATTGTCTTTATTACAAATGATGTATATAAAAACAGTTCAGCCAATCAATATTATAATTCCAATTAAGATGGATAGAGTAAAATACATAACTCGAATAAACTATAAGATGTATCTCTTATAACTAGTATGCATAGTAAACCACTGCACAACTAACAATTTTATAAAATGCACTTGAAATTGTTTCCATATTTTAAAAGGGGATGAAAGTAATCACAGCAATTATTAATATATCACAAAAGAATTTTTCGGTATGGAGCACCAACCACGTATCCATGTGAACAAAATGTGCATAAAGTAGGAAGTGATCTATAATTTAAAAACCAACAATAAGGCATATAGATATAATGTGCATGGCACATAAATGAAAGGCTGAAATGATCCTTATGATGTGATTTGCAAGCCAAAAATTTTATAAAATAATTGAACAAAATTATTATTAGTCGAGCAACAAAATAAATTAAAAAATGTCAAAATGACAACACAAAAATGGTTGGTGTGAAATCATATGGCTAAATGGGATGACCAAACATGTTCAAAAAACTGATCACTTATTATATAATTTTTTAGTCAATCAATTCATACATAAATAATAGACAGAGGGTAGAAATATATTATAAAATTATAGGCATTCTCTGTCCTTGACTCAACTGTGAAATGCACTCAGATACTAATTTCATAGTTATCAGAGAACGTCCTTGACTAAACTGTGAAATGCACTCAGATATTAATATCATAGTTATCAGAGAACAACTGCAAATCGTAGTACTTTATACAATTTTTTAATGGTGGGTAACTCCACAGTATAAAGTTCCCCAATATAAGATAATCACTAATAAAATCGTAATATTAACTTAATTTTCTTTCCGAAGACAAACCGCACCCCCGTGCATCTTGTTATTGTATCAAATAATCACTAAATATAGGGGAAATAAAAAGAACATGTTGGGAAATCAGGGAAAATATATTCATCAAGAAATATGGAGCACATGGTCTGCTCCTGAATGACTGATGATTAATAAGATAGTGCTCATAAATGCATTGCCCAAGTAGGCATACAATTCATAAGATAGCATCACTCAGTCGCATCTCCCAAGTAGAAGATATCGATACTTCTATACACAAAGTGTGCGAGCAACATCAATAATGTGTATGTGTCTTCTTACCTGATCCATTTTGCTGAGTAGGGACAAGGGATTTGGCTTGGTGGATCAACCCAATGAAAAAAATATTACGGAACTCCGTAACATTATCTATACAAAAATTGCTGAAAGAAGACTATTTTAAAATTCTTAGATTTTTTGGAAAACATGCCCCCAATCAAATACAGTTTTTAGCATAATGACCAAGTAAACATGAGAAAAGTTACTGACAACAATCAAATGAACATTAAGGAATTGGTTTTGATCAAGTAGGTTGAAGCTTCCTTATTTGATCCTGTGAAGTACTAAACTTTAGATTAAGTCAACATGATGGACTATGTTAAAGACGGACTATGTTAAAGACGGACTATGATATTCACAGAGAAAAATCATGTAGAGTCAGTCATATATGCCAGACAGGGGAGAACTTGCAGTCTAAAGCCTCAATGCATATGCAAAATGAGGATACGCAAAAATCATCTCAAAAAGGACAGTCAGAAAGGCTACAAGAAAAGAAGGTAAAGAAGACCAGGAAAATCAAGATATATTATCTTAGTTATTATTGTGAAAGCAATGTTCCAACATAATAAAATCTTAAAACGCAGGCAGAAGTCACAAGTCCATTAGCCAACTGAACTCTGCTTTTCAATCGACTAAACTCACCTTGAATCAAGGTATGAATTCAGCCAGTCAAATACCTCAAAAACCTAATCTAAATATTTTGTATCAAACAAATTCAGTTTACTAACATTATTTTTTGAAGCTCAGTTTACTAACATCTTAAATCAGACTACCAAGGCCCAAGCAATCAACCAACTAAAGATTTTCCTCCGTCCGACTAAATTTTACACTAAACCTTAAGTTTATTGTCTGTCAACTCTTCACTCAACCTAGAGCTTTTCAACTTGATTAATCAGAAACCAGTCAGCTAACAAATTATTTCAATCAACTACATTTATATCCTGATAGTTGTATTTTAAACCGTTGCACTTAACTTCCAAGGCAAACAAGAACCTTGATCGACCAACACTTTCAGTCCCCCGATCAATAAAACAAGCAAACCAATATCTTGATTGAAGTTTCTGAAAAGGCTATTCAGTCAAGTATTACCTCAATGGACTAATTATTCCGAGTCAACTAATTTTGATGAAAGTTGAAATTTATATTCCAAATGTTTCTCAACTACTTCCTAGTACTAATTACTCTACCTATATAATTCGTGAGCCCTCAATGCAAATGCAAGAAAGGTGATACGCAAAAATCATCTCAAAAAGAACAGTCAGAAAGGCTACAAGAAAAGAAGCTAAAGAAGCCCAGGAAATTCAAGATCTCTAATCTTAGTTTTTATTGTGAAAGCAATGTTCTAACATAATAGGATCTTAAAACACGAGCAGAAGTCACAGTCCATTAGCCAATTGAACTCCACTTTCAATCAACTAAATTCACCTTGAATCAAGGTATATATACAACCTGTCAACTACCTCGAAAACCTAATCTAAATATTTTGTATCAAACAAATTCAGTTTACTGCGTCCTTTTTTAAGCTCAGTTTACAAATAAATCAGACTACTAAGGCCCCTCAATCAACCAACTAAAGATTTCCTCCGTCCGACCAAATTTTACACTAAACCTCAAGTTTACTGTCCGTCAACTCTTCAGTCAACCTAGAGCTTTTTGCCTTGATTAATCAAAAACCAGTCAACCAACATATTATTTCAATCAACTACATTCATATCCCAATAGTTGTATTTTAAACAGTTACACTTAACTTCCAAGGCAAACAAGAACCTTGATCAACCAACCCAATCATCAGTTGCCAATTCTAAACCCCCCGATGAACTAAACAACCAAACCAATATCTTGATTGAAGTTTCTGAAAAGGCTATTCAGTCAAGTATTACCCAATTAACCAATTATTCTGAGTCAGCTAATGTTGATGAAAGTTGATAGTTCTATTTCAAATGTTTTTCAACTACTTCCTAATACTAATTACTCTACCTAAATAATTCTTGAGCCCTTGATGCAAATGCAAAAACATGATACGCAAAAAATCATCTCAAGATGGACAGTCAGAATGGCTAGAAGAAAAGAAGCTAAAGAAGCTCAGGAAATTCAAGATCTCTTATCCTAGTTTTTATTGTGAAAGCAATGTTCTAACAAAATAGAATCTTAAAACATAAGCAGAAGTCTCGGTCCATTAGCCAATTGAACTCCACTTTTCAATCGACTAAATTCACCTTTAATCAAGGTACGAATTCAGCCAGTCAACTACCTTGAAAACTTAATCTAAATTTTTTGTATCAAACAAATTCAGTTTTTTTTGAGGCCTTAAAGAAGGGGATACACTCAATGGTGTTTGCCCCAAGATTTATTTAAAAGAAGGAAAAACGTGAAAAGACAAAGGGGACCAAAATCTAAAGCACGCAATTACAGATCCCAATCTTCTATCAATCTCGCGGAATATATCCCCACATTTTCCTTGTAAAACCTTTGCCCAGAAAAAAGGAGCACAACTCTGGCAAGCCACAAGGCCCAAATAATGGCAATAGGTCTAAAAAGCTCCCGTCGTGGTTTACTCCTGTTGCCAACCAACGAGCCGCGGAAGGAGGCCAGGTCTGACGTGCATAGCCAAGCCAAATTTGCCTCGTCCCAAATCTGAATCGTTCTCGGGCACTTGAAGAACATGTGCTCGAGGGTCTCGATGTCGACATCGCACCAAAAGGCATCTATCAGAGATGGTGCCTAGAAGCCTAGCACAGCGGTCTCTCGTCATCACTCTCTGCCTTCTGAACAACCACATGAAAAAGCCTACACGTCAGGGAGGCGCAGACTCCAAAAGAATGCGCAATCTCGAACCAAGTCCTCCGAGCGTGAGGGGGGAGGCATGCAAATCGCCCCAAAAGCCATCCTAACTGTGAATGTGCCCTTACGCCATCCCCAATGGTCTCTACCCACATACGATCTTCCCATCTCTTTGATAGAATCCAACAACGAAAGAAAATCCTCAAGCCGCAGATGCGAGAAGTTAGTGGATAAGACAGGGAACCAATTACCATCCGACCAGCAAGACGCAACCAGCGCATTCTTATCGGCTGCAAGAGCATATAGGCGAGGGAACCGTGTGCACAAAGCCCCCCCCCCCCCGTCCAATCATCAGTCCAAAATGCGAAGGATTCGTGATGTAGCGTGAAATAGAAATATAGGGCTGCATTTATTTAATTTTTATCCGTTAATTTTATTTACGTTTATTTGAGTTGTCGTGTTTTTAATTAAATAAACAAGATCGCCTGTGATCCCAATTAATTAGTTAAAGATTTGAATTTCAAATTAGTCGGTTAGTCGGTTAGAGTCAAATTAGGATAATTGGTTTCAATTTGAATTCAAGTTTCTATTTTTGTAACCCCATCTCTCCTATATAAAGGGATGATAGGCTAGTGTTTTTAGTCAGTTCAGTTGTTATCAAATTTGAGATTTTATCTCTATCTCTCTCTCTCCTCTCTCTCTCTTCCCTCACGTGGTCTTCACGTTACTCTCCTCCAAACCCCTCATGTTCCAAACGAGCTTCTTCTCTCAACCCCTCCATTCTCTTCTCAATCCCTCCATTTTCTTCTCCACCAAAATCCACCGTCAAATATTTTATTTTCCGCTGTCACCGAAAACCAATCCGCATCAATTGGTATCAGAGCATGGCCTACATATCGTCCTCATGATCTGACGATCCATCCAGACATTCGCGCCGACACACGATGAAACACCATCGTTCGTCGGAGCGAAATTGGGAGATTCGACCAACAAGCCATGAGGAAATTCTCCATCAACAGCCCTAAAATCAAGCAATTCGTCGGGAGACGAATTTTTTTACGCAAAGGAGAGTTGATGTAGCGTGAAATGGAAATATAGGGCTGCATTTATTTAATTTTTATCCGTTAATTTTATTTACGTTTATTTGAGTTGTCGTATTTTTAATTAAATAAACGAGATCGCCTGTGATCCCAATTAATTAGTTAAAGATTTGATTACAGTCAAATTAGGATAATTGGTTTTAATTTGAATTCGAGTTTCTATTTTTGTAACCTCATCCCTCCTATATAAAGGGATGATAGGCTAGTGTTTTTAGTCAGTTCAGTTGTTATAAAATTTGAGATTTTATCTCTATCTACCTCTCTCCTCTCTCTCTCTCCCCTCACGTGGTCTTCGCATTTCTCTCCTCCAAACCCCTCGTGTTCCCGACGAGCTTCTTCTCTCAACCACTCCATTCTCTTCTCAATCCCTTCATTTTCTTCTCCACCAAAATCCACCGTCAAATATTTTATTTTTCGTCATCGCCGTAAACCAATCCGCATCAATTCGCCATTACCAAGCACCGGCCTAAACAGAAAGAGATGAAGGGTAAAGGCCCCCATCATCCCCTTCCAAAACGGTGTGGGTGACTCCACACGAGCCCCAGAACTCGGCAGCACACCACCTACATCGTAGATTTTGCGAAGAATATTGCAGCAGAAATCCTCCCAAGGTCCCCACACTTTGCTCGCCCACTTAAGGAGCAAAGCCTCATTCATTTGGTCCAGCCTCTGGACTCCTAGGCCCCCCACATTTTTAGGGAGTGACTACATCCCACTCAACAAGATGAATCCCCCCGATTCACCCACATGTCTGCCCCATAAGAACATGCACATCAGCTTCTCAAGATGACTACGGATCCCCATCGGCAAGCGTCGATTGGACAAGAAAAAAATAGGAATGGAGGAAAGCATTGCCTTTAAGAGGACCAATCGCCCCCCTTTGGAGAGAATGGCCGACTTCCATCCCACGAGTCTCGCTTCAAGCTTCTCAACCACCTGGAACCAGTCACACAGCTTCGTTCTTCCGATCGATAAAGGCATCCCAAGGTAGTCAATCAGAAGGGAGCAGCACTCCGAACCTAAAGTCCGTCCACAAGCATCAGTCTCTTCCTCAGATAAGCTGAAGGGGACAACCTTAGATTTATCCGCAGTCTTGAAGAGACCAGAAAGTTCAATGAAGAGATCTAGGACCTCGGACATGTCGAAAGCCTCCTCAGTACCCCCCTCAATGAAGAAGATAGTATCGTCTGCGTATTGGAGAAGCGGGATCATCAAATCACCCCTCGAATACCCGACCGAGAGATCACAATCCGTTACATGCCCACAATATGCGCCAGGACATCCGCAGCAATGACAAATAAGAGAGGTGCAAGAGGGCAACCTTACCGCACACCCCTACGTGGTTGGAAGAAGCCACTCTCTGGGCGATCATTTACCATGACCGAAAAGGATGACGTCATAACACAACATTTCATCCAAGAAATCCACAGATCCGGTCTATATATGCCTTTGCAAAATCCACTTTCCATAAAACGCCTTGTTTGTCCCTTCTCTTCCAGTTCGTAATGATTTCCGAAGCAAGAATAAGGCAATCTGAAATTTGCCTCCCCTTGACAAAAGCTGATTGTAGCGGGGAAATAATCGCCTCAAGAACACAGCGGAGTGGCGCCACAAACACCTTTGCCACAATCAGGTAGAGCGCATTAGAGAGAGCAATGGGCGGAAATCCTCAATGTGATCTGCCGCTATTTCCAACATCTCTTTTTAAGCTCAGTTTCCAACATCTCTTTTTAAGCTCAGTTTACTAACATCTTAAATCAGACTACTAAGGCCCCCTTAATCAACCATCCGACTAAATTTTACACTAAACCTTAAGTTTACCGTCTGTCGACTCTTCACTCAACCTAGAGATTTTCGACTTGATTAATCTGAAACCAGCCAACCAACATATTATTTCAATCAACTACCTTTATATCCCAACAGTTGTATTTTAAACCATCGCACTTAACTTCCAAGGCAAACTAGAACCTTGATCAACCAACCCAATCATCAGTTGCCAATTCTATACCCCCGATCAACTAACCAAAAAACCAATATATTGATTGAAGTTTCTGAAAAATCTATTCAGTCAAGTATTACCTCAATGGACTAATTATTATGAGTCAACTAATTTGATTAAACTTGAAATTTCTATTCCAAATGCTTCTCAACTACTTCCTAATACTAATTACTCCACCTAAATGATTCTTGAGCCCTCCCGAGACTATAAAAAGGATCCTTATATCCATGTCAACCAAGCAAATAATATATCAAGTTTTGCTTATCGCTTTCATACATCTAGTCAATTGTGTTAGACAACACCTGATCAACTCATCTTTTTTTATTTCTCATATTTTAGTGTAGAGGTCATCGGACTTAATTATTTATATATTCCCCTTGAGGGTCATCCTACTGTCGTATCTAGTCATTCCCTCTTCCTCTGCAGGTCAAATGTCATCGCAAATTAAATAATTGTATCCAAAATAACAATGCAGTTTATCTCCTCATATAAAGAAACGTTCTAAGTAACCTACCTAAACATGCATGTGACTGCAGGCAAATGTTCAAGTGTGTGTTTGCCATAGTCAGACATAAATCTCAACATAACGAATAGAGATTTAACAATCATTTAAATAATATATACCGATTATTTCGTTTTTTAGCATGGTATCATAGTTTACATGTTTTGTGCTTAAAAATTAACTGTCCATGCAAAAATAATCTAAGCCTTTAGCTTTATGATGTCAAATATTGGTAAATAAAATTTAGGCCCCCATAATTGTGCCATTAAACAGATCTCCGCGGACAGTATTCAAATGAAAACCATTCTACTACCACTTCACATCAAGTATGTCTCTAGATATGTTATAATCTTCAGATTTCTAAAATGGCCAATCAAAGTGAAACACTTTGACGAGCATAATAGAGTATGATCGGCATAATAAGTAGCAATCCACTTTTGTAAGCACATTTTCCAGATCTTCTTAAATCAGGAATCAGAAAAAAATTATCGGAATCTTCATTATGCGTGTGAAGCAAAAAAAACATGGAGATGGGATCAAAAAGGAGACCTCAAGAGATCACAATACGAACAACAGGAGGGCAGATCGAGGCGAAAGGGGCGATAGCGATGGAATGGCGATCGAGAGGAAGGTGAGGGCTCTGACCTTGCGGAGAGGAAGGCCGGAGAAGAGAGCCGCGGCGGGAAGGTGGGGGTCCGTTCGCGCTGCCAAGTGCGGGAGAAAGAAACCCTAGAGGCTGAAGAGGGGCTCTTATATCACATGCTGAGTGTATCACGGAGTACCCCGTTGTAGCGACAAGGCCGTTGATCTCGAATCCAATGGACCTAATGATGCAGCTCCCACCACTCCTCTTTTACCGTACTTCCCCCGCGTTTTAGGAATAAAATTATTTACCGACATTTTATATAATATATGATTTTCCACTTTACAAATGCTTTAATGTTATGCTGTGTAGTGAGAGAAAAATAAAGAAACAATGCAATATTTTTTTATGATTTTTAAGTGATGAATGAAATGATGCAATGCGAAAGCAAGTACATGTTAGGAACCAAGCAAAGCAACTAATAAGTGAATCCACAAGTTCTGATTAATTTTAGAGGATGAATATTCAATTAATGTCAAATTTATCTCCAATTTAGTTCTCAAATGATATCCCTAATTTCCACATGTATTGAATAATAAAAACTAATCACATGAAATAAGTGTACTCGAAGTATCTGAATAAACCCCCCAATTTATTAATATTCAAATATGCCTCCAAAATGAATAATTTATTGTTCTACATAACAGAGACTGATTAAGGTTCAATTCGATAAAAAGAACATAAAAATCAGACATTAAGATATGTCAAAATAAGGTTCCAAGGCATATTTGTAATAAAAATAATTAAAATGCTTGCAATTTGGAACTTCTAAGAGTTTAAATGCTGATAACCAAAGCCGCTTGGTCTCTGATGCAATTTGTCCATGCACAAAGGTCTTTTTGTAGTTTCCATGAAGTG
Source organism: Ottelia alismoides (assembly GCA_037367405.1). Classification (NCBI taxonomy): domain Eukaryota; kingdom Viridiplantae; phylum Streptophyta; class Magnoliopsida; order Alismatales; family Hydrocharitaceae; genus Ottelia; species Ottelia alismoides. Next base: position 421,640 of record JAZKJV010006555.1, on the reverse strand, counting down.
TGGAGTGTGTAGCTACAATTTATCCTCAGACCATGTGTGCAACGCACGTTGTAGACCTCTTTGTAATTGTCCATAATACAATGGAGGTCAAGTGTAAATTGGATTATTGATCATTAGCTGTCCATGGGGGGGAGAAAGAGCGGTGATGGTCTCATGCATCACCGGTCTGCACTTATGGTTAGACTGCCGCAGTCCCTTGGTAGGTTCTTTGAGATTTCTGATCTTAGAGGCGGGCTACAGCCGTACAGGGTCTCTCTGGTGACCGGCCTGGGTGACTGATTGTGGAAAGGAAATAGAATAGGGCATTACTCGGACTCTAGATAGTATTCTGACGATATGATGAACTTTTTCAATTCCGAAAGAAAAAAAGACTGAGATTTTGAGCTGCCTAGGTATAAAGAAGATATTCCTGACTTTATGCTCTTTTTAATAATAGATAATTCTTCTTCAGATTATTTATGTGGGAAAAGTGCTTGTCTTTATAGAAGATCGACGGTCGAAGACTAAACCAAGCACGAACTAGACTATCGGTACTAACAAGGGCTAACTTACTATATGAATGAATTCCTCACTGGCAAGTTTTCTTTTAGGCTAAGAGGACGGACTATAAGATAGGGGCCCACCCATTTTTTAGCAACTGGCGGTGGAGGGGTGGCCTTCTTGCTATATAACAAACTGAAATGAAGAGTTTTGACGATGCATACGATGTCAGGAGTACGGAGCCTACCTAGTCAGGATAGGTGCCCAGGTGAGATCAAGGAGCTTGTGGACCTAGTCGTCTGGAGCAGCAGGAAGGCATTCGAAGAGCACTTTAGATCGCGCTTGGAGATTTATCCTCACTGACAAGAGACGAGGGTGTTGTCACTACCCCCCTGTTCTCTGGTTTCTCTCTCTCGCTCTCTCTCGAATTGGATATGGCATATGAAATCGGGGAAGCTGATGTTGATGGGATTAAATAGGAAGAAAACGAAGCTTGGAGATGGTTGGAGAAGATGCAATAACGTTGGTTAGAGACGGGGATAGGATGTAATCAAAGAGGATAAGGGTCAACTGAAGTTAAGGAAGGAGACTGGCAATGGAAGTTTGGGTAGTTGTGATTAGGAAATGGGTTCCACAAATTAGGGAATCGATGGTTGCGATTAGGTTTTGGATATGAATGGCAAGAGAAGTTGGTGCAGAGGTTGAATAGAGGGTTAAGTGATGATTTAGGGAGGAGGAAGATGGTTGGGCCTGACTGGAGGTGCTAGAGATGGGTTGCCGATGAAGTAGGAGGTAGACAGAGCGAGGCAGAGAGAGGAAGAAGGGGGATTTACATATGGTGGTTGGATCAAAGTTGATCCAAGAGCAAGGAGAAAGGCACATGCGGCACACATGGATAGAGAAAGGGGGACGGTGGGAATAGCCTTGGCCATTGAATCGAAGTTGACGTAACGACCCAGATCAAGGTGACGCGGATAAAGGGAATGGTTGATTGGGAAGGGGTGGTTTTAACCTGACGTTGATGTGGACAAAGGAGTGGATGACACGTGGGTTAGTTGACCAAGATCATGGACTTTGACCAATGCAATAAATACAAAGGTAATATAAATAAAATAGAAAATGATCTATAATGCAAAAATGCGCAACATTAAAATTGTTCTTATAAATGCATTCTATAATGTACACGAAGGACTCAGATGAAAACAGAATGTGGGACGAAAGATATGCTTTTTTTGGTGATATTTTATGTATAAAATATCAATTTATTTAGCTTTGTAAATTTTATTTGATTTTATGTATATGACTAATGCATAGAGAACTGTAATATGATGTGAATTCATGTAGTGGACACAAATACAAAATTTTAATTTCTGTAAATTAAAAATTAATTAGGAAATGGGAGTTAAATATAGATGAATAGGTTAGTCATCTCAATTCAGAATATGTCTTTTTCATTGCTTTTCTGATTTATTTAGTTTTGATTTTTATACAGTTTAGTTAAAATATGAAATGAAATAAATAAATGAGAAAAAATAAATTAAATAAGATTCAAATATGTACACGAAATGATAGGTCAAAAAATCAATGAACATGTGCAATGTCTATAAAATTCAATGTTCGCAAATGAACTGCGATTCTTTTGAATTTGATCTTGATTGTAGATAATTGAATGTATATTAACTAAAAAGTGAGTAGAGTGAAAGTAGACACTGCATGAGAGAGATGTCAACTTTTACGACTTTTATCGTGAAATTAAGGTTTGGTTTATTTATAATATGTACATGTTAATATTTTTGAATTTTTCATTAATTAATGTTAGTGATATGTACACAATGGAGTAAGTTTCATGTCGATTTGAGTTTGGATGAATTAATCAAAATGCTTGAAGGTAGGTGAAAATGTACCGATGATCATGAATGTAGAATGCAATGCTAATTTATACAAATTATTTACAAGTGCATGAAAGTTAGTTTTGTGATACAAAAATATGAATGAACCTAATTTCTTGGGATGAAGCTCTATTTTCAGCTGATTAGAGTTATGAATATCATGTTCATAAGTTAACTTACGATGCCTAGTGAGCGTGTATGTCACCTCCCAATCAGAGGACCATTTGCCCGAATGTTGGGTCCGTATCATGTCCTAAGAATGTTTCAATGAATCAAACACCAATTTCCTTTGTATGGTCAAAGGCAAGTGCTTGCATCTTTAAGGATCAAAGGATCAAGGTCCATGTGCTTAGGACACATGTTCAAGGATTTTTGGCTCTAGATCTTTGGCTATATCCTCCTCCTTCTATCCGTATGGCACCAATATATAATGACGAGTGGATCTCAACGCAGACAAGGATTTTGATTATTTTTGTATTTTTAATTAATGCTAGTTACGTATATTAGTCCCGATTTTATTTAGACAGTTGTCACTTGATTTGAGCAGAATTGATTTGAGCAGAATTCAAACATGTCTACCACTTAATATGACAGTCTTTAAACTCCAAGCGGAGAAAATAAAAGGAGAGGTCGGAAAGCTGATGCAAATTATGAGAAAACAATGATGAATGCTTAAGTTAGAAGACTTACAGTGTGCCTCACAATCTACATGCAAGATGCTAAATGTAAGTATTTTTATTTTAAATGAATGCATGCAAAAAAATGGACATAAATAGATAGTTTATTTATGGAGAAGAACACTCTATCTGGAGATAAGTAGAACAATCTAGTGCATATTATTAAGTGAAGGAGCATGTTTCTTAGAACTATGAACACAACCAAAAACCTAGTAAGCTCTAAGAACCATTGTGCAACCTAATTCTATGTCATACACCACAAAGCAGCCACAATGGGGCCCCAACCGCCCAGTTGGGGACGAAACATGCTTGGAGTCCAAGTCCATTTGCACGTGCGAGTCTTCGATCAGAGTTCACTGTAAAGATAATTATTATTGGTATTTACAAAAAATGACTAATGCATAAAAATAACCTAAGCTATACCACTCTCTCCAAAATATTTTTTTCTTAGCGCCTCTACAACCAACTTGCTCCACAAAACAATCAACTTTTGATGCTTCAGAGATGCTCAACCATTTAAGTTACCTATCATGTTCACTAGGTCCTCGTACAAAAATAAACAAGTATATTAAAGAAATTTAATAAAATATATAAATTAAATAAGAAAATAAATTCTAAAAATATGCACAAAAATCAAAGAAATATTCATAAGAAAAACTCGAGGGTCAGACTGCTTGATAGGAGACCTAATACTAAGTTGTCTAAAAACAAACCTAAATCGATTGCCTCTCCAACAACAATGCCATTTGATTTTAAAAAATCCTCCTTATGAATGTTTGTTGTAGTCTAACAATCAAAGAAAGATAAAAAATCACTTAAAAATTCCACTAATATTAAGTGGCCAACATTAGGAGGTAAAAGGTAGGCTTTGGTTCAATTAAACAACTAAGTGATACGATTTTCAAAGAGAGATTTGTTTGTTATTTTCTATGTGAAATAAAATACATATATGTTATGTAAAATGTAATGCAAAAATAAAGTGAATGCAAGCGTGAAAATGATGCAAAGCAAAGTGAATGAGAATGCAATGTGTTCCGAAACTAAGGAATAAATATATCTATAAGGGTGTTTTGCAAATATTTTTAAGAGGCTCATAGCACCATGTGAAAAATGGGACCAAAATTTTTATAAGGTCCTAAAACATAATAAAACATTTTAGGAAGTTTTTGCGAAACTTTTGAAAAATGATTTTGAGGAAAATAAAATGGTAAATTGAAATATATGAGAAATGCAAATTGGCTAAATTCTTAAATATATAAAAAATATGTAAATGTGTTATTTTGGTAAAATTGTATTTTTTTTATAGTTGGAGTATGTCATATACTACATGAAATGTATTTTTAGATTTTTCAGGATTGACATGAATGCATGAAAGTGAACATTTTTTGAGTTTTGTGTAAATTTTAGTCAAATCTTTTCAAAAAATAACGAAACGTAATCGGGATGTGAAATATAATGAAATGCAACTATTGTAATATTTTTTGATTTTTTGATAATATTTGATTTTTTATGATATTTTAATACAAATAGAATGATTTTTAGTAAATTAATTTAATAAATCTACATGTTCTTAACAATGCAAACCAAATTTATCCGAGTAAGTATTTAAAAGAGGAACTAGGGGACTTTGATTTGGTAAAATACTGTGTATGGAGTTAGTTAAAAAACATAATACAAATCATCCAACAATTTATTTGGAGGAAAGATCTCATTATTTTTGAAGTAAGTTTAGGCGCGATATGAAACGACAATATATCTATTAATGAGAATCTACTTGAAATTTTTGAGCAAAACTGATTCTATAGAAATTTCAAAAGAATCTAAGTAAAATATATTCAATTTTCACCATCTAGATTTCAAAAATAAAGCATTCATCGCAAAAATCAAAGTCAAGTCTCACTATGTAGACAATAAATTGCTCGTTAAAATGTTATTTTTGTTTCCGCTAAAAGATGAAAATTACATGTGTAAAGAAAAGGTCCAAAGCAAAGGTCCAATATAGGAATATCAAAACAAAAACTAAAGTAGAAATAAATAAAAAAACTAGTGCTCAACAACTTTTCTTTCACTACAAGAAAATTGACCAAAGACAATAAATAATTTGAATATCTATTGTCATGTATTCCGATGTTAATTATATATACCAAAGAATATCATTCGTTGTAAAATTGACTTTCTTCTTGAAATAATAATAATTATCGTTTTTGCTACTAAAAGTTCATATAGTAGTGATTTATCTGTTGACTTATTTATTAACATTTGTATCAATTGTTGCTAAACTTAACAAATGATTAGACGAAGAAATCAACAGATAGTCGTTGTTATATGATTCATTGCTAGAAATATAGCAACGAATAAGATATTCGTTGCAAAATTAAAGAATGAAGTAATGATACGCACACAAATATATATATATATATATATTCGTCGTTATATATTTTGTTGGGATTTGAAAATCCCATTGATATGGACATTAACAATTACCATTAGTGCACATTTGATTGCCGATTAATTAGAGAATAAAATCTCTTTATGATGGACAAAAGAGGAAGGTGAATTGACAACCATTTTGGTTGTCTAGCCAAATATAATAAGGCTACGGGTCCCCAAACGACGCATGTTCTCTTCTCTATCGTTTTCCATCGACAAGAGAGAGCGTGAGAGGCATACGTTCGTGAGGAAGATCCGGGGTTGCTTCGTGGGTTGATCGACGGCTACATCAAACATCAAAGCAATGGCATCAGGTACTCTGTTACCCTTGAATTCGGATCGATTTCTAGTTTAACAAGTGGTATCAGACCCATCTCGATTTATAGGGTCTTATGTATATGTTATTTTTTTCACACCTGTTATATGGATTTGAAATAACCATTTTCGGATTATTGAAATTTTCATATCGTTGATGGTGTGAAAATATTGATACCCGATGAGATTATCTTCCTTGATTTCCTGTTTCATGTTGTACCTCTTGTTGTGGTATTTGCATATTTTTATGTGGTTTTTGTTGGATATGTGCATCACTCATGCTTAATACAAATGGAGATTAATCTCTTGTATTATATATATATCTCACAGTAAACATAATCCTTTGTATTAATTATGCATATTCCGATTTGTTCCATCGTGTGTGTTTTTATTTTTTTTCCTTGCCTTTATTATTTGACTTGAATTCAAAGGAGGAGATTGAATCTTTTGGCATGTATTTCCAATAATGGAAATAACAAAATTTTCAGGGCCTTTGTTGTTGTTTACTTATTAAAAAAACTAAGAAAATTTTGGAGGCATCGTATCCATTTACATATAGAGTTCACGTATAAGGATACACCTCCCATAAATTAATCAATTGATTTCCCTGTCTCAACCTAAACTGGATGCTGTTTAATTTGTATCAAGTCATTTTTAAATGTCAATACTGTTTAGATAGCTTTCTATTATTCGCATTGCGCGAATATATTATTGATTCATTTGCTTTATTTGTAAGTTTTCTAAATTCCTTTTAAAGAAACTTACTGAAATTCATTCTTTGTGATCTCAATGTTGGATTGATCACTTGTCATTCCATTTATGCAATTTATTCCATTACATTTACTCTTATTTTTAAAATCATGCATAATTTTATTTTTTTGCCATTGTCGTTGTCTTCTTAGGCACTTTCCATTTATGGAAATCATTAATGATGATATTAGTTTCCTGAATATAAAAGGGGGAACATTGATATAATAACATATCAACTTTTCTAACGACGTTCACGGAATAAATTATTATCGTCTTTTATCATGTCATTGGACTGTATGTTGAAATTAAATGTCATTGGATTGCTATTGTATTACTTGAATTATGACATTAGCTTCTACTTTCTGCGTAGAATTTTGGTTGGAATATCAAAAAAGAAATTGGGTGACTTAAAGTTATATTAGCCATATGACATATTTACAATATCACCAATAATATAATTTTAGCGAATAAGCCACCAAAGTGACCTCTATCGTCAAAATTATATTGTTCGAGATATCTTGACGGATTTTGTATGCATTATAAATATTATCCTTCCCACTGGAGGGACAATATTTTTTTAAGTATATCGCATAATATGATGATAATTGAGCAATGATTATAAAGTTCCATGTGAGTAATGAGATACATCCAAAGATGGTCTCACTACTTGACATGATTTATCATTGACGATTGATCAACACATCAAGAGTATCACTTACAACTAACGTTATTATCCAAAGACATAATAGTTAGTGATGTGCTTTGGTATCTTGCCTTTCTTATGACTGTATTTGCAAATTCACGTTTATGAATCATACATTAACTATTTTCCTTTTTGTTCTTTATTTATAGCTTCCGCTTCCGCATCTACTATCTCTGCCACTTTGAACTCCATTCTCGTCCTTCAAGGCACGAATTTCAAGGCATGGAAAGAGATCATTATGATATTGCTTGGCTGCATGGATCTTTACCTTACACTTCGGATGGAGACTCCCGCTCCTCTTACGGAAAATAGTTCTTCTGATGAAAAAAAGAACTATGAGAGGTGGAAGTGCTCTAATCGCATGTGTCTCATGATCATAAAGCACGGCATTCCGGAAATCCTTAGAGGGATTGCTGAAGAAAAGATAAATACGGATAAAGAATACCTTACTAGCGTTTTGTGAAAAATGATAAGGCGGAAACGAGCACTTATTTACAGCGCTTGATTTCCATGAAGTACACTGGCAAGGGAAACATGAGGGAGTACATTCTTGAAATGGCTCATATTGCTTCAAAGCTGCAAGAATTATAACTGGCAATATCTGATGATTCGCTAGTTCATTTGGTTCTGATGTCTCTTCCATCATAGTATAGCCAGTTTAGGGTCAGTTATAACTGCCAAAGGGAGAAGTGGACTCTTAACGAGCTCATTTCATACTGTGCTCAAGAGGAAGACAGGTTGAAGCAGGATAAGCCAGAGAGTGCTCATTTGACTATGGCCTCTAAGGATGGGGGCAAGAAAAGAAAAGAAAAGGGTAATGATGTTGTGATAGGTCTGGTGAAGAAGAATAAGGATGCAATTAATTGCTTCTTTTACAAGAAAACTGGACACGTCAAGAAAGATTGTGCCAAATATCATGCATAGCGCGTGAAGAAAGGTAGCTTCAGTTCCACGAAATACTTGGTGGTTAGATTCCGGTACCTCTACTCACATAAGTGTTTCAATGCAGGGTTGCCTGAACTACCGAAGACCAACTGATGTTGAAAGATACATCTACGTAGGTGACGAAAAGAAGGTAGAAGTCGAGGCAGTTGGATTTTTTTAAGTTTTTATTAGGAACTGGTCATTATCTGGATTAAAGAATACTTCCGTTGTTCCATCTTTTAGACGAAATTTGATTTATGTTTCTGCATTGGACAATTTAGGTTATTTTCTAAATTTTGAAAATGGAAAATTTAGTCTTTATTTTAACTCTGCTATGATTGGTACTGGTTCCTTAGTTTCTAGTGATAAACTTATTTGCTTGAGACCATTGCCTCGTATAATGAATCTATGGTTGTTGAATCGGGAGGCACTAAGCGAAAAACCGCTTCAGAAAATTCAGCATCAATTTGACATAAGCGTTTGGGTCACATATCCAAATCTAGAATTTAACGACTTGTATCTGATAACATCCTAGATTCATTAGATTTTACAAATTTAGATATATGTGTCAACTGCATTAAGGGAAAACAAACCAAATCAAGGAGATTAGGTGCCAATAGAGCTTTTAGTGTCTTAGAATTGATACATACTGATATATGTGGTCCATTCCCTACGACATCATGGAATGATCAACCGTATTTTGTATCATTCATAGATGAATACTCAATATACGGTTACATATATCTCATTCATGAAAAGTCACTAGCTCTAAACGTGTTCAAATCATTCAAGGCCGAAGTTGAGCTCCAACTCAACAAAAGGATAAAGTACATCAGATATGATCGTGGTGGTGAATACTATGGCATATATGATGGTTCAGGTGAACAATGTCTTGGTGCTTTTGCTTTATTCCTAGAAGAATGTGGAATTGTTCCTCAGTATACTATGCTAGGTTCTCCTAGCATGAACGGTGTGTCTGAGAGACGTAACAGGACTCTTAAGGATATGGTGAGGAGTATGATCAATCATTCTTCCTTACCAGAGTTCCTCTGGGGAGAAGCATTAAAAACAACGGCTTACATTTTGAATAGAGTACCAACAAAATCGGTTGCAAAAACACCATATGAGCTCTGAACTGGTAAAAGACCTATTCTAAAGCATTTACGCATATGGGGATGTCCAACTGAGGCAAGGCCGTACAGGCCAAATGAGAAAAAATTGGACTCCAAAACAGTGAGCAGCTACTTTAATGGCTACTCAGAGCGATCAAGGGGTTACAAATTTTATGATCACACACTTAATAAAATATTTGAAACGGGAACCACAACCTTTTATGAGGATGTTGATTTGGAGGGGAAGCTGCATATTAGGGATATTGTCTTTAGGGAGGAATCAATCACGATTCCTGATGTCGTGATTGAAAATGCACAAGAATGCATTCCAATCATTGGGCAAGAAACAGATCAAGAACCTCAAGATGACAATATTTAACAACCCCTCATAGAGGATTTTGCTACACAAGATCAAAATCAACAACCTCAAAATTTAAGGAGATCCATTAGAGAACGAAGAAGTGCTATTCCGGATGACTATATAGTATTTCTTCAAGAACAAGATGGAATTAGGGAAGATGATCTAATCAACTTCCATCAGGCCATGAAAGGTTCTAACTCTGCAAAATGAGTCGAAGCCATGAATGAGGAATACAAATCGATGCAAGACAATTAAGTTTGGGACCTTGTATCATTACCAGAAGGTGCGAAACCCATCGGTTGTAAATGGATATTAAAATCAAAAGGGGTTCAAATGGTAATGTTGAAAGGTTTAAGGCACGCCTTGTAGCTAAAGGATTGACTCAAAAAGATGGAATTGATTACAATGAAACATTTTCTCCTGTTTCTAGTAAGGATTCCTTTCGAATTATCATGGCATTAGTTGTGCACTTTGATCTTGAGCTTCATCAGATGGATGTTGAGACCGCCTTTCTCAATGGAGACATTGAGGAGGTGATATATATGGTTCAATCGGAAAACTATATTCAGGGAGATGCAAAGAATATGGTTTGTAAATTAAAGAAATCCATTTATGGACTCAAACAAGCATCTCGTCAATGGTATCACAAATTCTATCAAGTAATTATCTCATTTGGTTTTGAGACTAATCCAGTGGATGATTGTGTATATCATAAGTTTTATTGGAGTAAACACATTTTCTTGGTATTGTATGTAGATGACATACTGCTTGCTAGTAATGATCTGAATTTGTTGCATGAAACAAAGAAATTTCTTTCAAATAATTTGAAATGAAAGATCGTGGGGATGTTTCTTTTGTATTAGGAATCCAGATACACCGAGATCGAAATCGACGTGTACTTGGATTGTCACAAGAGAACTACATCCATAAGGTGCTTCAAAGATTTGGCATGCAGCTTTGCAAACCAATTGATACCCCAGTTGCTAAAGGAGACAAATTCAGTCTCAATCAATGCCCTAAGAATAAACTTGAAATTCAGAAAATAGGTAAGATCCCTTATGCATCTTCAATTGGGAGTCTTATGTATGCACAAGTGTGCACACGTCCAGATCTAGCATTTATCGTGGGCATGCTAGACAGATACATGGCGAATCCAGGCATGGATCATTGGAGGGCTGCCAAACGTGTCATGAGATATCTTCAGAGAACAAAAGACTACAGACTTACATATCAAAGGTCGGATATACTGGAGATCATTGGATATTCCGACTCATATTTTGCTGGATGCCAAGACAACAGAAGATCCACTTCGGGCTATGTATTTCTAATGGCTGGAGGAGCCATATCATGGAGGAGTGCTAAACAAACAATTGTAGCATCCTCCACTATGACGGTTGAATTCATAGCATGTTATGAGGCATCAAATCATGGAATATGGCTAAAGAATTTTGTCAATGGGGTACGTATTGTATGCAGCATCCAGAGACCATTACAGTTATTTTGTGACAATAATTCAGCAGTGCTTTATTCCAACAACAATAGAAGCTCAACCAAATCAAAGCATATTGACATAAAGTTTTTGGTTGTGAAAGAGAGAGTACAAAGTGATCAAATTTCCATAGAGCATATTGGGACAAATTTCGTGGTTACGGATCCACTAACCAAAGCAGTGACACCCGATATATTTCATGAACATGTGATTTGTATGGGTGTTGTATCAAATAAAGATATACATTTCTAGTGAGAGTTTGTATTGTTTGCTCAACCCTTTAAAGTTTTGAAACATTTGAAGTTCAATAAATTTCTGCGCAGAACAAAGTATTTGATGTTGATTCCATGTTCTCTCACTAAGGGTCTCCATTAAGAAAATGGATCATTCATTATAAATGCAACTTTGGATATAGATGCAAATTTATTCATTTATTTGGCATTGATCTATGTCATTTAGTTATGTTAATATTGGTGACCATTGATGGGTTTAATCGTGCTCAATACAATGAATACCTCCTTGATCTCATGTTACCATAACCAATGGACAAGATTGTTCAGTTATATCTCGATTGGTGGCAATAATTTTGAGCTCATACAGTAAGCACATTATATGGTCATTATCAATGTCCAGTGGGAGATTGTTGGGATTTGAAAATCCCACTGATATGGACATAAACAATTACCATTAGTGCACCTTTGATTGTCGATTAATTAGAGAATAAAACCTCTTTATGATGGACAAAAGAGGAAGGTGAATTGGCAACCATTTTGGTTGTCTAACCAAATATAATAAGGCCAAGGGTCCCCAAACGACGCATGTTCTCTTCTCTATTGTTTTCCATCAACAAGAGAGAGCTGAGAGGCATACGTTCGTGAGGAAGATCCGGGGTTGCTTCTGTTGGACATGTGAGCCCCGGACGAACCATTCTTACAATAAATGTTATTGTAATATATATATGTTTATCAATAAAAGTTATTGATGTTTCACTCTCTTTCTGAAATTAAATGAATGAATGCACTATAAGGTCCCTCTATACAATTAGGGTTATGTACCATGGCCATCTTGATGATCAAATAGCTGTTGATTTATTAAATGAATCATAGAGGCTGGTGTTTGGATGAATATCTAAAGAGTTAGATAGAGGACTCATCAAGCACCGTCAAGTGATCACTAAGATATGATCTCCAGCCTGAGTAAGAGATGGCAATCCTTTCTCACATAGGTTGATATCTGACCGACCTCTTGATGCAGGTCCTTTGCATGGGAATACTGATTCGGAGGTGTCAGATTAGTTAGATCAAAGGGTTGACTTAACGAGATCGAGATAACCTAAGTCCTATGTTGAATGTTGTCACAACATAGGCACACATCCTCTGCCCGAAGATAGATGTGTTACTATATGTCTGAGTGTGTACATTTGACAGACCAATAGGTTAATGACCTAACCAAGGTCTATACACCGACGAGCTGGTGTGCATGTAAGGCATATGAGTAATACGATCTCTCAAAAGGATCATATAGGTTCATTTATGAACCGGAAGACATGAGCTCACTCATGAGGTATTGGGACCTACCAAATTCCATGCATGATCGTCATGCTTTGGAAGCATGACAAGAATTTGAAGGTATGATATATGCTTTGGGAAAGCATATGATCGATACCGATTCCCATGACCAAGATTGAGAAACTTGGTGATCAAACCCTGAAGAAGACGGTGTAAAATTGATCTTAATCTTCAGGTTGATCATAGGTCCTCCAGTATGCATGATGTACAGGTATTGAGAATACCTGATGGTGATAGATCATAAACTATTGTATAACCATGATGCTTCCATTCCGAGGGAGTGATGAAACATGTCTGGATTTTAATGACTCCTCTCAGTAGAGAAGCAATCTGATCTTGGTCCAAGTGTTGGACATTGCTCTGAATGAGATTCAGATGCAATGAGAAGATTAGATTTACGGTCTTGATTTAATCAAGCATTTGTGGGAGGTACGTAAGATCTGGATTTGAGATGAGATCTCAACATCCAAGTCACTATACGTGGAACAATACAATCACCATGTCCTTATCTCCAAGTATCCACGGAGAAAGCACATTATTCTTGAAAGAGTTCAAGAATAATTCATTTGATGAATTATATATATCCAAGCAACAAGATATTGATAATTAAATGAGATTTAATTATCAAGAATAATATGAATAGGATTAATATTATGAGAATGATTATCCAAGATAATTAAATGGGATGTAATTATCAAGGAATACAGATTGTGGATAGTGTTATCCATAATATTTGTGTATATATTATAAATATGATTTATAATATATTCGAGATAGGGTACCTTTGTAAATAACATTTGTTAATTGTTAATGTGAATTGGATTCACATTAAGCAATTAATTGGAAATGTAATTTACAATTTAGTCTGGGCTGTGAATATGATTCTCATATTTTCAATGGCATGACTGAAATATTCACAAATTAATTGAGAATTAATTTAGTAGATAATTTTGCAATAAATATGCACTAATTAATTGGGAATTAATTTAGTGGATAATATTGCAAATAAATAAGAGATAATAAGATAAAATAAAAATGGGATAATTAGCCATCATATGAGGTAGCGTCACCCATGAATTAGTCATGGGTGACGCCCCATATTTTTAGGTGGGCAATTATCCTCTTTTTAATAATTATCATATTATCTTGTGATAATTAATTTTATTGAATTACATTATGTTGATGATAATGCAACATATATTTAATTTAATATAAATTAATATGTTGTTGTTTTTTTGAACAACAATAATCATGGCCATTGATTTAATATACATATCAATCTAACCATTGATTTTGTATATGCCATGGATTGTGATCCATGGACTTACAAACTAGTATATAAAGAGGGCAACCCTAGCCTCTTCATGATACAAGTATTGTTCATGCCTACTACTCTCTCTCTCTCTCTCATTCTCGACATCTCTCTCTCTCTAAGATGGCCGCCCACCTTGTGTTTTGAGGGAACAAGCAATCATCTCTACACCATTGTGCTATCGCTTCGATTGCTCGTGGATCTCCATCGACGGATTTTGTTGGACGAAATCAGGAGATTTAAGGCTTGGATCTTCATCGAGGATTGCGGGAGGAACGCATCTCATCATCACGCCCGCAAGTGCCATCTTCGTAGATCGGACTTGAGTCAGGAGGATCTCTTGCTTTAGAGATCTTGTGATCGCAACCACGCTTCAAGAGGTATTTCTAATACTTTGTGGTTTGATGAAACGATCCAAGAAATGTTCTTGTGATCATGTGGTTTCATCACTTGATTTAAAAAATTTAAATTCCGTTGCACCTAGCGACTAGTGAGACTAGTCGTCCCGATCGTATGAGTTGCGATCAACACGCTTCCGTGATACGCTTGAGGATTCCTCGTATCCTTCAGCTTCGTGGGTTGATCGACGGCTACATCGAACATCAAAGCAATGGCATGAGGTACTCCGTTACCCTTGAATTCAGATCGATTTCTAGTTTAATATATTTAACTAAAGATGATATAACAAAGAAAAAAATTATTTGTTTGGTGAAATTAGTTGTAGTTTTTAAGTTCCACTAAATAGAGGGATTGGCTTGAATTTTCTTAGTAGGACATGTGTCAACAACCGACATTTGGGCTTGAGCATCACATGGAGAATCTCAGGGGACTCTAATGCAATATTTAAAAACTAAATCAAACATCAAACCAGGTAGGTATCTATTTTTTATTTTATTGGTAGGGACCAATGGGAGCGATCAGTCGAACCAATGATGATGTCGACAGTTCATAAAAATCGAAAAAGATTGAACTGTTGTACTGTTGGTTTGATTTGTATGGTTCAACCAGGTTGAATCGATTTAGACTGATAGTATCATACAAATAAATATGAAAAAT
This sequence comes from Ottelia alismoides, assembly GCA_037367405.1. Taxonomy (NCBI): domain Eukaryota; kingdom Viridiplantae; phylum Streptophyta; class Magnoliopsida; order Alismatales; family Hydrocharitaceae; genus Ottelia; species Ottelia alismoides. The sequence goes on along the minus strand of JAZKJV010006555.1, from coordinate 406,574 downwards.
ACTACGACATAGTATTAGAGGGTTTGTATACTCGTGACCTTCCAAGTTTTTCCGATAACACTTATACTCATATTTTACAATTATACGTGTGTCCCTATATTTTTACAAAACAGATAGTAGTGATATTTTATTAGGACACACATGCTCCTATATTATACTAATATAATGACCCAAACATATGGCCCTACAGAGAAAGTCTCTCCCTATTCCTTATTCACCTCCCGAAAGTAGAAGTAGGTTAGGTAAGATGCGACATTTTTTATAGATTTCACAGCTGTTTGATTGACCAGTTCATCTTTCTGTCTGTGCGCTGATTTGGCTTCACATTTATCTAGATCACCATTCCCGGTTCTAGGGTATTCGACTGTTCGAGAAAGCAACTTTGAAGTGTGTGTTTTTGTAATGTGAGTCTTCAAGTTGAATAGGCAAGCCCCGCTGCTAACTGACTACTGCTACACATCCTGGCGATTTCCTTGGCCCTGGTCTGGAGTCGCTAGCGCAATTATATTAGATAGAAGATGAGACGACGAGGTCAACTTGCGGTCGAACCAAGAGCATTAGACTAGTAAAGGCAGGTTTCTGTCCTATCGGCTTGTCTGGGAAAGTCGTCCTCGAGACTTGGTTGTTTTTATCTAGAAGTCTTTCGCCTTTTCTGTTCTAATAAGCGATGCAATCATCGCATCTCTGATATCCTAAAAGGAAGAAAAGATGGGTATTATATTAGCTCTCGGGCTATGCCTTGTTTTCCGGATACCAAAGTGTCCTGATCAGCGAAAGCAATGAGACGGAGCCCTTTTATTACAACATGGCCCACCAGTATATGAATTTCTCCGGATGGAGTACATGCAAGATGAGCATCATTCTGGTGGGGCTACCTTGGTTTTCATTTGGAAGAGTGAGAGATTATGATGTATTCATCACATACCCAAGGACTAGAAAGCAGCTTTGTCCATGAAAGACTTTTGGACCGAATGAAGTGCAACTGAAAGGCCCAGAAGGCTTCCCACGTTAAACAGAAGAACTTTCTAGCTTCCAAAAGATGGGTAGTGGGTTGACTTGTCCCAGTGCTATTAGTTAGTTTGCTTCTGGAATTTGTCTATGCTTCGCTTATGAGGCTAAGAGCGAGTCCTACGGTTGCGCACAGTCGAACCAAGCCGAAAACTATGACCAATCTCTTTGCAATAAAGAATCCCATTTCGGGAGGGGAAAGTCAGATAGGATAACGGCACAGATCACTGGCAGTCAGTTCTTGCTATTCTAATTTTTTGAAGAATACAGGAGCACAAGAGACGTTGCTAAAAGTAGAGGAATAAATGTTATTAGAAAAATTCAAAAAGATATAATAAACGTATTTTGTAAAATTCATATATATATATATATGTGATGTATAAAATTAACATAATAAAACTATTTAAACTTTAATTAATAACAAGTATTTATAATTTACTACTTCTCGTAGTATAACTATGATAACGTCTTCTTCCTTTGTTGTTAGAAATATACAAACTCATGCACAATGTGAGAAGAGAGGCAATGCTTGTATGGTAGGAATGGAGATGTGATAATAGGTCATTAGCACATGTGGAAGGGGAAGAGATAAACGAGTCCTATATTATAGGTTATTATGAGACTAGATTATTAATAGTTTTAAAAAGCTTGCATTTTTATACTAAATTATAAAAAATTATTTATTTGTCAGAAAATGGTTGGTGGAACCAATAGTTTGGTTCAACTGGTTCAATCGGAGTTAAGTGGTCCAACCGATTTTGATTGGTTTTGAGTGATTTTTATTTTCTAAAAAAAATCAGATTTGGAGGATCGTTTTTCGTTCGGTTCTTGGTTTAAGTGGTCGAACTGACCGGTTCTGTTCGGGTTCCTAAAACCTTGCTCTAGTGTAAACACCAACACACGATCTAAGTCACGTGCACTTGCATTCTGTCCAACGGTTGAGATGCTCCAGCAACTTATCTGATGTGCGGTTCACTTTTGGCCATGTGGTGGCTCCTAGCGCGTCTACTAGAGCAGCTCAACTATAGTCATTAGAGGACTTTCAACCGTCAAGATGGCTTGCTTCCTCCAATCAGATGGTTGTTAGAGGATGGTCTGGGACGGCCGGGAACGAAGGACTGCTACTGATTTTGTTGTTCTCAGGGGGCTCGCGGATCTCCAGGGCGGAAGAACAGTGTTGCTGAGGAACCGGGGCGATGGACTTTAGAGAAGGTTCTGCTGCTCTCGTCCTCTACAGCTGAGTGATGGTGGTGTTGAGTTGATCAAGGTCGGAGGGAGGCATGGAGGGGCATATGCCCCCCTTTAATCATGATGGGATTGATGGGGCTGCCTCTGGAGGCAGCCAACGAGCTGCCGCTTTGTTATCTAGTATTTTTTTATTTTTTTGTAAAATTATCACAATGTATACACACATATATATGAGGAAAGGGATCCCACTTCATAAAGTAGGTAACTTACCTACTTCAAACTCATTTTCCCACTTTTTTTAATTTTTTAAAATATTTCTGTGGATTTTCATAACTATATCCCTCTAATATATCATTCAAAATCATCGGAAACAAAGATGCATATGTTCTCCATCCATAACAAGTAATTTACAGTAAATATAAGATCGTTAAAATTGCCTGTTCCGGATGGAGTGCATAGGAATCTCTGTTTCTGACGAAATTTGAGTGATATATTAGAGGGATATAATTATGAAAATCCACAGAAGAAATTTTTTAAAAATAAAGAAAAATAGAAAAATGAGAATGAAATAGGTAAGTTAGATACTTCATGAAGTAGGATCCCTTCCCCCCCCCCCTCTCTCTCTCTCTCTCTCTCTCTCTATATATATATATATATATATATATATATATGAGTAAAATGGGGCTGCCCCCAGGGGGTAGCTAACTTAGCTACCCCCCCCATTTTCTTCAAATTTATTATTTTTTTTTGAAATTTTTTCCGTGAATATTCATCACTATATCCCTATATTATGTCATAAAAATTTCGTGTGAAACAGAGACTCCTACGGCCTCCATCCAGACAACCATTTTTTTAACGGTAACAGGATTTTTTAAATCGACCCCGTTTGGATGGAGGTCGTAGGAGTCTCTGTTTCGCATGAAATTTGAATGACATATTATATGGATTTAATAATGAATTTACACGATTTTGGATTTCAAAAAAATAAAAAAAATATGTGAAAAAGGGGCGGGGGGAGCTAAGTTAGCTCCCCCTAGGGGGCATACACATTTTACCCTATATATATATATATATATATATATATATATATATATATAGCACGCCGAAATAGGGGGCGGGGCAACCACCTGGGGGCAGCCCCATTAAATCATATATATATATATATATATATATATAGGATAAAATGGGGCTGCCCCTTGCGGGCAGCCAAAGATGGCTGCCCCCGCGCTATTTTCGTCAAATTTTTTTATTTTTTTTGAAAAATATCATCATGTATATTCATCCCTATATCCCTCCTACATGTCATTCGAATTTCATCAGAAACAGAGACTCCTACGGCCTCCATCGAGATGGTGTCGATTTAAAAAATCCTGTTACCGTTAAAAAATGACTGTTTGGATGGAGGCCATAGGAGTCTCTGTTTCTGACGAAATTCGAATGACATATAGGAAGGATATAGGGATGAATATACATGGCGACATTTTTTGAAAAAAAATAAAAAAATATCAAAATAAGGCCGGGGGCAGCCATGTTGGCTGCCCCTTGCGGGCAGCCACATTGAACTCATATATATATATATATATATATGAGAAAAATGGGGCTGCCCCCACACCGTTTTTGACGTTTTTTTTAAACATCGCCATGTATATTCATCCCTATATCCCTCCTATATGCCATTCGAATTTCGTCAGAAGCAAAGACTCCTACGACCTCCATCGAGATGGTGTCGATTTCATGTTACCGTTAAAAATTGACTGTCTCGATGGATGTCGTAGGAGTCTCTGTTTCTGACGAAATTCGAATGACATATAGGAGGGATATAGGGATGACTATACATGACAATATTTTTCAAAAAAATTAAAAAAACGTCGAAAACGACGCGGGGGCAGCCATGATGTCTCTCTCTCTCTATATATATATAAATATAGGGGTTGATGGGGCTGCCCCCATCCCATTTTTCGCATTTTTTTTATTTTTTTGAAAAAATATCACCACGTATATTCATCCCTATATCCCTTCTATATGTCATTCGAATTTCGTCAGAAATAGAGACTCCTACGGCCTCCATCCAGACAAGGTCGATTTAAAAAATCCTGTGACCGTTAAAAAAATGACGTCTAGATAGAGGTCGTAGGAGTCTCTGTTTCTGACGAAATTCGAATGACATATAGGAGGGATATAGGGATGAATATACATGGTGATATTTTTTCAAAAAAATAAAAAAAATTTGCGAAAAATGGGGTGGGGGAAGCCATGTTGGCTACCCCTAGGGGGCAGCCCCATGTTTCCCATATATATATATATATATATATATATATATATATATATATATATATATATATATATAGGGGGCTTATCCAATGGGCCCTGTGCCCATTTGAGATGAGATGAGCCCACTCATATTTTACCAATATTTTCCATCATTTTGAGTTCAATGCTTATTTATTTACTGTTGTTATATCATATTCTTACTATTAGTAACTATTTTCATATAAAGAAAATCTTAGATTCACAAGAAATGGTCGTTAGTAAGAATAAAAATTAGACTAGTAATACAAATAATAATACAATCATTTTGTATGACTTTAAGTTTTTTTTCGTGAAAATAGTTACTAGTAGTAAATATGATATAACACTTGTAAACAAATACCTATTAAGCTCAAAAAGATAGGAAATAATGGTAAAAAATGAGTGGGCTCATCTCATCTCAAATGGGCACATGGCTCATTAAATAATTTCCCTATATATATAGGGAATTTATCCAGAGAACACTGTGCCCATTTGAGTTCAAATGAGCCCTTGCTTTCATCCTTCAGATCATGATCTAATGATCCTATTTTATCTCATCCATTCCCTTTTTTTAGCGTCAATCCTTACCATAACAAACTCCCCCCGCATTGTCCTCGCGACTGATTTCCTTTTTTGATTCGCAATTAAGTCTCTCCGACGTTGCATTGTATTTATTTTCGAAAGTTCCAAAATCATCTATGGATTTGTCTTCCTGCGAAATCTCAAGATCTCCAGCGACGAAAGAAGATCGTCTTCAAGTCCTCGATTTGTATGTTTTTTCGTTGATTATTAGACATTTATTTATTGTTCTTTTGTAGAATTTGATCGTTTGTTTTTTAGTTCTCATTTTCAGTTTCAAATGCGATGGATCATCAGTGAATGGAAACTGATCATGATTCCAAAGAAGCAATGATGAACGATGCTTCGTGGATGATTTGAATCGTGAAAAGATCATATCAAAAGGAGCGAAGATGGATGTATTACAATTGGATTTAGATAGCGAAATCATTATTTCAGAAAAATTATACCAAGTTACTGATAACATTTGCATATGTTACTGATAATATATCATGTATTACTTTTCTATTTTATCATTCTTACTGATTAAAATCCATTCATAGTTACTTATGTATATTAAGAAAATACAAGTTCTTTCTATCAAATACAAGTTAAGTAATTTATACGTAGCTATCAGTAACACTTGACATATTGCAAGTAAGTAAATAGACTTACATCAGTAATTTATACGTAGCTATCAGTAACACTTGACGTATTGCAAGTAACTAAATAGACTTACATCAGTAATTTATACGTAGCTATCAGTAACACTTGAAGTATTGCAAGTAACTAAATAGACTACATCAGTAATTTATACGTAGCTATCAGTAACACTTGACATATTGCAAGTAACTAAATAGACTTACATCAGTAATTTATACATAGCTATCAGTAACACTTGACGTATTGCAAGTAACTAAATATACTTGCATCAGTAATTTATATGTAGCTATCAGTAACACTTGAAGTATTGCAAGTAACTAAATAGACTTACATCAGTAATTTATACGTAGCTATCAGTAACACTTGACATATTGCAAGTAACTAAATAGACTTACATCATTAATTTATACGTAGCTATCAGTAACACTTGACGTATTGCAAGTAACTAAATAGACTACATCAGTAATTTATACGTAGCTATCAGTAACACTTGACGTATTGCAAGTAACTAAATAGACTACATCAGTAATTTATACGTAGCTATCAGTAACACTTGATGTATTGCAAGTAACTAAATAGACTACATCAGTAAAGAAGGCGTGGATGGACATTAGTAACAATCAAAATGAGTATAGTAAAACGGATAATCGTAATAAGTACTTCTTGTATGGACATTAGTAATTTACATACTTAATTACTGATCTCAGAACAATAATTACTTGAGAACTGAATATATATTACTTGAGTAACATGAATCAATTACTGATCTCAATACAATGTAATATTACAGATGTAAATTACTGACAACCATTTCAATATTACTGATCTCGCAACACATAATTACTTACATACAATATATACATTACTGATCAAATGTTCAATGACTATTTATTCGAAACGAAATTAAGGATTTGAATTTATCTTTCCAAAACCGTCTTCCTTTTTTAAGGACTCGGTATAATTGGAAATAGAAAAGGCTCAAACATATTAATATCCCTCCAAAATCGTGTCCCTCGAAATAGGAAACCATTCAAATATAAATACACGTGGCGAACCCACATTTGGTGCTCAAAAAAACTTAAATGGGCACAGTGCTCTCTAGATATGCCCTATATACATATATATATTATATATCTATATAGGAAATATTTCAAATGAGGTGCACCTTTCCTGGATGCATGGAAAGCCACGTCAATTTAAGCATTTATTCTATTTATTTTACACATTCTAACTCCATAAATTTAATATTAAATATTAATATAATATGTATATCATGAAAAATTTATGAAAATATTACTATATTTGACATTAAAAGTTTGTTACAATATGGATGATATGTTTTACATAACTGTATAATCGTCAGTATTTTACAATATGTAGTTTAAATTTACAAAATTGTTACGTAATTTACAAATTTGGTAGTGGCTTTCTGAATTTCAGGAAAGATCCACCTCATTAGAAGGGGCCCCTATATATATATATATATATATATATATATATATATATATATATATATATATATATATGGGACCTTTCAAATGAGGTGAGGGCTTTTCTGAAATTGTAAAGGCCACTATGAATTTAGTAAAAACTCTGTAACGGTTTTGTAAAAGTATAAACTGCACATTGTAAAAAAATATATTTGTAAAATATAGCATCCAAATTTAAATTAACATTTCCATCCAATACAATAATATTTTTGTAATTTTATTTCACTATACATGTTGTGTTAATGTTTATTGTTATATGTATGAAATAAGAAATTGTAAAATATATTGGAAAGATGCCTAAATTGAGGGTGGCTCATCATATATATGGTGAGACCCCACCTCATTTGAAGTTTCTCTATATATATATGGGAAAAGGGAGCCTACACCCATGTGTAGGTAACTTTCCTACACCCACCTCTTGTACCCTCAATTTTTTTTATTTTTTTGAGATAATTCCTTGGAGAATTTAGATCACATTATATCACAATATCGTCATTCAAATTTCAATTTATTTCGAGACTTCTAACTTGTCCATCATGATAGTCAAATTTTGACGGTCTGAGATTTGCTGAAATCGACCCCTTCTGATGGAGCTGTTAGGAATGTCTGTTTTACATGAAATTTGAAACACATATTTCATTTAATATTCTAAGTAAATCCCCTAAAGATCCATTTCAAAAAAATCAAAAAATTAAGGAACAAGAGGTGGGTAGGAAAGTTACCTACACATGGGTGTAGGCTCCCCAATCCCTATATATGTATATATATATATATGTATATATATATGTATATATATATATATATATATATATATGTAGGGTAAAATGGGTATAATGGGGCTGCCCCCAGGGAGTAGCCAACTTGGCTACTCCCACCCCTATTTTCCCCCCCATTTTCTTATTTTTTTGGAAAATAAAAATTTGTATATTCATCATTATATCCCTCTCACATTCTATTAAAATTTCGTCAGAAACAGAGACTCCTAAGCCCTCCATCCAGACGTAATTTTTTTAACGGTCGCAGAATTTTTTAAATCGACCATGTTTGGATGGAGGTCGTAGGAGTCTTTGTTTCTGACGAAATTTTAATAGAATGTGAGAGGGATATAATGATGAATATACAAATTTTTATTTTCCAAAAAAATAAAAAAATGAGAGAAAAATAGGGGTGGGAGTAGCCAAGTTGGCTACTCCCTGGGGGCAACCCCATTTACCCCCCCCAGGGTCCTTCCAATGAGGTACACCTTTCTTGGGTGCATGAAAAGCCCATCACGAGATCCGTTAGATCTCGATCTAGTGATTCCTTATCCAAAAGGGTATTTTAGTCCATACATTTTTGTTTTAAATATGAATTTAATTTTGAATTTGAAATTTATTTCGTCCTTGTATTTTTCTATTTTTAGCGTGTCTGATTTGATATTTTTTGTTGCCTTTTAATTAATGAAATTTCGTCAACGTGGTAGCATTTTCGCGCAATGTCGAATAACAGCTCTCTTTGTAAAATACCCGTTGATATTGTAAAACTGTATCCTGCATTGTAAAATAAAATCACAATTAGTAATAGTTATATTATTATAATTGTAATTTTGATAACACTATTGTAGAAATTCATGCACGTTTTATAAAATCTGTGTGAAGATTGTAAATCCACACTCACGATTATGTGTGTTTTTCACAAAAATGTACGGTACTTTCGCACCCTACAGAATGCCAAGCATCTTTGTAAAATTCAAATCCATATTGTAAAATTGCATCCTGCATTGTAGAATAAGATCACAGTTAGTAATGCAATTATTGTTGTAATTGTATATTTGGTAATGTCTTTGTAAAAAACAGTGTCATATATGTAGGAAATGTCTTGGTATTTGTAAATTCTGGTCCGAGATTGTAAAATCCCCCTCTCGAACGTTATCTGAGTCTGAATTCGAATTCGAATCGTATTTTCGAGATAAATCTGAGTCCGAGTTCAACATGACTCTTTCAATTTTGCCATATCACGGAATTTAAAATAAATGTAAAAACAGTCTGAAATTTGTAAAAAATGATATGAGATTGTAAAATACGATCTGAGATTGTAAAAAAAATACTTGAGATTGCAAAATAGGATCTCTGATTGTAAAAAACTGGGCACGACCTCCATCTCCAGCATCCTTACTCTACCCGCACCTCCTCCGCCCTTCTCCTCCACGACCCACCTCCTCCATGCACGTCCTCCTCCGCCCACACACCTCCATTCACGCTCTCCTTCAACCTTCTCCTCCATGATCCACCTCCTCCACACGTAGCCATCACCCCCACACGACGCCGCCTTTATTACATACAAGAAAACAACCTTGGAGAACGCCATCACCGGCCACCGTAGAGCAGCGCGTTGCATCCACCGTCTTGCACGCCAATATCGAGGAGCAGCAACCTCCTCCCCTCATGCCGTCGTTGAGAGAGAGAGAGATGGAGGAGAGAAACCTCGTGCAACAATCGAGATCGAGAGAGACAAGGGGAGAGAGAGAGGGAGGAAGAGAGAGAGGAGAGAGGAGATAATTGTGGAGATATTTGTTGCATTCTAAATTTAGAATATGTTAAAATGATCATAATGAGATTTTCAACATTAAAATTATATTAGTAGCGAGCTATTAATGACAACCATCGGATTGATTACGTATGGTTAGGATGATGGGCTTTCCATGCACCCAGGAAAGGTGCACCTCATTGGAAATATTTTGTCCCATTTTTTTCAATTTTTTTATTTTTTATTTGAAAAATATCTCCATATATATATATTCATCACTATAGTCCTCCTATATGACATTCGAATTTCGTTAGAAATAGAGACTCCTACGACCTCCATTCATTTGGGTCGATTTAAAAAATCCTGCGACTGTTAAAAAAATGACGGCCTGGATGGAGGCCACAGGAGTCTCCGTTTCTGACGAAATTCGAATGGCATATAGAGGGATATATGGAGGAATATACATGGTGATATTTTTCAAAAAAAATTGCGAAAAATGGGCTGGGGCAGCCCCATTTTTTCCACACACACACACATATATTTGTGTTATATGGGGCTGCCCTCGTCCCTATTTTTTTGGGAATTTTTTTATTTTTTTGAAAAATATCACCATATATATTCATATGTATATCTCTCCTATATGCCATTCGAATTTTATCAAAAACAGAGACTCTTGTGCTCTCCATCTAGAACATGTACGATTACAACAATTCTAAAACTTTCAAAATTACATATCTAGGACATAGGAGTCTCTATTTCTGACGAAATTCGAATGACATATAGGAGAGATATACAGATGAATATATATGGTGGTATTTTTCAAAAAAAATAAAAAAATTGGGCAAAATTGGGGTGGGGTCAGCCAATGGCATCCCAATTTTCCCTATACATGTGTATATATAGAGGCCTTTCCCATGGGACTTGTTCCTTCCATGTGTAAGGAAGGCCTACAATCAAAGCCATTAGATTCAAATCTAATGGTGTGATCCATTTGTTTGTTCAAAAGAGTATTTTGATCATCATGCTTTGCGTTAATTATGGACAGTATTTAATATTTCGAAATAGTAAATACATCTAGATATAATTTTGGTATTTTTTTTCGTAATACCATATTTGAATAATATTCAAATTTGTGCTTGGCGACATAATGTGGGACAAATGTTTGTATCATTACATGTTTTGTCGTATAATATGTGATTCCTTTTGTAACGATTGTATGTTTTTTGTATAATCCATAGTTGATTCAAATTTCATTAATCATTTTGTAAAATTTGTATAGTTATTTGTAGAATACAATTCATATTTGTAGAATACAATTCATATTTGTAGAATACATTAGCTATTTTTACGTTTTTTGATTTATGTGAAATCTAAAATCCTTTTTTTTATAAAAATGTATAATACATGTTTTTAATATGTATAATACACATCTAAAATGTAAAATACACATCTGAAATATGTAATGCACATCCAAAATGTATAATACACATAAAAACTACAATTTTTCATTCGTATCCAATTGATATGTAAAAATACACATCAAATATGTATAATACAAATCAAAATTGTAATAATAAACATTAAAATTGTATAATGCACATGAAATATGTAAAACATATGGTTGCACGACCTCCCTGTGCAGTCACCACCATGATACACATGTCATCATCGCCACCGGCCGCTGCTCCTGAAGATCCATCCATCGCCGCTCGAGGAGCATCGCAATCTCCACCCCATCGTTGATCACCGGAGGGCGTGTGTCGTCCCCCACCTTGGCTGTCGCTGCCCATACCGCAACTCCGTAGATCTCGCAGTCACCGCGCGACCTTCGTAGAGAGGAGCATCTCCTCCGCATGAGGTACTACAACTCCCATCTTCGTCCACCAAAGGTCGCCGCTGACCTCTTCAACAACCGCCATGAGTCCCTCCGTTAACCGTGCGTCCTCCATCGCCAGCCGCGCCACACACCTTGCACGAGCCTCCGGAGCCACACCGCCCTCGCGCAAGCCTCATCCCCATGAGCTCCTTCATCTACCACCAAGTCCGCCTGGAGCACTATCACCATCGACGCTGTCACCCCCCGCACGAAACTTCACCGCCGCCATCCACCACCTGCAAGAGGAGAACCACACCTGCCTCGCATCTCCACCGTCGTCCAACAACCACCATCAGCGAGCAGACTCCGCCCGCGTGGAGGAGAGGTTCAGGCATCCCCCCTTACCCCCTGCATGGAACACACGATGCCAAACAAATTAGGATTTTGAATAAGCAATTAAGGTAACGTTAATGGAGTAGATATTTGAGGTGTTTACATACTATATTTATAAAACAGATTTTTGCATAATTTATAAATAATATGAACAAATCACTAATACCTACCACACGATTAATTACAAATGGTTGAGATTGATGGCGTTCCTTATGGATGGAAGGACCATGTCTCATTTGAAAGACATCATGTGTGTGTGTATCCCTCCAATATGCCATTCGAATTTCGTCAGAAATGGAGACTCGTATGCCCTCCATTCAGAACATGTCGATAACAACATTGTTTAGATCATTAAAATTACATGTTCAATATGGAGGGCATAGGAGTCTCTGTTTCTGACGAAATTTGAATGACATATTTAAGATATATATAAATAAATATACATGGTGATATTTTTCATAAAAATTTAAAAAATTACGGGAAAATAGCGAGGGGCAGCCCCTTTTTCCTAATATGATTATTTTATTATGGAACTACAAACATAAATTCAATTAAAATATTACATATAATCAAAATGGAAGGGGTGAATTATAAGTATGCAACAACTACATAAAAGAGATAATTAGTATTCTTAAACATCAGTTAAACTTACTTTTTTATTATTTCATTAAGTATTTCATTTTTTAAGTGGGTGATTCATGATGTATAATAACATCTTCATTATTTTAGATTTCAAATCCATATAAATAATTAAGCAAACATAATCATATTTTGAATGAACCCTACAACATAATTGTCCTAACGTAAACAAATAATATAATATTTTTTCCTGTTAAATATATAACAACAAATTGTTCATTGCATGATTCACCAAATTCGCAACGAATATCATATTTGTTACTCTTGTAACATTAGTTGTTCATTAACCTTTTCTTCTGATCAGTTTCATTTTCAGCGATGATTGATACAAATTTAAACATGCAAGGCAAGGGATAAATCTATGTTATATGAAATTTTTTAAAACGGACACAAAATTTTATTGCTAATTTCAAAAAAAATATTTTGGCAAAGAATTATATTGTAATATCTTTAACATGGGAAGATATGACAACTAATATACAAATTATTTGTAATCTTATATCAAATTTGATTTAGTCGATCTATTATACAGATCGATTTGCTCTTAAGAATTTAATGAAAGTGGTTTTTTTATTTTAAAAATTTGACTGGTTATATATTGTATCAAATTGATAAAGTATGTGCTTATTGGCTATGAATATTAGTGTTACCTAGTCGTTCATTGATATACGTTTTCCATTAACTTGAAAAAAAGCTCGTTGTTAACTTTAGCTGTTAAGAGTTGGATATTAATATATCATTCATCTTTTGACTTTTATATACCAAATTCATTCTACATGTGTTTTATAAGATAGATAGGATATTAATGCCCTGAAGGAGTTAAGAATGTTCTTGGATGTTGATTTTATAAGGGAATTCAATCTTTACTTGATTCATGTTTTTGTGTATATAAGCTAGACAGGAACATAAATGATCAATAAAGTAGCATCTTAAGTAGGTATTTGTAATAATAATCCAAAAAGTATTTTAGAACTCATGAAATAAATATCCTCCATAACTATTCAGATATGCCATATGCAAATTTATTGATAATAATTAGTTGAAATAAAATTTTATCAACATTTAATTTACAATCTATCTTTTACTTAAACAAGTATTGCAATGAAATAAGATCTATATATATTTAAAATTAAATAGCATTTATCATGGTTTCTTAGTAGTCTAAATAAAAATCCCAAATTATTGATATTTTAATGAAGAAACCTCTATTATTTTACATTCATTTTGTGCCCCTCCTTACATATCTTTCCTGGCTCTGTTCCTGACGTTGATGTTTGTCCTCCTTAGACCTGGCCAACGGGCAGAGGGCCTGCCCGTCCAGCCCACTCATGGGTCAGGCTTAGGTTAGGAGATTTGAGCATGGGCCGGCCCGATCACCCGCAATATATATATATATATATATAAGCCGAATAATACATGTATCAATATGATACATTCAAGTTTTTCATATGTGACACTAGTTTAAAATAAAATTTAACAGTTTACATGTCAAATAATATCTAAACTACTTATATTAATTATATAAAAGTACAAATGGTATTAATAAAATCATTTGTACATATCAAGTACCATTAAAAAAATTAATAGGAAAAGAACAAAATGGACCATGGGCCGACCCATAGCGGTGGCTTTGGACAGAGTTTTTGAACATCGGCCCGATCCACCATTTGATCGTGTCTAGTTCTCCTCCTTCGAGTCTACAGAAGAAACACATGTGCAAGATGTGGCCAACGATGCTCAGGGTGAGCAGAGCTGTTGAAATGGAGCAGAAGAGGCAGTGAAAATGGACCAGATACTCCACCCTCACCTCCGATGCAACTGGATGGCGCGTGAGATGCTCGTATGCAGGATCGATGCTGGAGCAGACGTCGGAGATGAACTGGGAAAGGGCTCCTTCTCATCTCTGCTAACATCACTGGAGGAGGGAAACCACCTTCTTCAGGAAGCACCTGCTGCAGAGCTATTGGCTAAAAGATGCCAAGTTAGGATGGGCTCTGATAGGGATCAACGTTGATTGGAAGAGGCAAAGATTTGTTGACATGCAAGGGAAAACAATGGTTTGAGCTCGAAGCTCGACCCTGATGATGGTCGTAGGAGATGGACAATTAGGGGAGAACCCATTCGAGCGATGGATTAGGGAGCTCGAGGCTCTGACCACCGCGTATGGCAGGAGGTGATGGTAGTTTGACAACAAAGAAGGGGAAATGGAGAGGACCCAATGATGGAGATAGGTCATCAGCGTTATATTAGGGTGGATTTAGGTCGAAACTAATAAGGAGATTAAGGAGGGCGAATTGACCACGGGATCAACAACTTCCCCCAACCTCCCGTTGATTGGCATGAGAGGGTATAACTGGTTGGCTGAGTTCAAATGAGGAAGCGAGGTGGAGTATGAACAAATAGGTGTTGGACATGTGTCAGTTGACCAAGGGGAGTTGACAAAAGAGAATAAAATGAAAATAAATAAATAAATAAATATAAATATGAAATAGACTCAAAATGAATAACAGTTAAAACAAATATTGTAGATCTCGATGAGATATACAACTCCCATTTACATCTCAAAATCAAAATAAGCACTGTGCACAAGATAAAGTATTTTTAAAGTATTTTAAATGTGTAAAATACCAATTTTGGATTTTTTAAAACTTCTCTTTCATTTTTAATAAAAACCATGTATAAAAGAAAAGGAAATAAAATATTAGAATAATATTTATAGCTTAATCTTATTTTTTACGTTTTTTATTATTAATAAAAAGCAAAATAAAAAATAAAGAGAAAAATATAAATGAAGCTACATGCATAGTCATAACACCACATTTTCTCTGATTTTTATATATTTGGATTTTAATTTTTATATATTTTATTAAAACATAAAAGTTAGAAAATAAATGAAAAAGAAATAAATTAAAAAAAGATAACTTGTATACATAAAATATAAACTGAAGTTGATAAATATGTACAATATTCAATTTGATTCCAAAATCCAAGTTTCACATATGAACTTTGATTCCTTTGAATTTGATTTTGTTTTACAGAGAATTAAATGTGCATTAATTTAAAAGTGAATACAAGTTAATAGGAGACTGTACGGAATCCATGTACAATCACCAATCCCATCCATCATGCTTGTCAAAATTTGATGGTCAAATAATTGCATAAGTTGGCCCCTTCCTAATGGGCATGCTAGGAGTGTCCTTTTTTGAGTGATAACATCGTGGTGATATTTGATCTAAATCCAACATGAGTTTTTAAAAAATACCATGAAAAAAATTTAAAAATGGGGTGGGAGTAGCCAAGTTAGCTACGCCCTAGTAGCATATATATTTTACTCACATATGTTGTATGTATGTATGTATGCATGCATGCGTATGTCTGTGTGTGTGTGTGTGTATACGTATAAACATGTATGCATGTATATGTGTGTATATGTATGTTTGTGTATGTATAACATGTTAATAGTTTGGTTCGGATTGAATTTTGGTAAAGATTCGATCCAATCGATACTTTAATAAATTTGAAAAATTCAAATTCAATCTGATCCATTAGAATGATAAAATCAAATCAATCTTATTGAATAGCATCGGATTGAATCGGATTACAAATTTTATCCGATTTGTGTTTATCATTATGGCCAGTCCCAAGCCCGAGTAAATGAGGATGGTTGCGTTAAGTAGCTGACAACCAACGTAAAATAATCAGAGACAACTTCCTAAATAGTACTTCTTTTTCTAAAAAAATACTATTTAAGAAGTTGCCTCATGACAGTCGGATCTTTTCAAATGGATTTAAGCAAACATACAGATTTCCGTTGGGACGTTCCCTACTTGCGACGCGTTGCATCACCCAAATGCAATGAAAAATTGACAAGGGCTGCTACATCACAGCCTGTATGTAGTTCAAAATTTACAAGGGTTCTCGCATGAGGAACGCATGCGGGTAATTAAGTTAGTTTCATTGCATCACCGCCCTGATACAGTTCCAAATTTACAAGGGTTCTCGCATAATGGACACATGCGAGTAAAGAAGTTAGTCTAAAAGATTGCAACGGAAATTGCGGATTGGTAGTTGGAATATTGGTACTTTAACTGAAAAGTTGATGGAGATAGTGAATACGATAGAAAGAAGGAAGATTCATATACTATGCCTTCAAGATAATAAGTGGGTTGGAGAGAAAGCAGGGGAGATTGAGAAGACGTGCTTTAAACTTTGGTATTCAGGTAAAGATAAGGGTAGTAACAATGTTGGAGTGGTTGTCCATAAGGATTTGAAGGATTGTGTGGTTGAGGTGAAAAGATTTGGGGATCAAATTCTTTTGCTAAAATTGGTGCTTGAAGAAAAAATTCTGAATATCATCTCAGTATATGCACCACAAATTGATTTAGATGAAAGGACTAAACAAGCTTTTTGGGAGGATTCGATAAGAGTCTACAAGGAATCCCACAAAGAGAGATGATTTGCATCGGTGGAGATCTTAATGGACATTTGGGAAAAGATGCTTCAGGGTATGCTAGTGTTCATGGAGACATGGTTTTGGGAATAAAAATGAAGAGGGAAAAGTCATCCTGAATTTTGTAACGACATATGATCTTTTCATAGCAAACATTCTTTTCAAGAAGAGGGAGGAACATTTAATTACTTATAAGAATGGGCTAACTAGAACACATATAAATTACTTTGCATTGAGGAGAAGAGATCGATTGTGTTGTAAAGATTGCAATGTAATCCCAGGAGAGAGTTTGACAACCCAACATCATTTGTTAGTCTTGGATGTACAAACGAAAGGGCTGATAAAGAGAAGGAGGGTTTCTAAGATAACTAGAACTAGATGGTGGAATCTTCCACTGAAGCAAGTGAGCTTCAGGGAGAAGGTTTTAGAAGACTTATCTTGGGATTGTAGCAGTAGTGCAAACAAGATGTGGGAGGCAGTAGCATCTTTGTATCTGTAAGGTAGCCAAAGAAATGCTAGGCGAGTCAAAGGGAGGAGCTCAAGGTCAAAAGGAGGCTTGGTGGTGGAGTGAGAGGTGCAAGAGAAGCTAAAAATAAAAAGAACTTGCTTTAAAGCTATATCTAAGGATAGAACAGAGGAAACTGTCACATACTACAAAATAGCGAAGAAGGAAGCAAAGAAAGCCATAAGCGAAGCTAAGTCAAAAGCTTATTAAGTTTTGTATAAAAATCTGAACTCTAAGGAGGGACAAAAGGATATATTCAGGTTGGCCAAAGCAAGAGAAAGAAAGACCAAAGACCTTTCTCAAGTGAGATGCATTAAGGACGAGGAAGGTCATGTGCTTGTTATAAAGACTAGATGGGAGCAATGCTTCCACAAACTTTTCATTGGGGAAGGAAATAGAGAGATCACTTTGGGTGATCTAGCTTGTAGTGAAAGTTACTTGAATCGTACAAGCTATAAACGGATACAAAGAAAGGAAGTAGAGGAGGCTTTGAAGGTTATGAGACCCGAGAAAGGTGTAGGACCAGATGACATCCCTATAGAAGTATGGAGAGTTTTAGGTGAGCGTGGTTTGACTTGACTTACGAATCTATTCAATGTTATTTGACGAAGCAAGAAAATGCCTGAATATTGGAGGAGTATCGTGGTGCCTCTTTATAAGAATAAAGGAGACATTCAAATTGTTCAAATTATAGAGGTATCAAGATGATGAGTCACACTATGAAAATTTGAGAACGCGTGATCGAAAGATGGTTGAAGCAAGTTTCCAACGTAAAAGAAAACCCATTCGGATTCATGCCAGGTCGCTCAACGATTGAAGCCAGCCATTTGCTGAGGAGAACAATGGAGATTTATAGAGCTAAAAAGAAGAACCTCTATATGATCTTTATTGATTTGGAGAAGGCTTATGATTCTGTCCCACAAGAGATATTGTGGAGAGTATTGGAGAAGAGACAAGTACATGTCCTATACATAACCTCATGAAGGACATGTATGATAGGGCTTTATCTTGTGTAAGGACCCCGTCTGGGAAGACTGGATATTTTGACATCAACATTGGTTTACATCAAGGTTCTGCTTTGAGTCCATTTCTTTTTACTTTGATTATGGACGAGTTGACAAGTCACATTCAGGATGCGTTACCTTGGTGTATGTTTGCTGATGATATTGTGTTAATTGACGAGATTAGAGATGGAATAAATGAGAAACTTGAGTTCTGGAGGCATGTGTTGGAGATTAAAGGATTTCGTATAAATAGGGCTAAGACGGAATATATAGCGTGCACCTTTGATGGAAGCAATGGTGAAGGAATCGAGGTGAAGATTGGTGACGATAACATTCAAAAGAGAGATTCCTTTAGATATTTGGGATCTATTCTGCAACATGATGGGGAAATTGATGGAGATGTTACTAATAGAATAAATGCAGGCTGGCTAAAGCGGAGATGAACCTCTACTGTTCTCTATGATAAGAAAATTTCTTTGAAAATTAAAGGAAAGTTTTACAAAGCAGCCATGAGACCTGCTATGCTTTATGGATCTGAATGTTGGCCTGTGAACCATAGACATGTGTAGAGAATGAATGTAGCAGAAATGTAAATGCTAAGGTAGATGTGTGGACACACGTAAAGACCTGATTCAGAATGATGCAATCAGAAAGAAAGTTGGTGTAGCTCCGACCAAGGATAAGCTGCGAGAAACCGCTGAAGATGGTTTGGACAATAGCAAAGAAGATCAGCTGATGCACCAGTTAGAAGATGCGAGTGTTGGAATGTTGAGTAGGCGAGGACGACCCAAGAAGTGTTGGAAAGAGACCATACGAAGGGATCTTAATTTTGTGGATATAAGCCCGGGATTGACCCAAGATAGATATGAATGAAGGCGAATAATCCATGTAGCTGACCCTACTTAATTGTGGGAAAAGGCTTTGTTGTTGTGTTTATTATTATGGGAAAGCATCCCATTTAATTGGTACCATCAAGATTGTGCCCGCCCTCATCTCCTCCCTTGTCAACCAAACATCCCATTTAATTGGTACCACCAAGTTAACAAGTACAATGTCTCCAATTAAACAATTTTAACTCTATAACTAATAAACACTACATTGATTAAACCAAAAGCATGGAGATGGTTTTCATACTCCATAACCTTTTAAAGTTGGTTCACTTATGCAATGTTAGGCATGCCATTGTAAATCCTGTCTGGTCTCTCTCTCTCTCTCTCTCTCTCTCTCTCTCTCTCTCTATATATATATATATATATATATATATATATATATATATATATATGGGTTAAATGGGGCTGCCTCTTGGGAGTAGCCAAACTTGGCTACTCCCACTCCTATTTTCCCCTCATTTTTTTATTTCTTTGGAAAATAAAAATTTGTAAATTCATCATTATATCCCTCTAACATTCTATTAAAATTTCGTCAGAAACAGAGACTCGTACGGCCTCCATCCAAACATGGTCGATTTAAAAAATCCTGCGACCATTAAAAAAAATGACGTCTGGATGGAGGACCTAGGAGTCTCTATTTTTGACGAAATTTTAATAGAATGTTAGAGGCATATAGTGATGAATATACAAATTTTTATTTTCCAAAGAAATAAAAAAATGAGGGAAAAATAGGGGTGAGAGTAGCCAAGTTGGCTACTCCCAAGGGGCAACCCCATTTTACCCCATATATATACATATGAGTGCAATGGGAGGGCATCCAACATGGCTGCCCCCACCCTTATTTCGGCATTTTTTTATTTTTTTTTCGAAAAGTCACCATGTATATTCATCCCTATATCCCTCCTATATGCCATTCGAATTTCGTCAGAAACAGAGACCCCTATGGCCTCCATCCAGACATTCATTTTTTAACGGTAACAGGATTTTTTAAATCGACACCATCTCGATGGAGGCCGTAGGAGTCTCTGTTTCTGACGAAATTCGAATAGCATATAGGAGGAATATAGGTATGAATATACATGGTGATATTTTTCAAAAAAATAAAAAAATTTGACCGAAATATGGGGCGGGGGCAGCCCCATTTTTTCATATATATATATATATATATATATATATATATATATATATATATATCAGATGTATCTATGAAGCAGTGAAACTGGCAAAAGTTAAAGAATGAATTTCCCCATGTTGTAAATGCTTTATATTTCGTTATATGGAAGCTCAATGCTCTATTGAAGAGAGAAGGCCAGCAAAGATTGACAAGAGTGGACACAGACTGGCTTAAGAGACAAGGATATTGAGTTCCCATCTTCCTTTGTTCCTCTTCAATGAATATCAGACAGCTCAGTCTTTGAGAATTGTCCAACTTCATTAAGTAGGGTCAGACAAGTCCAGGATTGACTTTGTAAGTACACCATTTGTGATTGATTGTTCTCTGTAGATGCACTGTGATGAAGCTCTGTCCGGGGGATGGTGGGGACCTACTATGACTTGACATGTATTTCTGATTGGCTATGCCAGTAACATTCTTAAATTGCACCGACATTGTTGGACGATTACTAACCGCTAGCAACTATCATTTGGCTTCTTAAACAAAGAACATCTAGAAGAAAAAAACACTTTTTTGATGGTATAAGCATAAACTGTATAGGGAAGTTCCAAGCTTCTACAACAGTTCTCATTCAAAAGTAACCCTTTGATATCTCATTACTTTTTACTATATAATCTTTCTTACTTTCCAATGCCCCAATACTTGAAATCAAGCCACCCAGTTTTAGCATCAAGAAATATAAAACACAAATGCATTTCTAGTAACATTAACTAAATGAATGATAATGCAAAAAGAAATCATGAGTTGATCCAAAAATACCATAGATTGATACCTTAAACATGGATTTTTACACTTGTGCCCCTCCAAGTTTTTACAATTACACTTCCGTCCATACCTTTTTGCGATACACTAGTGCCCAGTATAGCTCAAGAATATAGGAGCACACTACTTCCTAAAGAAAGTTTGCCTTCATTATAAGCATACCCACTTTTCCTCAACTCTGACCTGTTTGGTTGCCAGTTGCCAGTTTACCCATGTTAAATTGGCTGTCCAAAAGGCACATCATATTTGGTTCTAGCTAGGTTACCCCTAATTCTACCCCCAAGTTGCAGTTAGTTGTATAAATCCAATGTTTTCTTTGTTATGATATTTCCAACCACGTTTAAATACAAAAATAACCAAAAAAAACATATTATAACCATAAACATAATCAATTAAACACAAAAAAACATGACATCATGTCACATTTACCATTCAATCTTCCTTACCATCCAAACAACTACTATTCACAGACGGGTTACTCATATGACTAAGCTTTTGGTAAGAGGTTACTACAACCCAACCCCGTTACCATACAAGCCTGTGGTAGTCAACTACTTTGGGCTTATCTAATTTGCTTCTTGCTTCTTAGATCATTCAGTCGGATTGCAGGACAACCATGCAGGAAAAGCTTCAGATCCGAAGAAAGACTATCCAATCGGTCAGGACTTGAACCTTCTTCTGCCAGTGTTTCTGTTGGAAGGTGGTTAAGGGAACTATGCTGCGAGTGCACTGCGATCTTTGTAGAGAGATTTTCGTGAAACATCTTCAGTGCATCATTTGTGGAAATAGATTGCACAGACCTGTGCAGCGTGTCAAGCTGGCTTTTGGAAATTAAAGAGCTGACTAATTCATCCCTCAAAATTTCTGGAAGGCTGCTCATTGCACTGTTCGCCATTTTGCAATAAAATAAACTAAGGTATATATAGACTCATAATTCAATTGTTTTGCCAGACTGGCATACTAATAGTACCAAATCTGCTAAAATAATTTGCATCGTTCACACATTATAATTAATCTTTTTTGTCAGATTCCCTGCGATCATTCAAAAACTTGAAAAAAATGGCTATGTATATCTCATAAAATATCAAGCTCTCTATAGTTTTTTATGGATAATCAATCTATCTAATGTTCATCCACTCATCTTTAGCTCGCTTACTATAAACAGAAAGCTTCCAATCAAACTGAAACCAGAAGAAGTTGTGCGTCATTATTTAAGACTTGCAATGGAAACTCCCAATTTCCCGACAAATGACTTTTCCATATTTGTAATTTACACTTTCCTCTAAACAGATTGTATTAGTAAATATTCAGTGCTCAACCCCTTTCAATACACTCTTCTAGATATGCAATTCAATCAACATTGTGCACATCATCTATTCCTGATTTTTTTTCCATTCAAAACTACGAAGACTGCCTTGCGATATAAAAAAATCAAAGGACTTCATGGAAAACAGATCCAGCTTGCTACTTTCTTTTGTTGTTTTACTCAACACTTCAACTTCAAACTTTTTGTGGGTGTAGGTTTAACTTAAATGACGTGACATTATCAACATCACGGTAAATGGGAGATGAACAATGGAAGCATCCAAATTTTTAGATGATGAATCATCTTAGGGTCTAAAATTATTTATAATGTCTTATATATATGTAGATCAAAACAAGGAAATTACAATTCTTGTTATTTTAAGTCCATATTGTTTCTGTGTTGCTTTATAAAAAATTAAGATCAATTTGAGATCTCTACTTAGTACTTATTGTATGGATAATTTAGTCATTTAAATTAGGAGTCATTTTAGGAGTTGGATAGGGTTGGTTAGGATCTTATTTCATTATGTAATCCTGGCCCCTCACTATATATGGGCCTTATCTAAGTCACTTCATTCTTTGTCCAAGTCATTTATTTTTCTATCCAATTTACTTATTCTTCTTTGTATTGGAAGTATACCTATTCAAATGTCTGAGGATCCACATCTATGAATTGAAGATCTGAGTTATCAGCCTGCAGTCAGTTTTCAGATTGTTAGTTTAAATTAGGGATGAGCATTGGATCGGGCTCTTTTGCAGGTTGTATAGGGCCCAGGCCGAAGCCCAGGCTTTGGGTCCAACCAAGGCACAAAAAATCTATCAAAGTCTGGCCCAAGCCCGACTTGGAACTAATGGGTTGGGCTTGGGTCGGCTCGACCCAAACTTCTTACACATCTAATAATAATTTCTTATAGGAAAGGCTTGGAGAACTAAAGGTTCATTCAACATAGTATAGTATGTGGGCACTTACCAAGAGCCTTTGCTTGAATGAAGAGCAAATTGCCTACAAGATTTTACTAAGAGAATAACAAAACATATACCAATCAACATATATTATCTATCTTTTTATAAAAATATATTAGATTGGGCTAGCATGTGGAGCTTTGTCCAATGCTTGGTCCGAACCCGACCTGAAAATAACTATATGGGCCTATATTTTGGCCCATTTCAACTTTGGGCTTGTGTCATGTTGAGTTAAGAGGTGTGAGTTTCGAGCTGGGATGGCCAACCTAGCCCAACACTCATATCTAATTTGAATAAATTGAGACCATCATTATCGGGACAGTAAGGTCATGCAAGGGACATGGAATATTTGAGCAAATGAAATTTCGGATTTTGCCCCATTAGGGCGATCACTTTTAG
The DNA here is from genome assembly GCA_037367405.1 of Ottelia alismoides. Classification (NCBI taxonomy): domain Eukaryota; kingdom Viridiplantae; phylum Streptophyta; class Magnoliopsida; order Alismatales; family Hydrocharitaceae; genus Ottelia; species Ottelia alismoides. The sequence continues at coordinate 382,573 of JAZKJV010006555.1, read as the reverse complement.
GTAACCACTCTTAAAACTATATTGATCAGATATTGACAGCACAACATTCAAGAGTTACAAAGAAATTGTCCATGAGACAAAATGCTCCCCATTGAATGAAAAATAATTATGCCCTCCCCATAATGGTATACTGCATCACTAACATTTGTCATAAAACCTCAGCGCAGTACATATCCACATCCATCACCTCTGTCTCTACATTTCTTCAGCAACCCAGCACCTAAAACAAGATGATTAATGCTCTCAAACATAAAGGGCACTTTAGATCGACATTCAAAGGCCTCCCCAACGATATCCAAGAGAGTTGTAAAAGCACGATCGCATTCCCTCGATAAAGAACATGGTGTCATATGTTTAGTGCAAAAGGGAAAAATCATGGCATCCTAAGAATCCCTACAAAGCCCCTCTAATGCACTGCTAAAAAGATATGCATATTTTTTATTCAATACAAAGACATCTATAGCACCATTCCCAAAGCACCCACAACAAACATAAATAGTAACGATGCGTCGATGCCAATATGCAACCATGTATGACACTGACATTACATTACGATTAGATTCAACATTCCTCTAGCCTACCATTTATCAAATTGTGGTTATACACCTTTTCATCAATGCCACTTACACATTCAAGAAATCCCTCCTCTAAAATGCAAATAGAGAAAAGATCATCTTAAAGTGCAATATACATCGTGTAATCCGCTTTTCGGAGGATGGCATGTGTTAGTGTTTATGAAATCGGCCGCACGGACCGCATATGCAGCCGCATATAGGGATGAGCATAGGCCGGGCTGGGCTGGGCTTTGAAGGGCCCAGGCCCAAGCCCGCTTAAAAAATTCGGGTCTTGGGCCGGGCTTAGGCCCGCAAATTTTTTTTGTTCGGCCTAAGCCCAGGCCCGGCCCAATTCCTTTGGGCCGGGCTTGGGCCGGGCCGGCCCATTTCCCAATTAGATATTATTAACTTTGACTCTTTTATTTCAAGTTAATCTCAACTCAAGTTACACAAGCCAAAATTGATTAAAACATGTACCACAATACTTGTGAAACAACTAAAATTCAATTCTACCAAATCCGAATTTACACATGTGCACTCAATGCTAGATACCATGAATGTCCCTCATTTATAGATATTGAAAGAGTGAACCAAACTTATCCAGTTAACAATAACAGGTGCACCAGATCCTACATTTTAAAAAATGGAATAAGACCCATATTGGATAAATGTACAATAATAGAAAATATTTTGATTGAAAAAAATAAATACTAACAAATTCAAGAATAACCAAAAGAATCTAAACCAAATACTAATTAAGGGAAATTAATTCTTAATTGAAATACATTGATCATCAACTCATGTCACATGCTTGACTTTCTTGATTTATAAACATTGTATGAAGACATGATACAAGAAGAGAGTGCACATGAAATAGGTGAGAGTTTTCATGCATGTAGGATGTGAGAAAGGATTCGGGCCCTCTTCGGGCCGGGCCCTTGGGCCGGGTCGGGCTGGGCCGAGCCAAGCCCGAGCCCGACCCAAAAAAGTTTTAGGCCTAAATATTAGGCCCAAGCCCGGCCCATAATTCCTTTGGGCCTGGGCCGGGTCGGGCTTTTTGGGCTGGGCTTCGGGCTGGGCTGGGCCGGCCCAGCCCAATGCTTATCCCTAGCCGCATATGCTCGTGCGGCATGCAGACCGCACCGTTTTCATGAATCAATGCATTATGAGCCCTCCCCGCATATACGATCCACATATGCCCCGCTTATGCCCCGCATATCCCGCATATGCCCCACATACTTCTCCAGCAGCTCCAGCTTTTCAATATTCTCATTCAGGTCCTTACTTCCGTAGCTCTGCCTCTTTATTCAATTGTAAGAATATGACATGCATTTGTATACAATTGCAATGCATTATACCATTATGTATATACAATGTTTTATGTTTTTCTCATGTATTGTTTTCATGAGTATATGTAATGTATCGTTGAATATTTTTATATATGCCGATTTAGGTTTTGCTCATATAGTGCATGCATGTGTACTGAAGTTTTGCTATTACGACTCATCTAATATATGAAATTTTTATGGTAAATAATTTTTGTGATTAAATATGTGGCAATTAAAAAGCATATACACAACCACCTAACCTGAACCATTTTTCTTAGATCTTTTTTAACTGCACATAGATACAAAAATTCGGTGGTAATGTTATTCATAGATATTTATTTATTTTAAAATTAAAAATTAGAAAACCGTGTAGAACCGCATATACCCCGCATATGCCCCCGCATACCCGCTTATTCAGTATTCGATGACCTGTCCGAACGTGTACACATACTGCTTTCCTGAACCTTGCATGTGTTTATCGCTTGTCCTAGAAAGAAATCACTTCAGACGAATAAACCTTTTCGAAATAAAATGTTCTTAATAAAAGTACTCTATATTGGGAATGCAACGTCCCTTACCATCTTGAGCAGATGATTTCCAACTTAAAATAATAACTTAGATGGAGTTGGAAAGGGTGATAAGCCGAAACTCCTCCATAGGCTTCACAGTCGCTCTCTCAAGCAACATGAAAAGAAAAGATTTTATTGAGCAACTCTATCGCTGAATTCCCAACCAAAAACTATTGTCGTTATTAGTATTTAATCAACTCATAGAAGGGACCATAATTTCATATAGAGTAAAACAAAAAATATATTTAGACTCAATCAATCCTCATGTTTAGAAGTCTTTAATACCTTTATCATCTCCTCTTATGTTGCTTTCATCACCAAACTATAAATATCCTCCCGCACAAATCTGCATACCCCACATCCCAACCACCTTTATGATCCGTTGCTCCTCTTAATCGTGAACCATCTAAGATGAGGATAAAGAAACCTTACCTCCATCCAATGTCAAACTTTTTGCCAAAAAGATGGTGAGCAATCATATGTTGTTGCCTCTTAATACTACTATACATATGGAAGGATCTACTTCTTGCAACACCTCCTTCAACTACACCTATCTCGATCGTTGCCTCCATCCATCTCAATCTGATCATCCTCGTTCCGCACAACTCCATGTTCCCCAACCATTGCTTCCATTCCCCCAACTAGGAGCTCACATTTGTCCCCTACTCCATCCAAAGCGATCATCATCTCCATGTTCCCTTCCACTTTATGTAGTTGTTCATTAGCACTCTTCCTATGATATTAAAATAGCTCGTGAACCTACCCACAAATCATCCCAACTGTTAAAACTATGGTTAAGACCCAACCATGTATTTCTATTTTTTGGACTTCAAAATATCCAAACTATCCATCTTAAAATAACAAAAGTTTCATAGGATGTATGACATGGTGTGCCATGACTTTCTGAGCAATCCCTTAGCTCACAGAAACAAAGCAACGCATATCAATACCGTAACTTTTAGGGATTTTTACACCCATGACTCTGAGTAATTTCACAACTACAATCATAACCATGTATAATAGCGAATTACACGAGAAACCTCAGATAGTCACTTCGTCTCACACCCATAACCCTCCATCAGTTTCCCGTTAACCCAACCATATCATTGAGTTAATCTAGTCTTAGCCTATCCAACGACTGCTAAAAAATCTAAAAAAATAAAAAACCTCCCCACCTCCATCTCGCCTGCAGCATCGTTGACGCCCTCCCTTTCTTCCTCCTCTTCACATCCGCCTGCAGCGTCAACCCTCCTCCGCCCGCAGCCACCTTCTCTACCCCTCCGCCTGCAGCCACGCTCCTCCTCTTGTAGCCACCTCCACCCCTCCTGGGCCCCGCAGCCACACCCCTCCGCTCCTCTACCCACAACACCCCCTCTGCCTGCAGCCTTGCCCCCCTCTGCCCTCTCTGCTTGCAGCCCCCGCCATCAAGCCCCTCTTCCCGCATCCACCCTCCTCTGCCCCTCTACCTGCAGCCTCACCCCTCCTTCGCCCGCAGCCACCCCCTCCGCCTGCAGCCTCGCCCCCCTTCGCCCGCAGCCACCTCCTCTACCTGCAGCCTCGCCCCCCTCCGCCCCTCTGCTCGCAGCCACCCCCCTCCGCCACTCATTTGCTTGCAGCCCCTGCCATCAAGCCCCTTCGCCCGCAGCCTCCACCATCCAGCCCCTTCACCCTGCAGCCCCCCCTCTCCTTCATCTGCAGCCCCCGATCTCGCAAGCATTTGGCCATCCGATCTTGCCACAATGATGGGGATTTGTCACGATTTATGGGTTCTACACCCAGACGAAGTAGATTGGGAATGGAGCCAGTCGACGAGGATGGTGCGGAGGTTGGACATGGAGGGCGGTGCAGAGGTTGGATATGTTTTTAAGGGTAATCTGTCAAATGTAACTTTTTCCGTGAGAGTTAATAGAGAATATAGATGGCAACTAACACATGGTTATGTAACGTAAGAGTTAAGCATTATTCGGGATCCTGGGTGTAATTCACGATTATACAGGGTTATAATTGTAATTGTGAAATTACTAAGGTTATAGTGTAAATATCCCTAACTTTTTTTCCTACTTACATCGCATAAATACATGGCCATATAAAATACAAAGTTTTACAAGTTATCTATTTATATTGAGATAAATATCCAATAACTTGATCTTCTATTTAAGTTTTTTGCACTTAACCCCTACAAATGCTCGATAAATATTATATTTAATAGTTAAAGGATGACTTTTATAAACTAATGTCCTTCCTCGTGTACTAATAATATATGCCTCTCTCCAATATAATAAAAGGCCTACTGTGCTACTTACAAAGAGCAAATAATTTCTTCCCTCATGCTAGAATATTTCACTTGATATATACCCTTCAACAATGTGCAATATTACAGAATTTTATGTGTACCCTTCCACTTCTCTGCCATGGGACTTTGCATGCACCGATATTCCATAACCTCTCAAACTTTAATCTGTAATTAATTTTAATGATGCCTCTAAGAAGAATGACTCATTGATTTAAAATCACAAGCCTGACATGTAACCATCAATTGCATTACACAATTCCAAGTGAATAAACGAGATGTGTCGATCATAAAATAACCTATAGTTCCAGAAAGAGAGAGAGAGAGATTACAACAAATGCAATTCATATCAAGCAATAAAGAGAAGTGTCAATGTATACCTGGTAATACCTCTAACTAGACCAAAGTTGTATCCGACTATCACAGATTGCTTAAATCCGATGTTAAATCCCTCTTGAGCAGAGGCCTCTTTACCAGCCATGAGTCCATCTTTGTAACCAATCCAAGGTGATGGCTAAGGTAACAAAAATTGAAACAAAGAAGAATTACAGCACTTAGGAAGATAAAAGGGCCCTTTATAACATACACTTTCACATCAATAAGTTAAATGTCTTCTCAAAAATAATTTAATTGCAAACCAACAGGATTTTGAATTTTCTATTCATGTTACTAACTTCCCTAAAATGGAGATGCTAGGTCAGGAGGATACTGTATGAAAATTGTCACGTCTTCTTTCATGTTCTCTTCCCAACTCTACACTGTCGCTTGCGATATCTTCACACCAATCATCCTCAAAGCCTCCATCTGGAGAGAAAAAACATGCAAATTATAGACCCCTTGGCTGACAATTAAAATGAAACCATTATGTTTAAAATGTTAACTATCAACGAAGAAAGAAATTTTGGGATTCTCTACAGCTACAGTGTAGTTGGAAGAAGAATAAAATTACAGAGAGACAAAACCATATCAATTGATGTACGAGGATGAGTATGCAAAAATATAATTTTAAACAGCTGATGTAATTTACCCCAGGTACTAGAAGGGGGCAGTACTGAAAGTTGGTTTCCTACATCAAACGTTTTTAGGGATGACAGACATGTCATGTGTATAATATTAATTTTAATTTCCATGCATGATCTACAAAGATTTCATGCAAATTGTTCAACCACATGCAGCATTCATATATTTCACCTCTCCCCATCTCAACGGAGAACCTCAATGTTCCCCTCCTAATCATGTAGATTGGCATTCGTCTCATATAAAAAGGCAACTATTTCCACTCGACATCAGAATAACATTCCTTGAATTAACTTAACTACTTCTCAGTCATCGTGTAGAAAGATGTTTACGTTTCTTCAATGCTGCATTATAATAACTACCATTACCGTCCCAAATTTATCCCTTTGCACATCCCACAAAAACTATCATTTTTCCTCTGTTATATCTTACATTCACCATCAAATCATATAATAGCAATTAACTATTATCCATTCTCCCCCCATCAAGATACAAATAACAAATCAATGATGGCATATCAAAGGCACTCTCAACTCAAAGAAACCAAAGGTTCATGATAAAATCACGTACTGACTTGAGAAATTAAGCAGTCATCTTTGCTTTTGTCCTTGACATCATCAGAAAACTGGTCCATTTCTAGAGCTGCAGAAGACAAAATGGGCAATGCAAATTAATCTCTGCAATTCAATCAACTACGAATGATGTAAAAAATGTGTAGAATAAACACAGTAAGAAATCCGAACGTTGAATTTATTTTATAGTTGTATATGCTGGACAAACAAGAACAACAGTGTGGAAAATCATATTAGATAAACTTAAACGTATACCCAACCTTGTGATGGATAGATGACTTTTGAATTGCAGAGAAGCAACAACTGAATTGAGCAAAATGCAGTAATTACAAAAAAAACTAATTAATAACTTAAATACTACTGGAAATGAGAAAAATCCACTCGACAGTGTACAGAATCCACAAAATCAGATCAAACTGATTGCAAAATTAAATCCATGCCTTCAAATCATGGCCTTAATAAGATATACCCACAGGGACTGAGGACAGAGGTGCTCATTGAATGGCTACATTTGACTTCAGTTCGTTGAGAAAATTTGAAGTTCAACTTCAGTACAAGTTTGGTAAATGTTCCCTTCAAAAGTTCAGTAAGTGTTCAATTGGATGTGTCCAAAATTGACTCATTGATGATACTGTGAGTTCGAACCCAATTGAATGTTTTGACTGAACTAAATAACACTTCAACCAAATGTACCTTATTACTAGGTGTCTAAAACTTTGGTCGGTGTTCACTTTCTAAATACAACATCATGGAGAAATACTCAGTAGGATTAACTCCGGTCATATGTATGCGTTAAAAAATCCAAAAGTTTGCACTATGTCCAATAGTTCATTGAACCATACATTTATCAAAGAAATATATTATTTTTATGATTACACGTTCAATATGTTCAGTTACAGAACTCGAACGTGAATTTCATGTTCAATCTGTTTCAAAATAAGTAAATAAACCAAACCAAACTGCTTATTGACGAACTCGAATGGAATACAGATGCATGGTCCAAAAAGTCATTTGCAGTACTTGTTCTGCCAGATGGTTCCAGACAATTTTTTAAATGAAAGAAAAAAGAAAGGATTGATTATAAATGTTTTTACACATAATATATATTTTAGTATGATGTGTATATTAATGTTTTTTAGATAAAGGGGTGAGCACCAATTTGGTGCACACCCAGCCTATTTATTCACAAATTTAATTATGAAGAATGACAAGGACCAAGACTCGCAAAGAGCCTTGGCATGGGTCACATTATTTTCCGCATAAAACTCTCATGATAGAAAATGATATATCGCCGATCAAAGAACCCATGATTGATAATGGTGTTATTTTAGCACTGAAGAAACCGACATCGGGGCCTCTTAGGAATTCCCAACAGCCCATAGTACATTATCAGTCCACCTAGCAATTGCATCCTCAAGAAAAACTATACTAGAATACCAATGAGCAAAAACTTGGTCCACATCCTTTGCCACGGCAGACCACAATGGGGAAGACAGACAACACACTATGTAGGATTTTTGGTCCTTGCAATTTCATCATCACACTCCTCAGCAGCAACAAGAAAACTTAACTCTCAACAACACCGTCCATCATGAATCATCATGCAGTCCCAATACAAGCCACCATGGTACAAAAATCAGATGGGTTAATTTGTAGGCCTTTCTGAAAGAGAAGCAATCATCCAGCCACATCCAATTTTCGCTACCCTCAGAATGACCATCATATCAAGGACTTTGTCAATCTCAAGAACTCCCAAATCCTTTTTCTCATAGAAACATATTAAAAAAGTAGGTGTCTATGTCCCATTAGGTGAAACATCTACCACACTAGACTCCTTGCTGGCTGCTGGAAAGAGCTTCAGAAAATAATCACACAACACCCCTTCCTTAGGCCAGTCAACTGTTCAGAATCTAAACAATAGCTACCCACAACATAGATTGTAACATTGGCAACACCTAAGGTATAACAGATCATAACCTCCTCCAAAAGTTTATAAGGGCAATCAGATTATTTTAAAAAAAGAAAGGGCGATCAAAATTATTCCATTGGAGCAGCAGTACCAGATGTGATCCCATGAATCTTCTGCGCTAACTAGCAGAGCAAGACATTGCCCTCTCCACAAATCCTCATCACTCACTTCTGCGCTAAGATAGCGATAGGCACATATATTAAATAAAGAGACCCACATATGGAGTACCAAACACAGTCCCACAAGCATCAGCCTTCCAAGACAAATCAAAAGAAACAAAAGCACATTTTTTCTAGTTTACTCTGAAACCTGAAACATCGCTTGAAATTTCAAGGGTCATTTATATCCGCCAAGCTTCCTCCTCCTTTCACTCGACAAGAAGATTATATCATCTGCATACTCTCAAACTACAATAGAGAACTCATCATGTTCGTAACAGGAATACATCTCACCATGAAGGCATGAACCACATGTTCATCCATATCCATAATTAAATGGCGACCCGTGTCTCCATTAACAATTGTCCTAACGTCAGGACAACTAAGTCCAACCACTAAGGAGAAAAATGTATTCATAATAAACAAATCGGCCATTGCTGAAATACAGCTACATGGCGACCCAAACAAGTCCAACCACTAAGGAGAAAAATGTATTCATAATAAACAAATCGGCCATTGCTGAAATCCAGCCTCCTCGGCACATGTGCACGATAATTCCCCTACTTGAAAGTTGCCTGATCCTCAACCCCCCGAGTCATCGTTCACGGGAACCGTGTCTTCGGACATTCAAGTTCAAAACTCACGCCGCCGCATTGCTTTTCATTATCAACATAGTTAAATCTAGGTATAAATTCACTGTGTACAAGTTCCACAAATGTGTAGTTCACGTGTACAAAGGCGTCGATATTGTTTCCGGAAACGAGAGAAAGACAGAGAGATTAGTTATCATAACAAAAGACAGAGAGATTGATCTACAAACCTTCTGCATGATTCAAAAAGGTCGCATATGATTGCTATTTGAAAACTGGAGGGCGGCCAATCTGTAGAGCCCCTGCAGCAACACAACAACAACAACAACAACAATAGCCTTTTCACACATTAAGTAGGGCCGGCTGCATGGATTCTTTGCCTCCATTCAGATCCATCTTGGGTCATTCCCGAGCTTAGATCCAAAAAACTAAGATCCTTTCGGATAGTTTCATCCCAACACTTCTTGTGCCTTCCTCGCCCTCTCTTAGCCGGCTCACCATCCCAACACTCACATCTCCTAGTTGGTTCATCACTCGACTTCTTTTGCAAACGACGAAACTACCTTAAACGGTTTTCTCACATCTTATCCTCGATCGGAACTACACCCACTTTCTTTCTGATTGCATCATTCCGAATCTAATCTTTACATGTATGTCCACACAACACCTTAGCATTTTCATTTCTGCAACTATCATTCTCTACACATGTCTATGGCTCACAGGCCAACATTCAGATCCATTGAACATAGCTGGTCTAATAGCTGCTTTGTAAAACTTTCCTTTGATTTTCATAGGAATTTTCTTACCACATATAACAACAGAGCCTCCTCTCCACTTTAGCTATGCATTTATTCTATGAGTAATATCTCCATCAATTTTTTTGATCTAGAAAAGGGAGAAACATGCTTAAGTGTCAGCCCCAGATATTAATAAAAAGAGAAGGGGTTACAGAGAGTCTTTCAGCAGCCAAGACTTAAGAAGAAACATAGAGTGGAAGACTACAATCTCACAATAGAAACGGTAAGAAGAAAAAAGAGTCACCTATCTCCCCATCATGTTGTAAAATAGATCCCAAGTATCTAAAAGAATCTTTCTTCTGAATGTTATCATCACCAATCTTCACCTCGATTCCTTTACCATTGCCTCCATCAAAAGTGCACTCCATATATTCAGTCTTAGTCCTACTTATACGAAATCTTTTGGTCTCTAATGCATGTCTCCAGATTTCCAGCTTCTCATTTACTCCATCTCTAGTCTCATAAATCAACACAATATCATCAGCAAATAACACACACCAAGGTATCTCATCCTGAATGTGACTAGTTAACTAGTCCATAATCAAAGTAAAAAGGAATGGACTCAAAGCTGAACCTTGATGCAAACTAATGTTAATGTCAAAATATTCAGTCTTCCCAGACTAGATCCTTACACAGGATAAAGCTCAATCATACATATCCTTTATGAGATTAATGTATAGACTAGATACTTGTCTCTTCTCCAAAACTCTCCATAATATCTCTCGTAAGACATAATCATAAGCCTTCTCCAAATCAATGAAAATCATATGGAGGTTCTTCCTTTAAGCTCCATAAATCTCCATTGTTCTTCGCAGCAAGTGGATGGAATCAATAGTTGAGCGACCTGTCATGATTCTGAGTTAGTTTTCTTCTATTTTGGAAACTTGCTCAACATTCTTTCGATTACACTTTCCCAAATTTTCATTGTATGACTTATCAACTTGATACTTATATAACTCGTAGAATTTTAAATGTCTCCTTTGTTCTTATAAAGAGGCACCACGATGCTTCTCTAATCTTCAGGCATTTTCTTTCTTCGCCAAAATAATATTGAATAAACTTGTAAGTCAAGCCAAACCACGCTTACCTAGAACTCTCCATACTTCTATAATGTCATCAGGTCCTACACCTTTCCCACGTTTCATAACCTTTAAAGCCTCATATACTTCCTTTGTATTCGTCTATAGCTTGCACGATTCAAGTAGCTTTCACTACTAGCTAGATCTCCCAAAGTGATCTCTCTATTTTATGTCCCCAATGAAAAGCCTATGGAAATATTGCTTCAATCTAGTCTCTATATCCTTCTGAATAACAAGTGTATGCTCTTCTTCAACCTTAACGCATCTCACTTGAGAAAGATCTTTGGTCATTCTCTCTTGCTTGGGCCAATTTGAAAAAATCTTTTTGACCCTCCTTAGAGTCGAGATTTTTGTATAAAGCTTCATATGTTTTTAACTTAGCTTTGCTCACAACCTTATTTGCTTCCTTCTTCGTTATTTTGTAGTTTGTGACAGTTTCCTCTGTTCTAACCTTAGACATGACTTTAAAGCATGCTCTTTTAATTTTAAGCTTCTCTTGTCCTCCACTCCACCACCTTTTGGCCTGGAACATAACCCTTAGACTCACCTAGCGTCTCTTTGGCTACCCTTCGTGATGCAAATAAAAAAATCATAAACAGTGGGAAAATAATTTTGTTGATGGAAATTATGGTGGAAGAAGAATTAGAGGGAAGAAGAAGAGAAGGCCAGTCGAATGCGAGCGGTTTGAGGAGAGAAGCACGTAGATCACGTCGGCGTTGAATCAATAGAGAGAAGAGAGATAAATCTCAATTTTAATTGCAACTTGAACTGTTTAAAAATAATAGACCCGCTCCTTTATATAGGAGGGATGTGATTACATAATTAGAAAGAAATTTCAAATTTATAATTCAAATTTGACTCTAACTTATCCTAATTGACTCTAACCGATTAAATACCATAGATAACCAATTAACTATTTAACTTGAAATCATATGTGATCTCTTTATCTAAAATAAAATTTTGACAACTCAATTATTTGTAAATATAATGAGACTTTAATTAACGGATAAATAAATAAATAAATAAGACCCTATTTATTAGTAGCGCGCTGCATCACTTCGGATATAAGATGCTAATGCTAATGCCTCCGCATCTCATTTGCACTTACGTTACCAATCCCAAGATAGGTCTTCCAAAACCTTTTCCCTGAAGCTCGATTGCTTCGAATGATGATTCCACCATTTAGCTCTAGTGATCGTGGAAACATTACTTTTCCTTATCAGACCTTTTTTTGCACATCCATGACTAACAAGCGATGTTGGGTTGTCAAACTCTCTCCTGGAATTACTTTGCAGTCTTTGCAAAATAACCGATCTCTTCTCCTCAATGTAAAGTAATATATGTGTGTGTATGTGTTCTAGTTGGGCCACTCTTATAAGTAATTACATACTGCTCCCTCTTCTTGAAGATAGTATTTGCTATGAAAAGATCATAAGTCGTTACAAAATCCAGAATGACTTTTCTCTCATTATTTTTATCCCCGAAGCCATAGCCTCCATGGACACTAGCATATTCTGAAGCATCCTTTCTCATATGTCCATTAAGATCCCCACCTAGACAAATCATCTCTTTGTGGAATTCTTTGCATAATCTTATTCAAATCCTCCCAATAAACTTGTGTAGTCCTTTCATATAAGTCAATTTGTGGTGCGTAAACTGAGATGGTATTCAAAATTTCTACTTCGAGCACCAATTTTAGTAGAATAATCCGATCCTCGAATTTTTGCACCTCCACCACACTATCCTTAAAATCCTTATGAACAACCACTCCAACACCATTTCTGCCCATATCTTTACCTAAATACCAAAGTTTAAAGCATGTCTTCTCAATCTCCCTTGCTTTCTCCAACACATTTTATCTCTTGGAGACATAGAATCTGAATCTTCTTTCTTTCTATCGTATCTACTATCTCCATCGATTTGCCAATCAGAGTACCAATATTCCAACTACATATCTGCAGATTCCTTTGCAACATGTTTTGGACTAATTTCTTTACTCGCATGCATCCATTATGCGAGAATCCTTGTAAATTTCGGATTGCATCCGGGCAATGATGCAGCGAAACTAGCTTAGTTACTCGCATATATTCTTCATGCGAGAACCATTACAAATTTTGAACTACATCTGGGCAGTGATGTAGCGGCCCTCGGCAACCTTTCATTGCATTTGGGCGATGCAAGGGAACACCCTAATACAATCTAAATGTTTGCTTAAATCCATGTTGAAAAGATCCGGACTGTTTTGAGACAAAAATTCTAAATAGTATTAAGAACACTATTTCGGAGTTTGTCTCTCTTGTGTTGGTTGTCGGCCACCTAACGTGCAACCCTCCTTATTTACCCGAACTTGGGATCATGGCCTCAAATTTCAGCGAAATTCGGTCGAATTTCTGTCGAATATCGATATCCAGTCGAAATCGAAATTCGACCGAAATGACCGAAATTGACTGAAATATGGGGGTCCTAGTACAAAAAATGACCGAAATGACTGAAATTTCGGTCGAAATTCCACCGAAATTCCATCGAAATTCTGTTTTGGTCGGTACCGAAATGGTGACTGAAACCGACATTTAAGGCCTTGCTTGGGATCGATAGCTAAGTTAAGAGAACCTGCATCCACTATTGTAAAATTCGATCGACAACCTGACTAATCAGGCTGACTAGACGCCTGAGTCGGTCAACTAGTCGACCGACTTTTACAGAGAGATTTTTTAGCTTTTTATTTTTTAAAGAAAATTATCATAATATGATTAATGTTATATTTAAAGTCAATTACTTTTTTATTTCATTATGATAATATACAAAATATACAAACTAATGTAAATATGTAAAAATATGTGTATTAAAAGAAAAAATTTATTATACCGAGTATAGAAAACATACAAACTATTGATTTATATATTTAAAATAATTTAAAAATTCAAAAACTGACTAATGACCGACTATATCTGATTAGTCTCTCAACTGTCGATTAATCTTTAGTCAGTGACCCTGCTGACTAAGTACCTACTACTTCTTTCTGCAACGTTGCCTAGAACAACAATTAACAAAAATCAAACAAGCAAATTGGATCGTGAAATAGCCCCCAAAGAGAAATCGAATGGAGACCAGGCTAGAGTTGGAAGATGGGAGCTGAGATCGGGTACGAGACGGCTTACCGACGTCAAGCCACGAATCTAGCGGGTCAGAAGAGACAAAAAGAACGGGGGCAGTGGGTCTGCAGTGCTATGCGGGGGAGAAGAGATTCACCCATTTTTACATATTTTATAAATGGGGGTTCATACCACTAACTCTATAAACTTAGTCAATAACTCGCTTACCCATGTGTTCATCGGATAATTTTCCATGAAACTTTACAAACTTGGTTTCAAAAAAAATCTTTACAAACTTGCTCTGTTTTAACTCTTGTAGAGTTAATTTTCTTGAGTTAATCAAACCAATCCAAAATCAAAGGGTGGATTTTGGTCACATCTCGCTCTTTTCTTATCACCTCCTCTTCTTCTCCCTCTTCCTCTCCCTGCACGTGCCCAACAGCACCTCCCTCCATCGACACATCATTACCAGTATGAGTAGGGATGAGCATAGGGCCGGGGTGGGTTTGTCTGGGCTCACCTCGACCCAACCTGAACTCGGTTAAGTTTGTGGGCCTGCAAGCCGGGCCAAAGCCTGGTTTGCTTTGAAATAACCAGCCCAAGCCCGAGCATAGTCCGTTAGTACTTAAGCCGGGCATGGACCGGATTAGCTCACTTTGAGCATAAGTATCAAAAAGTGCACTTGTTTTCCTCTTTTTTTCTTGGGTAAATTGCAAAAAATGTACTGATTTTTACATAGATTCCCAAATTGGGGATCGATCTTTAGATTGTAACAAATAGGGGACCTAAGTTTAAGTTAACGATACAATCCCCTATGTCGTGAGTGGGTAGCTTAATCGGTGGCGTTGGTTGACGAAAATATCCTCGCCCATTAAGGTTTAGTTTACACTTTCCCAATTTCGTTCCCCGGACGAACATGTGAGGTGCTCCCCAAACGATCGAGTCAACCATGTTCATCGATTTTATATTCAATTAAATCATGGTGGAATATGTGCAGCAATTCCCATGGGTGAGCAGTTTGGATCCAAGCAAGTACGGGGACCAGAACAACACCATCACAATAACACACATCGAGCGTCAACTGGAAGGCCTTTCAGTCGATGAAGTACGACCTTTGGCTATTTACATAATCTCCGGTGGAACAAATCCACACATATATCTCATTTGCTGCATTGGTCTTGTGCAGACAATTCGATGCAACGTGCTATACATTTTGGCACGCTAAAACCTGATGCCATCAAATTGAGCCTGCCCCGCTCCGATGGCGGTTCTGTGGGCAAGGTCTACACAATCGTAGTGGAAGGGGTGGAGGATAGCATATGGAATCTCTCCAAGGCCTATATCACCGTCAACGACTCCGGCGTCAACTAGCTTATCAACCATGGTATACATGCGTTGGCTCCATCTGCAATATCCTCACCATCCCTAAATGCTCAATTTCTGTAAAGTTTGCAGCCAATAAATTAATAGGTTGAACACCCACGCTATGGTGGAGCCCATTGTAATCGTGATGCACCGACAGCTCAACATGGTGCATCCAACCCACAAGCTCCACGTGCCACACTTCTTCGACACCATAAACATCAATGCCCTCTCCCTCCAGATTCTCATCAGCTCCGGAGTGATCGTCGAGACTATTGTTATCCCCAAAAAAGTACGTGATTGAGATGTCGGACGTGATCTACAAGGGCTGGAATTTTATCAATCAGGTACATTCCCATTATGTCAGCCATGATCTACATCTTTCCGTGGTTCTGTAAGTGTGGGGAACGAAATTAGGAAAGTGCAAAGATGAGGGTATTTTCGTCAACCAACACCACAAATTAAGCTGCCCACTCACGACGTTGGAGATCGTATCATTAACTTAAACTTTGGTCCTTTATTTGTCACAATCTAAAGATCAATCACTGATTTGGGAATCCATTATCAGACCCTTTTTTGTAATTTACCTTTTTTCTTTGTATAAGCACAACTGGGTCTCTGTTAGATTAATTGAAATCGATACCCACATTCATTAGAGTTCTTACTCATTTCAGTAAATGCAATTGCAGTCAAAAAAATTGCTGCTATTTCTTCCCCTAGAAATTACACTGGAAGTTCAAGATTATTCTAAAGATGTACAACTCATAACAAGCACAAAATTACCACTCCCTAAAGGGGCCGGAGGTGGGGTGCTGCACGGCGCGGAGAGGGCGGTGCCGGTGAGGGCTGGCTGAGAGGAAGGACGGAGCTGGTGCCTGCCGAGCCGCAGAGGGAGGGTGCAGCAGCAGCGAGGGCGTCGTGCCGTTGCCGGAAGGGAGGCTGGGAGGGTGCAGGAGTGGAGATGGAGGATCCGCCGAGCTGTGGGGGAGGGAGGGGGAGGCGGGGGGCGGCGAGGAGGGAACGGCCGCACGATGTGGGTTGGTGGTCGGTCGAATGGAGATTGGGAATTTGGGAATCGGGACCCAAGTCAGCCAAGCTGGGAATTTGGTCCAACATTCAGGTGATCTCATTTGGGCTCGGGTGCATTATTCGAGATGAACCCTCCGAGCTATCGAGTCTGTTGAGGGCTCGGCCTGGGCCTACTACAGGCTCGGGCCCATCGTACCTGGACCCCACCCGAAATTTGAAATGGGTCATAATTAAGGTCCAAGCTCGCCTGTCTAATGCTCGAGCTCTAGCTTGGGCCACGCTTTGGCAGACCGAGCATCGGGTTGGATTGGGTCAGACCTATTCAATGCTCATCCCTATCTATGAGTTGAGGAGGAAGAATCGAGGGTGGCTTTGGAGATGAGGGGAGGAGGAGGAAGCAGAGAAGGATGAAGGTAGCGGCAGTGGAGGTGGCTTGAGGGGTAGTGGTGTCGTCGACATGTGGCTGACAGGAGAAGTTAGAGATAGATCGACAATGCATGACTAAAGGGAGAAAAAAGGAGTAGAGCATGGAGAATGCGCATACACCGTAGGAGAATACAAGTGCGGATGCCTCAACGAATACCCATCCAGAGATCCCAGAAGAGAGGAACGCTTCAAGGAAGCAAAACTCTCCAAGTTCCCAAGCCGTGCTCCCACTGGAAATGCAAGAAATGGATCTATACATCGCCACTCCCTAGGTGGTAGAGATGCAAACGAAGGAATACGAATGCAGATGCATGCCATACCTTAACCATATCCATATTATTTTACGAACACGAATACGAATGTTACATGAATGAATAAAATCAAGATCTTATCTTCAAAATACGAATACGAAATGATTCTTCCGCATTTCGACTACAAAACTTTTATGAACAAATACAAATATCCATACGAATGTTAACTTTAACATAAATATTAATTGTAAATAAAAACATACATAGATGGAAAAGATTCCAGCCATTGGTTGTGCATAGGCAAACCAAGAAACTAAATTAGGGTTTCATGATGGTTTTAGGTTTAGAGTTTTAGTTTTTTATTTAGTGAGATGTGGGTTTATATTATATATATTCTATATTTTAATATACGTAATTATATTTGTAATCGTAATTCATCTTAAAGATTTGTATTCATATTTGTCAGGTTTAAAAAATCAGGATCTATATCTTCTTAAAAACGAACCGAACGAATACTGATATAACCGCATCCGTTTGCATCCCTAGTTGATCGTATGTTAAGGCTCCCTTTGGGTTCTCTTTCATGAGAGAGTCTGCTCTTCGATCAGGATCTCACACTAGTGTAAGCATGGTATTGAAGCATGCAAAAGGTTCTCCACGGTCTTTTAACAGGGGAAGAAGATCGTTGGAGGGAAATATGGTTTACTTGCACGTCTTACGAAGTGGTGATAGGAGTAGAGTAAAACAATAAGGTCTTAAAAAGATGATGAAGTAGATATTGCAGTGAAAGTCTAAACCAAAAATCTACTAACAAAGGCAAAATAATTTTGAAGATTTTATTCTAAAATGTTACATGATATTATGCATATGGATGAAATTGGATTCTCCCTACAAGTAACGAAATGTTATTTTCCTATAGAACTATGATCACCGGCTAGGAGGGCATATGGTTTGAAGGCTCGCGCATAGATGATGATATCTGGAGCTGAGAACTGCTGGATCACGCATGGGAGTGGTCAGGTCGAGGTCTAGACCGTAACTGAGCACCACGATAGCGGTTGCCATACTATTGATGGACAAGATTAGACCTGGCCAAAATGCAGGTTGGACTGCCCCATGGTCCATTTCGTTCGTTTTCCATTAATTTTTTAATTATATTTAATATGCATAAATGATTCTATTAGTATCATTTATACTTTATATAACAAATATAAGTAGTTTACATGTTACTTGACATGTAAGCTATTAGATTTTATTTAAAACTAGTGTTACATATGAAAACTTGAAGTGTATCATATTAATACGTATATTATTCAGTTTATATTTAGATATTTTTTATTTTTTGCAGGTCGGACGAGGTCGGCCCATGCCCAAATTTCTTGGCCTAAGCCTGACCCATGAGCTGGTTGAGCGAGCAAGCCCCCAGCCTGTTGGCCAGGTCTAGACAAGATCCACCAACTATCGGAGAAAGAAACGTTAGGAGTAGTCCGTGGATGGAAGGAGGAATAAAAACTGTACATGTTTGTAAATTCAACAAAAAGGCAAGGTAGATTTTAGATATGTTTGACGGGATCTATTATCTTTATTGATGAAACGGATGGGAGTTAACTACATGGTCAATGTGTCATGGTGTAAGAGTTGGTATGTTTGCATGGATTCATGAATAATTATGATGAATACAAAGAAGAACGAGTAATTGACAACATTCATAAGGTTCGTGGAGTAAAAATCCCTTTACTTCTTTACTACAATGGATGGACGCAGTTGAGGGGATTTGATATTTTATTTGTGATTAGTGGGTTTGGAAATTACCATAGCAGATGTGAGCATCGTGGGTGTATTTTCTTGTATAATATCACGTGCGGTGTATGTATGAACGTAAGTATATTGTTTAGGATTTTTCCCACTTATCTAAAACTATGCCTCTTGTGCTCTGACCACATTTCTCCGATAGAGTTTAACCTCTCCATCTCTTTCTGCTTCCAAAGTGCACATTGATGGAAATTTAACTTCACACATTATAGAAACATATAAAATATGAATTAATCGTAGACCAATCTTTTATTGTGATGTGAAATCACATGTTAACGGAAATTATTTTTTGCATAATTTCGTGAAACACACAAGATAGAAATTTATATCTTTGATGTGTCTGGTCTCTAAAAAAGACGGGGAGCTCTAGGTGGATGGCTGAAGAGGGAGCTCGATTCATCATATTCAAGCAAGATCTGGGTTAGAAACAGGGGCAGACCCATGTTTAGTGCAAGTGGGGCACGTGCCCCCCCTACTTGGTGGAAACCCTAGAATCTGTCTTCACATGGTGTTGCCTTCCTCAATGGGATCACCGTCTTTGCCCCCCCTACATTGACTTCGCCCATATGCCATCCTTCATCATGACTTGCCTCTCACCTTGTACTCTGGCTCCTCAGGCTTTGACTCCTCACACTACACACACTCCTTTCTCACAATGGATCTTCGCCCAAAGGAGTATGACTGCGTAGCCCGCCACGTCCAATACATCCTCGTCAACTTCTGGATGGTGATTTAAGTTGGTCAATCCTATAAGAAGTGAGTCAAATCCCAATTCGGTTCATCTCGAAATCCTCAAATCTCACTTGGCCTCATCTCAGAATCTCTCTTTTTCTCCCCTCTGTTACAGGTACAAGGTGTTTTGTACGGTGTACGCCATGGAAGCCCGTAATAATGTTGTCGATCTCTTTGATTGGGTCTAGGTGAGACCCCCTTAACAATCCTTGAGCCCTAACTAGAGTTTGGTCGATCGAAAGATCTGTTCTTGATGTATGATTTTGTTTTTTATCACAGAGGAGACAACAGAATTTGTTGGAATTGATGTGGGGTTCTTCGCGAAGCTGTTGGTCAGAGGGATCTATGTGATCTTGAGATTGTTCTATTTCAAGGGTCACTACACATATGATCAGAATAGATTTGGATGGCTTGTGTACGTTCATCTCTTCTCTTTTCTCTTATGGTATTTTGTTTGATTTAAAACTTTTTTATTTATGTGTTTCCGTGTTGGAATAAGTTTGATTTGTTTGTGGTATTTGTTTTTTTTGAAACCAAAGCACTTCGGGGGATACACGCCATGGTGATCGCCCCAAATTTTTATTAAAAAGGCGAAGAAGGAAAGGAGGAAGAGAGTTTTAACAAACACCTAGGATCGAGTGGATCCCGCAGGAAGCCCCAAAAAAAGAAACGCATTACATAAGCAGCCAGTCATTCACAAGCAAAGAGACGTGCGCGATAATATTCTCCTTGTAAAATCTTTGACCCCTGAAAATCTTCGCGTTCCGACCAAGCCACAACGCCCAAACGCACGCGAACGGGCGAAGCAGCTCCCTCCTCGGCCGACCATTACTTGAACGCAAAGAGTCCCAAAACGATGAAGCTGAAGAGGCATTAACCCACGGTACATGGGCGTCCTCCCAAATTGCGGCAGAGCTCGGACAAAGGAAGAAGAGGTGCTCCAAGGTCTCCACACTGCCACCACACAGCGCACAGTCCAAGGAGTCAATCCCCGCAACAAACCTCGCACATCTATCTCGGGTCAACACCCTCCCGCCTCAAAAGCCACAGGAAGAACACAATCCTCTCCGGGAGCTTCAGGCGCCACAACCAACAAAGATCCTTGCACAAGATGTTTTGCTGTGAGGCCTGCTGCTGCGAGATGGCCCTGAACGCCCGCCTCGTGGAGAAGATGCCATCGCGCCATACCCAATGATCCCTGCCACTCGAAGGCGTGGGTGCAACCCTTAGCAGCTGCAGGAGAGCTAAGAGTTCATCAAACCGCTCGTCCGAGATGTTGCTAGCAAAAGAAGGGAACCACTCGCTCCCACTCCATGAGGAGGCCACCGTCGCACGAGAATCTGTAGCCAGCGCGCAAAGGCGAGGGAAAGAATCACCGAGAGAGGTCTCCCCCGCCCAAGCGTCGCGCCAGAAAAGCAAGGAGTTGCCATCCCCAAGCAAAGACTTAAAGAGATGAGAATAACGCCTAACTGCCGATGTGATCCCCCGCCAGAATGGGGTTCCAGATCGCCGAGTGTCCACGTCGCGCAGCATCTCCACCCCGAGAGATAGAACAGCCCGTAACATGGAGGGAAAGAAGCTGTTGGCGCTGCCCCAAAGCCTGTTGACCCACTTGAGTATCAACGCGTCATTAACCAAATCCAGCCGCCGTATGCCAAGACCACCCTCGCACTTTCTCTTCGCCACCTCCTCCCAGGCCACCAGATGTAGGCCCCGCGAAGAGGGCCCCTTTCTTCCCCAAAGGAAACTCCGCATGAGGCCCTCGAGACGCCTCCTAATCCCCACCGGGATAATCCAGTTTGAAAGAAAGTAAACAGGGATAGAGGCAAGGACCGACCTAATAAGAACGAGTCGGCCTCCCCGAGAGAGCAACGCCGTACTCCACCCAGCAAGCCTCCTTTCCGCCTTGTCCATCACCTTGTTCCAATCATGTAATCTTGGCCTCCTCGCCCCCAGCGGCATCCCCAGATAATCGATTGGGAGAGAGGATGGAATACTTCCCAAAAGCTCGCCACACGCCGCTGCCGAGCCCGCATCCCATGCGAAAGGAATCACTTTGGACTTGGATTGATTGATGAGGAGCCCCGAGAGCTCGCTAAAAATTTTCAACGTCACCGCCATCCCTCTGACCTCCTCCAAGCCTCCCTCGATGAAAACAATAGTGTCATCCGCATATTGAAGTGTAGGAACGTTCCGATAGGCGCACGAGAAACCCAAGGAGAGGTCGCGCGCCATCACCCTAGCCGCCATCCTGGGCAGGACATCCGCCGCAATAACGAATAACATGGGTGCCAAAGGGCACCCCTGCCGCACACCCCTCCTTGGTTGAAACGGATTGCCAACGATACGACCATTCAGCATAATAGAGAAAGAGGCAGTAGTGACGCATCGGCGCATCCACGAAATCCACAAATTTGGAAAACCACGAGCCCGCAGCACCCGCCATAGAAAATTCCAGTCCAACGAGTCATATGCTTTTGCGAAGTCCACCTTCCAAAGGATCCCCTGCTTCCCCCTCCTCACCCAGCTCTCCACCATCTCAGAGGCAAGAGCCGTAACATCGGATATAAGGCGACCACGGATGAAAGCCACCTGCGAGGGTTCGATTAAATCATCAAGCAACGGCGCTAACCTCCGCGACATCACCTTTTCCACGATCAAATAAAGAGCATTTGAAATCGCAATTGGCCGATAGTCTTCAATAGCATGTGGAGATGGAGTCTTAGGTAGCAGAACAATGAGAGCCCTCGTGATTTAAGTGTGAGGTGGATGTCATTGCTTGGGAGTATGGCTAACACTGTGCCATTATTTCCCTCGTGATTTAAACATTGTGGATCAATGATGTGCCAAGTTATTTGAATCAATGACGAGTTAAGTTATTTGAATAATAAGGTGTGTCATCTGGTTGATTTTTAAGTCTCAATATTTTCGGTTGTGGTATTTCATATCTGATAAGTTACCTAGATATTACAAGTGCATCTGGTGATGAGATTTCACTGTTTAACGGATTATAAGAATTGTTAATCATAGAAAATTCACATTTAATGTTTATTAATCAATGTATTCATTGACCAATCACATCTGAGTCTGTTGGAATGTAATCATGAATTAAATCAGATCTGTCAAATGTATATTGTACGTTAAATCTGGTTGTAGTGAAATACATAGGGACATTGTTATCAAGTGGTCATTATCCAATAACTATCATGAGATTTTTTTATTCCCGCAAGAATTATACATGTACTATATGGTAATTTAGTGGACTAGTGGTCACACATTTTGAAAAGAGATAACACCTTAATTTGATTGAGTGGTAATATATTTTGAACAATGCTACTGTATACTTTGATAGACACACCGACTAGTATTGACCACCAAAAAAGGGAGATGGTGTTGTTGCAAATGATTTGATTATGTCCCGATTGACTCCTATTTTGATATTTTGATAGCTAAAGGATACCCCTATTTTATTCCTATGTCAATTAAAAATTGATTAGAGGTTATACTTGTGATTGGATTTTAATAACATCAAAAGATCCTTTGAAAAAAAGGGAAGAGTATGCTCCACTTTAAAGATGGTGTGGGTTAGAAACAAACACCATAAACACCAAGCTTCATTCCTACGTTATCCACATTTCAACTATAATCATTTAACTGTGCCCTACCTAGTGTATAATCCTGGGTCCGTCACTGGTTGGAAATAAGGGGAATAGATGGAGAGGTGGATGGGGATCGAAGTGAGGGCGATTGTGGGTCGAACAACGAGTCGATTCACTGTGATCTGGGGGCTAGAACTAAAGCTCCAACAAATGGGAGATCTGCAGATTAACCTAAATTAACTACTAATTACTAAAATTGAAGTACGGAATTAAAACCTATGACTAAAACTAACCTAAAATGCAGGAAAGGGGCCTCGATTTGGTCCGAAAGTCAAAGAGGTGGAACCGCCAAGAGCAAGCTCCGACGATGGCTTGGATCAGCTCCACACGCCTCCTCCTCGCTGCAAATCAAAGGGCGAAGCTCCCTGTCACCAAGCACATGCCTTGTGGTTAATCCGATGGATTAAGAAACGTGTAAGAGAGATCAAAAATTGCAAAAGAGAGGTTTGGGTTTATTTATAGGCGGAGGTGGTACGTGAGAAGAACATGGGATTCTGGAAGATGGGGGTGATCGAATGGACTACCAGAAACATGGATGAGCTTGATGATCATGCCTCGCATGTTTTTGCAAAAGGATGAGCGGAGAATGGCTTAAGGATTCGAGCGCCAAATTTTGGTGAAGAAGGAGTGGGGCAAGCGTTGGTAATAAGAAGGAAAAAGAAATTGAAACAAAATAATAGATGCACACTTAATTAATAACAAGTCCAAAAATCAAATGTGTTTATTATTTGAGTAAAGTGGGGCTGCCCCTCTAGGAAGATCTAATATGGCTCCCTCCGTCTTATTTTTCTCATTTTTTATTTTTTTTAAATATTTCTTCCGTGGATTTTCATCAATATATCATTATATTATGTCATTCAAATTTCATGCAAAACAGAGATTCTTATGGCCTCCATCCAGATAGAGTCGATTTTAGCAATTCTGTTTCCGTTAAAAAATGATGGTTTGGATGGGGGTCGTAGGAGTTTTTTTTCGCACGAAATTTGAATGGCATAATAGAAAGGTATATTGATGGAATTCCACGGAAGAATTTTTCAAAAAAATAAAAAAATAGGAGAAATGGAGCGGGGGAGCCAAGGTAGTTCCCTTAGGGGACAACCCATTTAACTCTTATTATTTTATGCACTATTTTTATATAGTTTTTATTTATTTTTATAAAATCATTTATTATGTTTAATTATTTAATATACAATTATTTATGCATTTATGTATTTAATATAGTTTAATTTATTTAATATTATATGTATACATAATAATATATTATCTTATTTTATTTATAGTATATTTAGGTATATATTTACATAATTTTATCATTTTTTTACCTTTTTGTTTGTTAGTTTAAACAAATAAAGTATATATGTACATAGGTATATTTCATCTGTATTTTGTCATTATATTATTTATTTGATGTATTTTTAATGACTTTATTTTTGTTTCTTATTTTATTTATTATATATTCAATATATATAAGTATTTTTAAAATAAAAGAGAAATAAAGATATAATGAATGAATAATTTGAATATTATATATACATGTATGCAATACAATTGGGGCTTAAAAGCTAACTTTTACATCTTAACTCTGATTTTAATGAAACCACCTTCATTAGATAGATAATTTGATTTTATGATCAGTAAATGTGAGTTTGATCAATTTGGAGTTCACACGGAGAAGAAACAAGTCCGTGAAGTTCAGTTTAGGACTTTTTATTTTGTGTGTCCCAGTCACACTATGCATTTTTTTAGTGAAATAAATTATATATTTTTACTATGTACAAGTTTCATGTTCAAAGTTATTTGATTTAAGGTGTAAATAATAAAGAATAAAATATGTCTCAAGGTCATTTATTAAGGAATTAAATTAGGATTTTAGGTCTGATTTTTATACAGTTTGATACCCTATCTCCCCCTACTTGATTCATGGTCGACCAATTCAATCTTGACTTGGTCTCAGGGGCTAGGTTCGTTCAGTGTCTTTAACACTTCATTTCTTTTTCTTTTCTTTCCTTTATTCTTTTATTTGGGTATTAAATCTATGTATTTATACATTGTATAGAGTATAAATAATGAATATTATTCTTGTATTTTATTATTATTTACATGCATTTAACTAGACATTTAAGTTCAAAATGAAAGAATAAAGGTGATGAAATGGAAATTCATCATTATCTTGAACAAAAACCCCTCCAACGGCCAACTATCACTTCATCCGCTCTTTGTGTGAGGTTACTCACAGGCCTCTAGTGATGGGAGAGATAAAGTGATTGAGAGCTAAGACGAAGCTCTTCTTCTGGCAAGATCCACGTCCTCTCATGTCGTGTCACAGCCTTACCAAGAAGATGCTCAAGCTCCGCTCCTAGCCAAAGCATATAGCGCAGACAAGAGATCTTTTAGACATCGTCACCATGCCCTCCGATCATTTCCTTATTCTCCAGCTCCAGGTAAACCTCAGTTCCGCAATTCTCCATTTTAAATGATTTCCTCCATTTATTTACAGTAGCACACACATCTTACCGTCACTTGAACACACCTTTCATCATCACCTTCACGATCAAATCAGTCATCTTCGCGTACATCTTCTTGGTCTTCTTCCTCTTCTCCACAACCTCCTCCACCTCGATCACTTCACTCCCTTGTAAAGGAAGTGAACCCACTAGGGATCCATCCTCAATATCTGATTAAGCCCTTCCATTTCACTCAAAGACCACCCCTTGCTTCAACTACATCCGTTACGATGTGCAGGTGCTCGATTCCTCTTGAATCGCCGGAACTTTTGAAGGAGCCTTTGTGAGCTCCTCTGCCTCCGACGATTTCACCTTGATCTAGCATCCCAAGTCATGCAACAAACTTATTAGACTGTCCTCTTCTTTGCCAGAGTCTCAACAACCTTCCCCGATCTTTGACTGGAGAGAAATGAATCAGATGAGGAGGAGAGAGTCAATCGGAGCCCAAGCATCTCAGTCGTATTGTGACGGAGGAGAAGAATATCCCAGATAGCAATTGTAATTAGATTCTTGTGATCCTACAGTTGTGATCATGCCCAGACCACTACCTCCAGAGCTCCCGTTGCGAAGGAGACAAAGCATCAGAGCAAGACGTGTGGTGCCAAACATCCACGCTCACCCAAGCCTAGGACCCCTCACGTGACACACATGTGCGCTCAAGAGAAATTGCATAGCAACCCCATCGGCTCTGATTTATTCTAGAAATAACCCCGCCTTGTGTTAATTGCAAGATAAGGGCCGCCAACTTCATATGTTTGTATTAGGCCCTATTTGGATTGATTTATAATTTTTATGTATTTTTAATTCATGTTCTATTGTAAAATAGACCCCTGGATTAATACATTAATATCTAGAGCATCTTTTATCCAAATTGAATGATTTTTTATCTTGTTTAAAAGCCCTATTTATGATCTTTAATTTGGAATAAAGATCATAAATAGTTAATTGAAATTTGAAGCATGCATTGATTAGTTTCGGTATTATCAAGTTAAAGATTCACTTTGAGATTTATTAATTAATTCAGGAGCATTAGTGTATCTTTATTTTGTGCATTTATATGTAATGTTTTGTATGCCACTATGTGGCATCATAGATTAATTTAACTTGCATTATAAACCAATAAAAATCCATGCATTCAGTTTTTTGTACACTTAACCTGTATACATATTAGATCCACTTAACTTAGGTATTTAGAACTTGATTCAATAAACAAATATGCTCATGTTCTTATGTTCAACCATAGACTTATCTAGGTTAATTTAGTAAGCTCTCTTCACCGAGATTACTTAACTTGGTTCTGATAAATTGATTATCGATCATAATACAATGAAATCAAATTAAATCAGCCGATTAATGGCTCATTATTAGGCCACCAAATAAGAATTGTGTGAGCATGAAAAAATGATCATACAATGCTATAAGCCTAGTGTAGAAGTGTATGTTAGATATTCGCAAAAGTCACACCTCGATGCACTCCAGGTAAACAATTGCAAACGGATCGAATTTCTTGATGGATGTGCTTATCTACACCAAAAAAAATGTGTGTTTATGGCACCTGACTGATCCCTTATACATGAGAGGAAAGAAGAATAAATCATAATCGTACTCATTCCATAACCGGCCTTTCACGATCACATTTTTTTGAGTTTGACAACTAAAGGCATGGTGGATTTAGTTGAGACTTGAGTATGAAATTATACTTGAGGATTGAGTCCCTAAGCTAGCTTCTTGGATTAAGGCCTTGGATAAAAAATCGATTGTACACTTTGTACGCCCAATCATCACTGAATGCCATATCCATTATTTATATAGTAGAATAATAGAGCGAGAGTTGGGTGGGAACTTTGAATAGTTTACGAAACTTGATATCCGATCGATGAGTCTTGTTTTCACTTTCACAATTAGGAATTCAACCTAAAATTATTCTATTTATTTACTTTTTAAATAAGTGTTTTATAAGGGACTAGCAAAGTGTAAGTATGGGGATGATGAATATGTGATTTGTCATCCTAATATAGAATCTTAGCTTGAATACATGAACAAAACATCAAATAAATACCCCTAAATGCAATAAATTAACAAAATACAACTCTCAATAAAAATGAACTATTGATGTATATTTATCTTGCAAATAAATCCTCCAATTAATTCAGAAAAATTACAAAACAAAGAGTTGAAATTGTATACATATTCTTTTCTAAATAGCCCAAGTTTCACTGATTTTTAAGAAACCACGCGCTAATTCCTTTTAGGGATTTTTACCCGGCAGACCCTGGAATCTTTTGCAATTACCGCTACGACCTTTGAAACATCGTAATTCCTCCCTCGACCCTGTAAACTTGCTCCGTCTTACCCAACAAACCCTACCGTTAAATTGACACATCTAGAGTTAACTTCCTTGGGTTAAAAATGAGTTAATCTAACCATTCTGCGATCGGACGGTTAGAATCAAGTAAGAGAAGAAAATAATTACTCCCTCCTCTTACATCCACCAATCCTCCCAGCACCTCTCCTGTGAACCTGTTGTCGTTGAGATACAGCCTCCTAACGTCGGCGAACAGAGGCGATACAATTCCCGTCAGTCTGTAATGACTCAAATCCATGGTCTCGATCGCCACCTTCCTCTCCGGCAGCACGGGGCCTTCCAAAGCGTTGTGCTGGAGCTGTAGGACGGTGATGGGGAAGGAGAAGACGATGCCGAGGATTCGACCGGATAGTTGGTTCCTGCTGAGATCGTGATATGTCAGGCGGTGGAGGGGGGTGAGTGAGGCGTCTATGGGACCGGAGAGGCGGTTGGAGGATAAGGAGAGGTAGCGGAGGGAGGAGGGTAAGTGGGGGACTGGGCCTTCAAGGTCGTTCCTTTTGACGTCGAGTCTCACCAGGGAGGTGGAATGGAAAGTGGATAACTCTCCATCGAGGTGGTTGTGGCAGAGGATGAGGTTGGTGAGGGAGGGGAGTTGGCCGAGGGATGGGGGGAGGGGCCGGAGAGGAGGTTGGAGCTGAGGTCGAGGGTGTGCAGTTGGCGGAGGGAGGAGAGGGAAGGGGGGATAGGGCTGGAGAGGAGGTTACGGGAGAGGGCGAGGAAGCGTAGCTGGGTGAGGGAGGAGAGTAAGGAGGGGATAGGACCGGAGACGCGGCTAGGGACGAGGGAGAGCTCGAAGAGGTGGGAGACGGAGGACAGGGAGGCAGGGAGGCGGCCGCAGAGGATGCCTTGGAAGGAACAGGGGTCAGATGAGAAGTCCCAGGAGGAGAGGAAGTGGGAGCTGGGGAGGTCGGAGAGGGACTTATGGAGGGACTGGAGGACGAGGAAGTCGACCGGGTGGAGGAGGGAGGCGGCGGTGGCGGCGGAGGAGAGGAGGAGGAGGAGCTCTGCGGGGGATGGCATGGCGGTTGGGATTAGGGAAGGTCGTGGTGGAGGCGAGGGTTTAAGGAGGAGGGGTGGAGAACCGACCATCGAGGAGGAGCAATGGAGGCTAAGCAGGGGGAGGGAGAGTGAGTGGCATTTATGGTAAATTTAATAGATAAAATGGGTATAATGTACAAGAAGATAACAGAATCCGGTTAATTTTAACGGCTAAATGGATGAGGGTTAACCACAGGGTCTATAGGATAAAGGTTAACAAGTTTACAGGGTCGAGGGAGGAATTACGATGTTCCAAAGGTCGTATCGGTAATTGCAAAAGATTCCAGGGTCTGCCGGGTAAAAATCCCTTCCTTTTATCTCAATTATTCTTATAAGTTGTATATAAAAATATAAAAATATGAAATAATTATACGTTGAATAAATTCTCTTAAAACTTGAATCGAAAATACAATAAATTCTAATTTCACAGCTGATTTCCTACTAAATATGACCTACTATTTCACCAACCCCACTTTTAGAGTTTAAATTATAAAATTACCCATCACGTGAATTTTCCTTCACTAAAAATGAATATTGATTGCAAAATATCGGTTTTGGGATCTAATTATACTCTGTAAATATTTACTAAATGCACCTAGTAATTTCATGTACATAATTAAATTCACCCCCCCGCGCGTCTTTGCCAGCACCACCTCCACCCCAAAGCCCCAAGGTCGCCGCCTGCACCACCCCAAAGCCAAGGTCGCCCCCAAGGTCCCCTTCCAATTCGAAGACCCCCCCGGCCACGCCTGCCAAACCCAAGCCCCCCCACTGCCATCTCTGCTTGCACACCCTTCCCACCCAATTCGGAGCTTGGAAGCCCCCCCGGCCTACCAGACCCCAGTTCGGAGCCCGCAACCTCACCCAGGAGAGGTCGGAGCCTGCAAGCCCCCGCCCTCGTCACCCACCTTTTCCTCTCATTCCTTCCTTTCTTTTTTTTTAAATTTTTGGTTAATCCCAACCATTAGATTGCGGATTGGTTCGATTAACTCAGCCATCTAGTTGAGTTAATGAACCAAACTAACGGAAGGTCATGTGTGTAAAATGGAGCAATTATTCAGGGTCTTTGGAGTAATTCATGATTATCGAGGGTTCCTGGGGTAATTACGAAACTACTCAGGGTTATGGGTGTAAATATCCCCTTTATCATTTTCTAGGTCTAGCTTAGACGAGGCCAAATGGGGGATCCAATCCCCTCCCTCTTCATTTGCAAAAAAAATCCATTACATGACAAAATAGTTGATGCCAGCATGACGCCAGCATTCAAAAAAATAAAAATAAAAAGAGGAGGTGATGATGTAAGCCCCCACTCTTCGTCTCCAAGCAGGGGGCGCCTCCCCTTCCTCTCCTCGCCTCACCAAAGGCTGATACCCCTCCCCTTCTTCATGGTCGCCCGCCCACTGCAACCGCCACTACCCCTTCCTCTCCCCCGCCAACTATATAAAAAGAGGATGGGTGGCCAAAAGGAGGGTTCATCGACCATCTCCACCCATGGAAGGGGAGAACCCATCACGGGGTCGCTACACCCACCCCCTCCCTACGCTGCTCTGCCATTCTCCATCGGCACCATCCACTCACTGCTCCTCCCTCCGCAGGTCCTCGTACCTCATGTAGCTCCGATGCCGCCTCCTTGTGTTGGTAGTGCCTCCACGCCTATGCGCTCTGCCTCATGGTTCCAGGAAGAAGGAAGAAGGGGTCTAGGGACTCCTTCATAATTTCCAACTTGTTTTAAGTTTTTTTATTTTGTTACCTCTTTGTAATTTTGTTAAACATTGTCATTTTTTATGCAATTTTTATTTTCTATTTTTATATTGTATGATATTTGTAATTTTTTATTCAAGTTTCTTTTAATTACGTTTCAGTCCTCCGGAGACTAATTTGCAATTTTCTCAAAGTTTATTTCTTTTTCTACAATTTTCTCAATAAGTATTTTTTATTAGTAAATTTTGCATTTGTCCGGCCTTTTTATTTAATTACGATTAGGCCTTTTATTTTATGTTTATTTACATTCCATCCCTAATATTTCTTAGATAATTCGGCAAACGGCCCTAACACTTCCAAAAAAATTACCAAAATAGTAAAAAAATCTGAAAATTTCTCAGAAAATTCCCATACGATCCTATCCTTATGATATCTAGAACTTAGTAACAATGGTTTCAATGCATATTTTAAAGCTCAAAAATAAAAATAAAAATAGGATTTAGTTTGGTTCAATAAAGTCAAAAATTCCCTTGTAAATAGAATAAAAAAATCTACGTATGTCCGAGTCCCTATGGATCGATCCTATACTTGCCCTATGCTTTATTTGATATTCATTGGCTTGTAGTTGAATAAAAATTATATGAATATGTTGATTTTCATGTGTGCACACAACGACGCACAAAAACATACTTTTAGCACATCAAAAATCTGTCTTCATTTTGGTGCCATTGTCGAGGACTCAAAAAAATTTGCAATTCATTTTGACATTTTAATTTTTATTTTAATTTTGTAAACTAACTTCAATTTTCTTTCATTTCAGGTAAAAAAATTCAAAAAAAGTGGATCTCTCTCTCACACATTCTCTATAAGTTATAATTCTGGATCCAACAAGCCGCTCACTATAAGATCTTTTCAATCACTTAGGCATTTTTTAGTGCTTGCATTTGTGTGTGTATTTGAAAAAACTAAAATCATAAAATCCAGTTCTCTTGATGCATTCATCTCTATGGTCTCTCTCCCTCTACTCATTAATTAAACAAGATCACTAATTGAGTTTCTCGCTTAATCAGGTAAGTCCGAAAATTCACCACGTGGCTCAGACAAAAGTGGTCTAAAGTGCTCGAAATGTTGCACATTAGAACAATTGCACGTGCACAAACAAACATCCTCATGTCATAACAAAAAATCCTACATAGATTTCTTCACTGCTAAATTTAAAATGTTTAACTACATTTCAGTGAGGGAAACCTACGTATAGTGGGTGATTAAAGGACACTGCATTTGGCACCATCCTCAAGAAATTCAGGTAGTTGTTCAACGATCCGTATATTTATATCAAAACCGGCTGAAAGTAGATATAACCAAGTGTAGGAATTTGAGACAATACTCAAATTTACAACTAGATTTAGGTCAATCTTTTTGTGTGCTTGAATTTTGTGAAGAATTAATTTAAAATGTTTGAAAATAAACTTGCTTCTGCGGCAACTCACATGCATTGGAGAACTAATATTTCTTTGTGTTTGCATTATTTTTTCCTCTCTAAAAATGAAAAATATATGCCTACGTGAAGAGTATGTCAAATACCAATTCTGCACTGCCAATTCTGGGATATCATTCATCTCAGTATCATTCATCTCATAGTAGCATTCACAGTATCATTCACAATATCATTCATCTCATGAGGAAGATTTTTACTCAAGCTACGGCGGTTCACAGCCAATTTTGGGATATCACCCAAGTCCACTTGGGGAAGTCAAACCAACCCATTCGAGTACTGACAAATTCAAGACCCTTCACAATTCCAACCATTCTCCTATCGAAGTGTTGAATCATATAACTTAGAGATGTATAACCAATCCGAATCTTATTATGGGTCTACATCATTAACTTGTTGCACCCCTTCTCCATCTCAACCTCTTGCTAACCAAATTGATGAGACAATCTTTGAGGGAATTAATACCCTCTTGAATTCAATGAAAACTTTGAGATGGATATGAAACGACAACAAGAGGAGAATGTCCACCAATTTGTTAAAATCTATGAATATTTATTTGCCAACCCACCTCACGAATTCAGATACATGATTGAAAATAGGAAGATATATGATCAGAGAATTCTCGAATTTGACTCGGCTTGGGAAGAACTCAAAAGCCCAATTACATATCAACCTGAGTATGAGAAAAATATTCGAGGACAAAATGAGGAGATTTTGTATGAAAAATTAATAAGATGGAGCAAACACAAAATTTTGATAGCCACATTAACTTGAGAATCATAATGAAAATCTTTTGAAGAAAGATTCGGGATATAGATTCTTTCAACCTCTTGCTAAACGTGACCTTGAACAAATGATTTTTATGCCACCAAGGTAATTCTTTTGCCACAATGTTTGAGTTCAGTTTTAATTGAAGTTCTTATCGAACAATGGGTCAAACTTGAATCTTTAATCAACATCAATGATTTTGACAATGAAAGTTATGATGATGAGTGGCCTGAAATAATCATTGATCATGGTGTCAATCGAGAGGGTGAAATAAATGGTTATGATAATGAATCTAATGATGAGACCCATATCATGACCCCTCCTCCATCCGATGAAATAGTAACTGAAATATCTGAGTTGTCTGCCAAAATTTGAACTTCGAATACATGTTCTTAGAGAATGAGTTTTGAATATGAATCCGATGTGGATGATAACATAATAACGTTGAGGATGAATTTGAGGATAATGATGAATTTGATTCTGATAATGAAATTGATATTGATTCTAATAATGATGATGAATTATTAGAAGAACTCAATAATGAAATAAAAATTAACATCTAGGATGGATCTGATGAAAATATTGAATATGAATCTTAGGATAATTTGGATTCTAAGAAGAAACATGAGGATGAATCTAACGATGAAGAATTTAGGGTCAAATTTGAAAATGAAAGCAACATTAGTGTTGATAATGAATTTGAAATGATTTTAAATTTGAGTATCAACATGAGAATGATGATGAACATAAAGATGAATATGATAATAAAATTTAACTTGATTATAACATGATGATAGTTTTGAGCAAGAGAAGAAAATTGAGATTGAGTTACCACAACCTATGCTGACTCTCATCCCCTATCAGATTTCGAAGTCCTCCCCAGTGACTCTCTCATGGACGAACACATAATTTCGCACTCCAATCTCATGACCTCTAGGGAAGATGATCCTCCCTGCTTTCACTCTTTAAGTGCATCCCCTGATATTAGTTAGAATTTCAATCAAGATGACTCTTTATCTCTTGATAATTTTTGGGTTGAAACTGAAGAGCTCCTCAAGAAAATCGATGATGAAAGACTAACTACCACGATGATTCTGTCATCACACGAACCATCTTCTTAGTCGATTGAAAATGAGGCACCAGGAAAACAAAGAGTTGCTTTGAATGTTATGAATGATTCACATACTGATAATGAGCATGAGCAACTGTTAAATTCGAGTATACATGAACCCACCCTCAAGTCCTTGGACTTTCAAGTTAACACTCATTTCACAGAGGTATTTCAATGACATGATCAAATCTCTGACCTTTGTGACACCGAGGTATCCATCAAGGTAGAAAATGTTGGTACTATGAGTGGAATTATCAATGAATAGTTTGATGTGTTCAAGGAGAAGGATTTCATTGATAACCAATTTTATGTGATGTATACAAATTTTATAACTTTGGACCATCTTGAACCCACCTACCAATTAGAGATGTTGTTATTGAAATCGTTCCATCCTATCCACTCACATATTCACTTGAGTCGACTATTTTATTTATCATAGCAACAGAACCGAACATTCACCCGAACCTCATGTCGCTAGTCTGATGAATCTCTATTTCGTCACCTTTATTCTATCATTTTGACCTTAAAAACCCTAGCTAATGTATGTAAATAGCATTAATTTATATAAAGTAGCATTCATTATTTATTGCATTTATTGTGTAAATAATAAGGTTTTAATGCCAAAATTATAGAACAAAGAGAAGAAAAGAAAAAATAATAAAATATCGAAGATATTTTATGACCCTAAATCTTGAGACCAAGTCAAAATTGAGTTGGTTGATAAGGAATAAAGTAGGGGGAGATAAATGCCAAAAATAGAATAAAAATCTAATTCTTTTATTCATTATTTATGCATTTTGACTCCTATTTCATTACTCATTATTTATTCATCAAATGAAGAAACTTTGTACATGAAAATTGTAGATAATAATGTAAATAAAAGTACAAAATTGAGTTTGTATAAAAATAATACACGGTATACCTTTTATATACGAAATAAAAATCCAAAAACCCAACTTCACAGACCCATATCTTTCAAATAAAACCTCAAAATATACCTATAATTTTATGTAACTTTTTATAAGCTATTTAATGGTGGTGGTTTCATATTTTTTGAAATTAGGTTGCGAAAATTAGGATTTCAACCCCTATTGTATAATAGACCCGATTAAAATATTCAATTTATTCATTCCTTAATATTTTTATAAATTTATATTTTTATATTTGTAATGATTATTTATAATATATGGGCACATTGAAACTAAAATAAAACCAAAAGAAAAACATAAAATAAAATAAAATAAACCTATGTGAAAACATAGGCAAAATACCTATGTTATAACTTGTATATAAATAAAAGTGGATTAAATTCTTTTCATATTTATTCATTTATATTTTATAATATTTTAAATATTATATATATTATATTAAAAATATAAAACCAAAATAAAACTCAATAAAATACATTAAAATAAAATGATATACATAAAACACAAATGAAATACCTATAAATATACCTATAAAATATACATATCTATTTATTTAAGTGTACAAAATACACTATAAAATAAAAGTAAAATATATTTATGTATATAAAAATAAGATATAAATATATAAAATAATAGAATAAAGTAATAAAACAAAATATGCAAAATACAAATAAAATAAGCTAAAATATAGATAAATAAACCTATAAATATACCCTTAATAATTAACTACCATAAAAAAGTCAAAACAATAAATAAAAATCATAACAAAATACTAAATAAAATAATAAACATTTGCTATTTTATAATAAAAATTTGATAAAATCATTTACTATTTATAAAAAATATTTTCGAATTAAATTTTGGTTTTTGTCCAGTAGCGACCTGACGTGGACCAATCATGTCAGATCACGAGTTGACCGTCGATCAACTGCCCCTCCCGCGGGCTGACTTTATGCAACCTATCTCTTCCCCATTTTCCTGCCATTTTTTGCGGTTGATCCATCGCTCAATCGCCTTCCATCTGTTCACAAGATTTACCCCTAGATCATTGTAGATCTACGCTAGATCCTTGTATATCTTGTACATACGTCCGATCTCTCCCATTTGCCAGGTCAATAAGGGTGTCCCACTATGTCTATAAATAATGAACCTCCTCCTCCCTTCCAAGTTTGTCCATTTCCCTGTCCCTAAAGCTCCCGCCTTCGACCAAGAAGGTCTCTACGTGACTCCGACCATGTAAGAGCTGCGCCGATTTACTTTAATTAACTTAGTTTATTTGTAGGATTATTTTTATTCATTTTATTTCATGTTTTAATCAGTTAGTTAGCTTAGATTAGAAGTAATTAGTTTGTCGGAGCTCTCGAGCTCCGACCATATATTCACCATGAGCCACCCGTTCTCCGACCCTGCGAACACGTCCATCTCCTTCCCCTTTCGTTTTCCTACGCCTCAAGCACCTTCGCCCCATCAGATCCCCCACGGATCTGGAATACGAGGCCTCCTTCTCCTCGCTCTTAGACCTCTCTGCCACGACTCCCCCACGCTTAGACCTCGTAGTTTAACGGGCTGAGGTATTTTTCCCTCGGTCCCTTCGTCGTCCTGTGCAGGATAGAGGCGCAAATAAGCACCAGGAGCCAAGTTCGAAGTCTTCCAGAGGTATCTGGGCCGCTACTTCTTCCTCGACCTTGTGGTGGCGCTTTGATGAACCTCCTCTCTTTCTGACGCCCCCGGTACGAAGAAGACCTTGCCAGGAAACTTTTGGGCCACCTTGGAGCTTCAGAGGAGGCTAGAGACACGAGGGAGAAGAGATCGAAGCTCACCTCGCTAGACCTTCTTCCCCGTTCTTTCTCTCGCACTCTTCGCCGTTGGATCACGAACGACAACCCTGATCTCCCAGACACCATTGGATCGTGGCCAACATCAACCATCTGATCTCCAGTTGCGATCTAATCTACGTCGTTGGGAGCGAAGCAATATGGGCCGACAGAATGGCGACACGTGTCAAGTGAATGAAGCTCTGTCGTCTGATCGCACCTTAGAAGGGGTAAATTGCAAACCTTGCCCCGCCTTTTTTTATTTACTATTTAATTCTATAAATAAGATATGAAGCGTTAAATAAATTGTAAAGTTTGTAAATAAGACCCTATAGTTTTGCCATTTACATTTGGATCCAATCCATGTCGCCTCACGTACCGTCCCACATGAGGTGACGAAATTGTAAGTACATCCATATATCTTTTTGTATTTATATTTAGTCCAATAATATGTGAATATTGTTGTATATTTTTGTTAAAATTGCCGGAAGGCCCATGGACTTTATTGTATTTGCATTTTGGTCCCTCCTAGGCAGTGTCATGTGTAGTCCTACGTGATGGTCAAATTACACTGCAACCCCTAGCGATTTTTGTAATTGGTTAATAGTTCCATAAAATCGAATTAACAATGTATAGTTTTGTCATATTTGCATCGAGCCCCCTATAGTTTATTTTAATTGCAAAAATACCCCTGCCAGGACTTTGATTTTTGTATGTTTTATCTATTTATTAAATATAGCTAATGTGCTCCTAAAAATCGACAAAAATAGTGTTAAATGCTTCATGCCATGTACTTTCACGCACTTATTTTCATTTAGCATTTTTTGCATTTAATCTATTTATTAAAATATAATTGATCCTATTTATTCCCTATTTAAAATATAAAATGCCAAAAAATAGCAAAACAATTCTGAAAAATACAAAAAATAATATATAGTTTATATATTTGTTTATTGAGTTCAGAAAACAAAAACTCCTAAAAATATAAAAACAAAAACATAAAAATCAAAAAACCCAAAAATCATTTATAAAATCTATAAAATCGTTTAAAATACAAATATATTTTTTCTATTTTATAGTTTATTCATATGAACATTTATATATTAAAATTGATTTGGGTAATTTTGGAATTTATTTGATATTTTTAAAATACAAATCAATTTCGGATTTTTAATTAATCCCTTATTTGGGATATTTTTGACTTTAAAAATACATAAAATTTAGCAAAAAAACCTAAAAAATAATAATAAATACAAAAGTATAAAAATCACAAAAATATTTTATTTAATGTATTTTGACTATTTTTACATATATATACATAATATATATATATATCTTATATTATGTATATACATATATATTTATACACATATATATATCTTATATATTTAACAGAAAAATAAATATAAAAATAGGAAAATATAAAAATAAAATACAAAAACAAAAAATAAAAAAATAAAAAAAATCCACAAAAAACAATAACATGGGCAAGAGATAAAAGACAAAGTTTTGAGCATCTTTTTGCCTCCTATTGTTTGCTTAATGTGTTCGACCTCTACATGTACTTACACATATACACATTTGCTGTAGAGTTATAATAAATTTTAACTCCACATTTTTTATACTTAATTGCTTTATTCTTGTTGTGTGTTAATTGTTGATCAATCAGTGTTTCATCCAAGGTCACATCAGCGATTGTCCTTCTGTCTTGTGGATTGACACGACTTCGGCTAAAATTTCTCGATTATCAAATGGCGCCGTTATCGGGGAGTGACACCGCTTAGTTGGAGATATTTTATTTTGTCCATTATGTCTTGTTAATTATTTATTGTATTTATTTATTTATTCATTTTTCTTATTATTTATTTATTTTGCATATGTTATCTGATATTGATTACGACTGTTCTGACCACTTTTCTTGTTTGACTTTGTTGTAAGGGACCGATGCGTGAGGGAGGACCTCCTAGGAGGATCGATGCACCCAAGCAAGGTGGAGCCGGCTTTCAGACCTAGCCGGTAGGAGAGAGCAACAAGGGCAGACAAGAAAGTTTTTGCATATCATCTCTTTTCTTTATTTATTTTATTTTGCATTATTATGTATATTCATGGGAGAGAGAGACACTAGATAATTGTAATAATTTAGACTCTCTACACTTCGACTTTCCGAGGTTCAGTGCCCGAGGGATTGTTCCCTCGGGGGCCTCAACGGTTTTGATGCTTTTTCACCTTTATATTTTATTTTATTTTTATTATTTTATGTGAATAGGCTCTAGCCTAGGAATTGCTTGATCGATAGATTAAGGTACAAAGTACCTATATATTTGCGTGTACCTATAGATGCACTTCTGGACTTAGTCAAATAATAAATGTTGATTATTTAAATTCAAACTCATGTCTCGTGAAAGACATCATACAATGCTAGCAAGACCCATTGTGGCGGGCATCGAGATGTCTCCAATCGGACTTAGGGTTTGTCTCTGAATAATTAACATATGGTGCTTCACAATAATAGCAATTTCTCACCTAGGGAGATTTCATCGGAATGCATTTGGATATAGTCTAGGTTTCAATTCTGTAATGCATCCCGTATGGAGAGAGCTGAGAAGTATTATAAGTCTTCTTACTTTGCATGCATCATCGATTTTCGACTTGCATGGCTTTTCTGATCTTCTCCCTCTGATTTTTCTCACCTATGATGCTAAATGGCATTGGAAAACCGTTAGACACGTGCATTGAATAAAACCAAAAACAGAAGTGATAATCTAAATAAAATTGGGGTTGTTAACTTTATTGAACTTTGAAATAAAATGTAATGGCTTCATTGCTTTGGGGAGAGCAACCCCCTCCTTGTTTGTGCATTTTATTCTTACGTACACGCTAAGGATTAGTGGCCAAGCCTATCTTAGGTGTGTACAACTTTGTGATGGTCACCTAACTCTAAAATTGACAAGATAAAAAGACCACATATCAGTCTTCACTGTGCTGAGTAGGTGAATAGGGGATTTGCTTTGTGTACTGATTGTGACTTTGAGTCCATTTGCATTTTCATCTCTCTCTTAGAGTTGTTGGTGCCATCTCTGTGCGTATTTTTTTATCATTGAGTCTCTCTACCTCTCATATATATATATATATCCATCTCCTCATTTACATTGAGCCGTGATTGGGTCATGAGCTTCATCATCTGCGTCGGATTTTGCGGCTTCTCTCCTTGCCCATATCACCCACATCTAGTTCGGTTCGAGGAGACCCTCTCCTTGAACCACAATTTTGACTATGTCCACCTTCATCTCGCCTACCCTCCTCGTGTCCCCCATATCATCCCTTCTTCTATCCGAGATTGTTGTGCCTGTAGGTATATCCCGCATCGAGGTTTATACTTACATTGATTATTAGAGTAAGTTGGGCACATTTTGAGGATGCTGAGATTGATCTGAGCTATGTCTGATTATTCATTGAGTAGCATGTATTACTCCACGAGGGATGTCTGTAGGAGGGTACGTCATTTTGTAGGAACTTGGCTTCTCTTCTGGTGTCTCCTATCTGCTAGAGCATGGAGCCGAGTCTTCTAATTATTATATGATCTTTGACTCATCTGAGTCCGCTCATCTTGAGGACCCTCACAGGGTTGAGCTATGTATTGTGGTGTTCGGTGTATTCTTGTGATTTTCTGATATTATGATAATCGAATATCACGCCGCGTTGGGAGTCTCATGCTCTTCACTCTCGTACCTTACTGAGATCATGATTGACTTGAAGGATTATGCGTTGTTCCCTCTTCCTTCATGTCTTACGGTATCGGCTCCGATCTTTTATTTCTTTCTCATGAGCCGATGTTCTGCTTTCACTACCGATCCATAGTTTAGTTTTTGATCTCTTGTCCCATGTATACCCATCTGATTGTATATCTGGGCATCTTTTCACTGGCTGACTGTGTCACTGTTCTCACAGGGAGACGATGACGAGAGTATGGTATTCGTGTATTAGATATTGTCCTGCACTTTACCATGTTCTTTACTTGTTGTATATATGTGTTGTGTATTCCATTCCTTCTTTCTTCCGTTTGTCTGATGTACCCCAGATCTTGCGCCATATCTGTTTGTCTAGATATAGGACGTACCTTGTCCTAAGTATAGGGGGGTACACGCCGTGTTATTCTTTCTCTATTCCATTTCATCACTCATGTCGTTGCTTATACTTAGGAATCCTTCACACTAGGTATAGGAGGAGTGATGCGTACATTCTCTACGATCATTTCATCTATCTATATATCTCTGTCTTTTCTTCTTTTCTTCTTTTCCTTTTCATACTTCATTTTCTATAGAAAAGGTGTCGTCCCTTTTTGTCAGTTTTCTGTACTTAGGACGTACTTTGTCCTAAGTACAGGGGGTCACACCTCGAGATTCATTCATTATTTGATCCCCTCCACTGTCTCCTCTCTTGTTGATGTGCTATACTATACTTAGGGATA
This sequence comes from Ottelia alismoides, assembly GCA_037367405.1. Classification (NCBI taxonomy): domain Eukaryota; kingdom Viridiplantae; phylum Streptophyta; class Magnoliopsida; order Alismatales; family Hydrocharitaceae; genus Ottelia; species Ottelia alismoides. The sequence continues at coordinate 341,094 of JAZKJV010006555.1, read as the reverse complement.
TCTCACCCTAAGTATAGGGGGAGACATCCCGAGCCGTGATATGTTTATTCCCACCCTTGACCCTCCCTTTGTTGTGTATAGTCTGATATACTTAGGATTACTTGATCCTAAGTATAGGGGGGAGGTCAACTTCTTATTCATTTATCTCTTCATTCTTTCATTTTTTATCTAGTCGTTGTAGTATAGGCTTTTATATACTCTGTACGAGTTATGTCTTCTCCTTTCTTTTCGATCTATGAGGACATAATTCATGCTAAGTATAGGGGGTCGTATATACTCTGTATATACTTGATGAATCTCTACTTCGTCGTCATTATTCAATCATTTTAGCCTTAAAAACCCTAGCTAATGCATGTAAATAGCATCAATTTGTGCAAAATAGCATCCATAGTCTATTGCATTTATTGTGTACATAATACTATTCTTAATGCCAAAATTATAGAATAAAGAGAAGAAAGAAAAAGAATAAAATATCGAAGATATTTTATTGACCAGGGTGGATTGGTTTGGGGGGTTCGGGGGGATCTCCTCTACTTTGATTCGACCTTTGACTAGTTCTTTCGAAGATTCGTATTTTGATATTAGTCTCGAAGTTGTCCGGCAGTCCGAAGCATAAGAATGATTACGCCCCCCGGTGACTGGCCTAAGAAGGCACTATTGGGCGGGAGACAACCCTGCAAGCGTCATTGCTGGGAAATCAAGATCTAATATCAAATGCGCTAATTCTGCGGAAAGAAGAAGCAAAGGATTTTTTACGTCCCTCGTTGTAGTATAAGCTTTTCTGTACTCAATACGAATTATTTCTTCTCATTTCTTTTCAATCTATGAGGACATAACTCGTGATAAGTATGGGGGCGTATATACTCTGCATATACTTGATGAATCTCTATTTCATCACTTTTATTCAATCATTTTAGCCTTAAAAACCCCAACTAATGCATGTAAATAGCATCAATTTGTGCAAAATAGCATCCATAATCTATTGCATTTATTGTGTACATAATACTGTTCTTAATGCCAAAAATATAGAATAAAGAGAAGAAAGATAAAGAATAAAATATCGAAGATATTTTATGACCTAGAACCTCGAGGCGAAGTCAAGAATTGAATTGGTCGAGAAGGAATAAAGCGGGGAGGGGGGGGGTTAAGGGCCAAAAATAGAGAAAAAATCCAATTCCTTTATTCATTATTTAAGCATTTTTGACACTCATTTTATTATTTATTATTTATTCATCAAATGAAAAAAACTTCGTACATGAAAGTTATAGATAATAATGTACATAAAAATACAAAAATGAGTTTATACAAAAATAATATATAGTGTTCATTTTATACATAAAATAAAAGGCCAAAAACCCAACTTCATAGACCCATATCATTCAAACAAGAACTCAAAATATATCAAAATCACCTCTAATTGTATATACCTTTTCACAAGCTATTTAATGATGGTGATTTTATATTTTTGGATTTATTGTATAAAAGTTAGGTTTTTGACCCTCATTGTACATTGTACGCGATTAAAATAATCAATTTAGTCATTCTTTATTATTTTTACAAACTTACATTTTTATAATTTTGTGAATATCACTTATAACATATGTACATATTTAAACTATAATAAAACCAAAAAGAAAATTTAAAATAAAATAAGCCTGTAAAAACATAGATAAAATACCTATGTTATACATGTATATAAATAAAAGTGGATCATATTCTTTTATTCTTTATTCTTTTATTTTTTTAATATTGTAAATATCATCTATATTCTATTAGAAATACAAAATAATAATAAAACCTAATAAAATACATTAAAATTAAAAGATGTATATAAAACATAGGAAAAACACCTATAAATATACCTACATAATAATCATATCTATTTATTTAAGTGTACAAATAATATTATAAAATAAAATAAAAATTAATTTATACTCATAAAAATAAGTTATAAATATATAAAATAAATAATAAAATAATAAAATAAAATATACAAAATAAAAATAAAAATGTACAAAATATAAGTAAATATATATACACTATTAAAACTTAGCTACTAATAAAATACACCAAAAAATAAATAAAAATCATATTAAAATACTACATTAAATAATAAACAAGTTTTATTTAATACTCAAAAAATAATAAAATCATTACTATATTAAATAAATAAAATACAAATAATATTGCTATTCTATCCTCTAACGGGCTGAGCGGGGCCAATCCGAGCCATCCGCTCGTTGACTTGTGGTCAACTCGACCTCCCGTCTTCTGACTTGATGCAACCTGTAAAATCCCCGATTTTGTGCTTGTTTTCCCGCATTATCCATCGATCATTTGTCTTCGATCCTTTCACATGATTTGATCCTTGATCCATCATGATCTACGCCGAGTCCTTGAACCTCCTGTGCATATCACCGATTCATCGCGTTTCTCCTGTAAAATGAGGGTGCCGCTATGTCTATAAATAAAAGTCCTCCGTCCTTGTTCCATATTTGGTCCCATTAAGCATCCAGGAGCCATGGTTTCATGTCTAGTTGAGTTCCTCGTGACAGGAGGAGCTTATTCGATGGTGGGCCAAGCTCCAGTAGCACGGGGTGCACCCACGGCTGCCAAGTCCGGTAACCCCGCTCCCTGGTTCAATCCAGGTATAAGAGCTACGTTCTTATCATTTATTTTACTTACATTTAATCTTAGCTTCAATTTCCAGTTCTTAGATAAAGCTCTAGTCAGTTAGATTAGCGTAATCAGTCATCCACGTACTTCACCAGAGTTGAGCTCTGGCGAGCTCCTCCGCGCGCCATATCCGCTCTTCGCTTTTCCATCCTCTTCCATTTCATTCCTTAACCCTTCTGATCATGCTCCACATCTCTGTTCCCCCATATCCCTAGTGAATCTGGAGACCGTCTCTCCATGCTCCGCCGTTTGTTGCAGAGCACCACCCATTCCCATACCCACCCCATTCCACACCTAACCGGGTTGAGGCACTTTGCCCTCAACCCGTGAGTTTAGTTTTGCAGGTCCCAAGAGCCAAAGAGACACCTAGAGGCGAAATCACACTTCGTCAGAGGTACCTGAAATACCTCACCTTCCCCGACCCCGTAGAGCTGCTCTAGTGATCCTCCGCCCATCTTGAGACCTCCAGATTGTAGAGGACCTCATCGGGAATCTATCTGGCTCCCTTGGAGCAGAAAGCCCTCCGGAGGAGCGAGATTTCGCTGGAGGAAGTTCCCCCAGGCGAACCTTCCTCCCTGTTCTTCATCTTCACCTCTCCACCATTGGATCAAGAACGACAGCCTAGATGGATACCCAGCCGTTGGATGAAGCCAAGCCAGCACTGCCGGATCAGCCCTGCTGACCTAATCAAGTTCGTCCAAGGGCGAAGCGTTTCCGACCGTTGGATGCACGCCACGTTGATAAATGAGATAGCTAGTGTCGTCGGATCGTGTAATAAAGGGGTAAATTTCATATTCACCCCCGTATTTTTGTAATTAATATTTAGCTCTGTAAATAAAAGTGAGTTTAAAAATATATGGACATTTTGCAAATAGGCCCTTGTATTTTTGTAAAGTGCATTTGGGTCCAATCCACGTCACCTCATGTGCCATCCCACGTGAGGTGGCAAAATCCCCTGTGACCTTTTATATTTATATACAGTCCAATAAAATGAATTGAACGTTGTATGTTTTTGTGAAGTTTGCAAAAAGGCCCCTGGACTTTATTGTATTTAGGTTTTGGTCCTTTTCGGGCTGTGTCATATCCCACGTGATGGTCAAATTGCATAGATAAATGATCTTTAAAAATTAAATAAAAGTTTTATTGGTAAATTTACAAGTGTTCCCCTGACGTTTATTTTATTTGCATTTGCCCTTGCTAGGACTTGTATTTTTGTGTGCCTTAGCTATTTGTGAAATATACCTAACTTGCTCCTAAAAATCCACAAAATAGGGTTAGATGCTTCATGCCTTGTATATTCACGCCCATATTTTGATTGGCATTTTTTGCATTTAACCTATTTATTAAAAATAAAAAGGAACCTACATATTCCCTATTTAACTTAGAAAATACCAAAAAATATAAAAGCATCTCTAAAAATTCCAAAAAAAAACTATGTATAGTATATTTTGTCTTATTTTAATTTGAGACCAAAAATCACTAAAAATTGAAAAACAAAAAGCCTAAAAATTTAAAACCCCGAAAATCTCTTATAAAAATCTAAAAATGCTTTTAAAAAATCCAAAATTATATGTTTCTATTCTATAACTTTATTTATATAAATATTTATATATTAAAATTTATTTGGGTAATTTTGGGATTTATTCATCATTTTTTGTATACAAATCAATTTTGGGATTTTATTAAACCCTTATTTGAGATATTTTTAACTTTAAAAATACATAAAAATTAGCAAAAATTTTAGAAAAATAACAAAAAATTAAAAAAAATATAAAAATCACAAAAATATCATATTTACTATATTTGGACTATTTTTACATATTTATATATGTATACTATCTATATATATATCTCATATTGTATTCATGCGTATACATATATACATATATATTATATTTAAATGAAAATGAAATATAAAAATATAAAAATATAAAAATAAAAATACAAAATTATAAAACCAAAAATAAAATGAAAAAATGAAATTAAAAACCCACAAAACAATAAATATTTATACATGATGAATGACTTGGTTGTTCATAAATAACCTTAGGCAACCTATTTTGCTCTCTATGGTTCGACCCCTACATGCTTATTCACTATGCATTTTACGGTAGAGATAATAAATGTTAACCTCAATTGTGTTCTTCATTGACTTAATTTAGATTGTGGGTTAATTGCTGACTAACCTGGGTTTTGTGAGCTGTCGCTTCAGCGACACCGTGATCTCGCCTTGTCTAGACTACTTTAGACCCTCGCGAAATCCATGTTATCAATACTTTAGCCATAACTCATACTTTCGTATTATTATTAAGAAATATGGCTAAAAATATTATATATACACATTAAAAATAAGGTAAAATACCTTTTATTCCTTCAATTTTTATTGTATATACTGATTAATAGATCAGGTTAAAAATAATTTTGCAAAATGATTTGAAAAATGATGTGAACTATTTGGAAGACTTTTTATAAAATGTTCTCAACCTTTGTAAAAATGTTTTGATTTGAAAAAAAATCGTTTCTTTGCGTGAAATAAAAAGGATTTGAAAACCTATTCGCAAATGATTTTGAAAATGGTTGTAAAAATATGTATATATTGTTTGAAAAATCTTTGCAAAATAGCTTTCAAATGTTTGTAAATATTTGCAAAAATTATTTTGTACTATAGTTTTCAAAATTGTTTTTAAATAAATTTGAGGAATAAAGGCATCATTAAAATAATAAATAATAAATAATATATATATATAATTCATTACCAATTGTAAATACCTATAAAATAATTGTTAAAATTTGTAAATTCTTAATTCTTGTAAACATATAAAAAGCAACACACCCATATAAATAGCTATATATATTTTATATTCTGGTACAAAAATTCTTTTTATTTGCAAAAATTATTTTTATTTTAAAAATTATTTGAAAATTACATCATTCTTTCTGCATTGAACATTGCATAAGCATTCATATTCTTTTGGATTGAGCTTGATGATTGAACTAACGCAATAAAGTCGAAGATTGGAGCTTGGTTGGACCTTAGTGCACCTAACTGCACTGGAACCTTATGGGATCTAGGTTTAAGGTACTTAAGGTCCATTAGGACTTAATTCTTTGAGACTCAGGACTGGGTTCAAGTCACCTCAACTGACTAACTAGAACTTTTCGAGATGCACGCATGACTCTTGTCGGTCGTGACCTAACTTGGACACTTCCACCTTTCACTTGGCTCAACTGGCTGAGTGGTGAGGTGGTTAGATTTGCCAATTTGAGACACAGACGAGTGGAAACATTCGTCCTCGTCTAGGGAAGGAAGTGCACCCCAACCTGGTCCAGTTGCCATGAAGTCGAATGACTAGAGTTTGTGTGTTGCAATAATTCTTCAAAAGAGGGATAGTCTTCTGGCTCAAGAGGAAAAAATCCTTATGTAAATGTTGCTGTAAATTGTATTTCAAAAAAAAGAGAGAAAAAAGAAAAAAAAGGAAAAGAAAGAAAAACTCTAAAAAAGTGGACAAGCCTGAAAATAAAATAAAATGTCTGTCAGAGTATGTATATATGTTGTACAGTCAATAAGCAAGCTTGAGCATCAAAGTTATACCATGTGAGCCTGCAGCTTGATGACTTGACTACATTGGTCAGGCATCCCAGGATAGGTAGCTACACTGCCTACCTCCATTCTTTTCTCCACCTCCTCCTCTTGAGTTGAATGCCACTTGAACTTAGAAGGGAATATCCCGCTCCTTGAGGACAAAGTGCTGGATTGGGGAATCATTGGTTTGTCATTCTGGAGAAGTCAGTCCTTTTGTCATTTCAGTTGGGGAGATCCACTATCACTTACATTGTACAAGTCATCTTCATAGTCATAAGTGTTTGTGTATGATGTAGGCTAATTCTGACTTGGCTATTGAAGTGATTTGAACCGAGTCCTGTGACTCACGAAGGCTGTTGTGTTTTAAATTTGGTTCTCGACCAGATTCCACAAACATCTTCACATCAAGGTCTAACCTGAGCTCCAGACTTTGATTTTGTAAATATAAGTTTAATAATCGAGATCAATTCTGTTTATTCTTTATTATTTCTTTTTCTTTTCTTATTTATTCTTTTTTGCACTTATTGCATAAGTGTTTGCTAGGGAATAACAAAGGAAAGTATGGGGGTGATGAATCTCCATTTCATCACCTTTATTCTATCATTTTGACCTTAAAAACCCTAGTTAATGCATGTAAATAATATTAATTTTTACAAAATAGCATTCATTATTTATTGCATTTATTGTGTAAATAATAAGATTTTTAATGCCAAAATTATATAATAAAGAGAACAAAAGAAAAATAATAAAATATTTAAGATATTTTATGATCCTAAACTCGAGACCAAGTCAAAAATTGAGTTGGTCAATAAGGAATAAAGTAGGGGGAGATAAGGGCCAAAAATGAAAGGAAAACCCAAATCTTTTATCATTATTTATGCATTTTTGACACCTATTTTATTCTTCATTATTTATTCATCAGATGAATAAACTCTGTACATGAAAGTTGTAGGTAATAATATAAGTAAAAATAAAAAATTAAGTATGTATAAAAATAATACATAATGTACCTTTTAGACACAAAATAAAAAACTAAAAACCCAACTTCACAAACCCATATCATTCAAATAAAAACTCAAAACATATCAAAATCACATCTATTTCATAAGCTATTTAATGGTGATGGTTACATATTTTTTGGAGTTACAGTGTGAAAGTTGGGTTTTTGACCCCTATTGTATAATAGACTTGATTAAAATATTCAATTTATCCATCCTTTACTATTTTTATAAATTTATATTTTAATAATTTTGTACTGATTATTTATAATACATATGCATATTGAAACTAAAATAAAACAAAAAAAAATATAAAATAAAATAAGCCTTTGTGAAAACATATACAAAATACCTATGTTATAACTTGTGTATAAATAAAAGTGGGTTTCATTCTTTTAATCTTTATTCATTTGTAATTTTATAATATTGTAAATATTTTCTATTTATATGAAAAATACAAAACCAAAATAAAACTCAATAAAATACACTAAAATAAAATGATATACATAAAATACAGATGAAATATCTATAAATATACCTATAAAATATACATATCTATTTATTTAAGTGTACAAAATATATCATAAAAATAAAATAAAAATATATTTATGTATACAAGAATAAGTTATAAATATATAAAATAATATAATAAAATAATAAAACAAAATATACAAAATAAAAATAAAATAAGCTAAAATAGAAATAAATATACCTATAAATATACCCTTAATAATTAACTACTAACAATTAAATTCAAAAAAGTAAATAAAAATCATAATAAAATACAAAATAAATAATAAAAAATTTATTTTATAGTCGAAAATTAATAAAATCGTTTACTATTTATAAATAGTTATTTTTGAATTAAATTTCGGTTTTTGTCCTGTAGCGACCTAACGTGGACTAATCATGTCAAGTCGCGAGTTGACCGCCTGTCAACTGCCCCTCCTGCGGCCCTACTTGATGCAACCTATCTCATCCCCATTTTTCTGCCATTTTTTGCGGTTGATCCATTGCTCAATCGCCTTCCATCTCTTCATGAGATTTGCTCCCATATCATTGTAGATCCACGCTAGATCCTTGTATATCTTGTACATACGCCCGATCTCTCTCATTTTCCCGGTCAATAAGGGTGCATCACTATGTCTATAAATATTGAACTTCCTCCTCCCTTACAAGTTTGGCTATTTCCCTACCCCTAAAGCTCCTGCCTTCGGCCAAGAAGGTCTCTACGTGACAGGTGGTCAATACTTGAAGGTCGAGGACGCTCGTAGAGGAGGAGGTGCGCTCAAGGCCGACGTCGTCGGTGACCTCTGCTCCTTGGCCATCTGGCCTGGTAAGAGTTGCGCCCATTTACTTTAATTAACTTAGTTTAGTTATAGGATTAATTTTAATCATTTTATTTCATGTTTTAATTAGTTAGTTAGCTTATATTAGAAGTAATTAGTTCGTCGGAGCTCTCGAGCTCTGGCCGTGTATTCACTGTGAGCCACCCATTCTCTGACCCCGCGAATACCTCCATATCCTTCCCCTTTCGTTTTCCTACACCTCAAGCACCTCCGTCCCACCAGATCCCCCTCGGATCTAGAACACGAAGTCCTCCTCCACCTCACCGTCGGACCTCTCTGCCATGACTCCCCCACACTTCCACCTCGTTGTTTAACGGGCCAAGACATTTTGCCCTCGGTCCCTTCATCGTCCTGTGCAGGATAGAGGCGCAAATAAGCGCCAGGAGCCAAGTTCAAAGTTTGCCGGAGGTGCCTATGCCGCTACTTCTTCCTTGACCTTGTGGTGGCGCTCTGGTGAACCTCCGCTCTTTCTGATACCCCCGGTACGAAGAAGACCTTGCCAGGAAACTTTTGGGGCACCTTGGAGCTTCGGAGGATGCCGGAGATGCGAGGGAGAAGAGATCGAAGCTCACCTCGCTAGACCTTCTTCCCTGTTCTTTCTCTCTCGCTCTCCGCCGTTGGATCACAAACGACGACCCAGATCTCCCATACGTCGTTGGATCGTGTCCAACATCAACTGTCCGATCTCCAGTCATGAACTAATCCCCGTCGTTGGGAGCAAAGTGTTATGGGCTGACGGGATGGCGACACGTGTCAAGTGAACGAAGCATTAAATAAATTATATTTAGATGGCGGGATGGCGACACCCGTCTGATCGCACCTTAGATGGGGTAAATTGCAAACATCACCCCACCTTTTTTGTTTTTACTATTTATTTAAGTAAATAAGATATGAAGCATTAAATAAATTAGAAATTTTGCAAATAGGCCCCCGTAGTTTTGCTATTTACATTTGGGTCCAGTCCACGTCACCTCACGTGTCGTCCAACGTGAGGTGGCGAAATTGCAAGTACATCCATGTACCTTTTTGTATTTATATTTAGTCCAATAATATGTGAAAAATGTTTTATATTTTTGCTAAAACAAGTGGAAGGCCCCTGGACTTTATTGTATTTGCATTTTGGTACCTCCCAGGCAATGGCACATGTAGTCCCACATGATGGTCAAATTACACTGTAACCCATGGTATTTTTTGTAATTAGTTAAAAGTTCAATAAAATCGAATTAACTATATTTTAATCATATTTGCATTGAGCCCCCTGGAGTTTATTTTAATTGCAAAAATGCCCCTGCCAGGACTTTGATTTTTGTATGTTTTTTTATTCATTAAATATAGCTAATGTGCTCCTAAAAATACACAAAAATAGGATTAAATACTTCATGCCATGTACTTTCATGCCCCTATTTTCATTTGACATTTTTTTGCGTTTAATCTATTTATTAAAAATATAATGGAGCCTATTTATTCCTTGTTTAAAATATAAAATGCCAAAAAATAGCAAAAAGTTTCAGAAAAAATACAAAAAATAATATATAGTTTATATATTTATTTATTGAGTTCAAAAAACAAAAACCCCTAAAATATGAAAACAAAAACCTTAAAAATCGAAAGACCCTAAAATCCTTTATAAAAATCTAAAAGATCCATTAAAATATAAAAATATTTTTTTCTAATTTATAATTTTATTCATACGAATATTTATATATTAAAATTGATTTGGGTAATTTTAGAATTTATTTGGTATTTTTATAATCCAAATCAATTTCAGATTATTAATTAATCCCTTATTTGGGATATTTTTCACTTTAAAAATACATAACAATTAGCAAAAATTCCAAAAATTAAAAAATATAAAAATAAAAAATATTATATTTAATTTATTTTGACTATTTTTACATATTTATACATACGAAGTATATATATCTTATATTGTATATATATATATACATATATATATATTTATGCACACACATATATATATCTTATATATTTAAATGAAAAGGAAATATAAAAATTGAAAAATATAAAAAAATATAAAAATATAAAATTGAAAATTTGAAAATAAAAAAATTAAAATTAAAAATCCTAAAAAACAATAACATGGGCAAGAGATAAAAGACAAAGTTTTGGGCTTCTTTTTGCCTCCTTCTACCGTTTGCTCCTTGTGTTCGATCTCTACACGTACTTACACCTATACACATTTGCTGTAGAGTTATAATAAATTTTAACTCCACATTTTTAATACTTAATCGCTTTATTCTTGTCGTGGGTTAATTATTGATCAATCGGGGGTTTCATCCGAGGTCACATCAGCGACTGTCCTTTCGCCTTGTGGATTGACACGACTTTTTCTAAAATTTCTCGATTATCATGTTCCCACCCATCCAATACAAGTTTCACAAAGGTAACCACATTTCCACCTTGTTCGTTGAGCCAAGTTCTGTGCATCATCACGATTTTCTGAACACAGATGTCGCACATACTCAAGACACGGGCTATTCCTAACTCTAGGGCCCAGCTTGGGGCATTAAAACCAACCCATCGTGGGACAAACCCCACAGTTATCTTTAGGCATTTTCTCTATCTTGCATTTTTTAACTTCGTTACTCATAAAAGGTAGTTTAACTTAAGTATGGGGAACACTCCACAAAAATGACAAATAATCAATTGAAAAATAAACATCGTTCATTTGTTGCATCTTGCACCATCTTTAATCATGTTGTCCCATTTTTTCATTGTATTATCACCATAGGCATGGGGGTGCATCACATTTCATTCATGTCATTTTTTATCACATTTTTTCATTGCAGTTCATGCATTCCTTTAAAAAAACCCAAAATTTGTTAACATTTTCAAAAAAATCTGTTTTTTCATGTTTTACAAAAATAGCAAAAACATTTGCATATACCCAAAATCCCATAAACATTTGCAAAAATTCTTTTAATTTTTTTAAAAATCCAAAAATATTTCCTAATTTTCTCCTAATTTTTGAGATTTTAATCTGGTTTTTACAAGTATCATACTTAGATTAAGAAAACCGTAATCCGCTTAATTTTAGAGGATTTCTTTAGGCTTGAGTATTCTGTTTCTTCCGGTCTATTTTAGACTTAATTCCTTGAGTTCCATGAGTTTTATGTGGTGACCAAAATTTGTGTCCAAATAGATCATCTTTATAGCTTTAGCACTCTTTTACTCTTGATTGATTATTGAACAAATTGCATATTACACCTTAGTTCAACTTAGTTTTTGTGTACAAGGAACTGTTTTAATCTCTAGCAAGGTAAATGAGTGACTCTCAATCTCGAGTGAGCAAAATTCAATGATCTAAGTTCACAAGCCACTTATTCTATATAAGTTTGAGTCTATCGACGAACTTTTCTTGTACATATAACTGAAAGTCACATTTTATACATGTACACTTTTGATACCCAAATTCCACAAAATCCTATAAAAAAGAAGGCGCATAAGGGATGTTTGTTCCAAAAATACAAATATAAAGTAAAGATCTCTTGCAAAGAAAAATCTACTCAAATAAACCAGCTCCACCAAATAAGCCAAGTAACAGAACAATATTGCTACCTATTCAAAAGAGGCCAAAGAGACACATGGTTATGCTATGCAAAAGGAAGAAAAAAAAGAGAGAGCAATAGACCAAAGATATCTACAGAAAATACCAGAAAATTCAAGTTCTCTACAATTTGCACCCATTTTCTTTTACTGACAATTTGAGTGAAATGAGATTAATCCTATATTTAGAGAGAATAGAGGCTTTAGATTTTATGAATCTCCTGGTACCATGCATAAAGTTGTATGGTATACTTTTCTCGCAAGTTGGAAAGAGCAATAACCTTCGCACACAGTTCAAATCAGCTTAAGGTTAAAGAGAATATATGTTGATCGAGGTGATTTGACTTGACCTAATGATGGAGCCGGCTAAAGTTGCTTGAACATGAGGGTTGTTGAATTGAGTACTCGAATATAAGGGGAGTCCAAACACATTATTAATCTAAAGGTCAATAAGTCTTTGTTTGTTATTTATTCAAACTTAGCTTAAAATCTCATGACTTTGTGGGTGTCTGCTACGAACCTTCTCTGAGCATTCTTTAATTGTTTTTATTTCTCCTTGCATATCATTGTTTTGCTCGGAACTAGCAAAAGTTAAGTATGAGGGTACAATGAATTGGTGATTTATCATATTTTATACATTTTATTGAGCAGAAATCATGTTTAATCAAATGTGTTTTTTCATTTAGTGCATAATCATCATTTTGTTATTTTCATATGCACTGCATTTCAAATCATCTAAAAATTCCATAAACATTTTCCTTGCAAAATAAATCTAAAAAAAGAGAAAATAATAATGATGATGAATTGTTAATTTTTCAATAAATATGGGCTCCATACCCATATTAAGTTTCTAACTATATATATATTATCATTTTCCATGTCTAGCTTAGAAGAGGCCAAAGGGGGTTCCCATCTCCTCCCTCTTCATTTGAAAAAAAAACCGTTATGCGATAAAATCCTATCCTTTGTTTCCAAGTAGGGGTCACCACCCCTTCCTCTCCCCGCCTCACCAATGGCCGGTGCCCCATCCCCTCCTTCATCGTCGCCCACTGCTGCAGCTATCGCCTCCCCTTCCTCTCCCTCGTCGACTATATAAAAGGAGGAGGGGAACCAAAGGGAGGGGTCGACCACCGCCACCCATCGAAGGGGAAAAGCCATCACGGGAACGTCACACCCGCCCCTCCCTCTGTCGCTCTGTCATTCTCCATCGCCACCAACCGCTCATCGCTTCTCCCTTTACAGGACACCACACGTCGCATAGCTTTGATGTCGCCTTCCCACACAGATAGTGCTCCCGTACCGCTGCAGCTCTGCCTCACAGTTCCAGAAAGAAGGAAGAAGGGGTCCAGGGACCCCTTCTCAATTTCCAATTTGTTTTAAGTTTTTTTATTTTTTGGAGCTCTTTGCAATTTTGTTAAATATTGTCATCTTTTATACAATTTTTCTATTTTATATTTTTATATTCTACGATATTTGCATTTTTATTCAAGTTTCTTTTAAATACTTTTACAACCTGCATAGATTAATTCGCAATTTGCTCAAAGTTTATTTCTTTTTCTACTATTTTCCCAATAAGTATTTTTTATTGGCAAATGTCCTTTCTGTCTAGTCTTTTTACTTAATTTCAATAAAGCCCTTTATTTTTTATTTATTTACATTCAAGCCCCTATATTTCTTAGGCAGTTACGTAAATTCCCCTATCACTTCCAAAAATCACCAAAAAATCCTCAAAAATTCATGCACGATCCTTATGATGTCTAGAACCTAGTTAAAGTAGTTTCAATGCATTTTAAGGCTCCAAAAATACAAAGAAAAATATGATTTAATCTGGTTCAATAAAGTAAAAAATGCCCTTGCAAATATAATAAAATATATGTGTAAAAATATCCGAGTCCCTGTGGATCGATCCTTTACTTACTCCATACTTTATTTTATATCTGTTAGTATGTAGTTGAATAAAAATTATATGAATATCTCAGTTTTCACGTATGCACACAATGACAGACAAAAACACACTTTTAGCGTACCGAAAATCCACGTATTCAATAAGCATCTATAGTCGGACCATTAGATTTGTTGAAACTGTAAAGGTTATAATTTCAAACATAATATGGATGAACCATGTGAAGCATAGTGGGAGTTCATTGTGCTCATCATGCTAAATGTATATAAAATCCTAATCATTTGGAATGACATAAAGATGATAATAAATATTTTATAATTTGGTTGTTCAATACCTTGTGATGAATGATGTCAAGGATACCTCTTAGATCTTAGTTCTAAAGTTGTTCAGATACAAAGAAAAGAGAGCATTGGAACCATCTCATTAGTGGTACATCTTGGACATCTTCTTTTTTTGGTAAATTTGAAGGAAGGCTTCTTTCCCTTAAGATATGGCACTAACTTATCCGAAGGGATAGCATTTCAAAGTATCAATGATGTGAATGATAAATCTACTTTCCCTTGTACATCAGCCGCAAGAAGCCTGGTGTATGCTAGATGTGTACATAAGCCAAATGTTTGCCATTCAGTGGGTGTAGTAAACTGTTATTAATCCTACTATGGAGATAAAACACTTAATTGTAATAATAACAACACCTTAAAAGATAAGTGACTTTTGAGATAGTGATATCAAAGACTTATTTTCAAGAACTTAAGACATTATAGATAGTGATCTAAAAGGTCTTACCTATGGATACCTTACAATACTTAAGACCATGTCTTAGTCTAGGGAGATAAAGATCTCCGTGCATAAGGGTACTCTGATAAGGATAATATAAATGACTTACTTGTTATAATAAATATAATATTTATTGAGTTGTAGTGTCAAAAGCATTAAAATGGGTTTGACAAGATTGCATATTGATTGCATAAGATGCAACATTCGCATTGGATGCGAGCATTGTTACATGGGGATATGCAAGTATCATAAAAGGGCTTGACATAGTCTCTCGTGAACAGAGTGATTAGTCAGCTTACCAAGCTATTTTTCTAAATATCGTATTATTAGCACATGAGTGTGGGTTTATAAATTATCCCATTAATGGCTCTTTAGGTTAGTGAGAGATTGTTGGAATGTGAACCCACGACGAGACATTATGCAATAAACGTTATTGCAAATCATTCCCTAATATGAAATAAAGAATAACTAATTTGCATAATAAGTCCCTTAGTACAATTAAGGTTATGTATCATGGTCATCTTAATAATCATGCTGCTGTTGACTCAATACTTGAGTCATAGAGAATGGTACCTGGATGATATCTAAAGAGTTAAATTGAGGACTCATCAAGCACCATTAAATGATTATTGAGAAAGGACCTTAAAACTGAGAAGAAGATGACAATTTTTCTCTAAAGGTTGATATATGGCTGACCTCTTGATGCAGGTCCTCTACATAGGAATAGAGATTTGGAGTTGTCGGATAAGTTAGGTCAAAGAGATGACTTAACGAGATCGAGATAACCAAGACCTATGTTGTATACTATCACGATATAGATACACGTCCTCTGACTAGAGGTAGATGTGTTGCTATATGTTTATATACATTTGGCAAATCGATAGGTTAATGACCTTTTCAAGGTCTATACACCTTTGAGTCGGTGCACATACTAGGGCATATGAGTAATACGATCTCTTAGAGGGATCCTACGGGTTCATTACTGAACTGAAAGACATGAGCTCACTCATGAGATATTGGGACCAAATTCCATGCATGATAAACTTGCTTAAAAGCATGACAGAATCTATATGCATGATATATGATTTTGGAAAGCATATGATCGACTCTCAATGATAAAATGAGAAACTTAATGATTAAACCCTGAAGGAGGATAGTCCAAATATAATCTAAAACTTTGGGTTTGTTTTAGGTCTTCTAGTATGCATGATGTAGGGGTATCAAGAATATTCGAGGATAATGTGATCATAAATGATTGTATAACTGTGACACTTCCATTCCGGGGGAGTGATGAAATATGTTTGGATTTTAATTACTTCCCTCAATAGATCAGTAAACTAAACTTAGTCCAAATGTTATACATTGTTCTGAATATGATTAGGATGCAATGACAAGATTTGATTTATGTTTTGACTTAATCAAGCATCTATGAGAGGTTCTTGAGATC
Source organism: Ottelia alismoides (assembly GCA_037367405.1). Classification (NCBI taxonomy): domain Eukaryota; kingdom Viridiplantae; phylum Streptophyta; class Magnoliopsida; order Alismatales; family Hydrocharitaceae; genus Ottelia; species Ottelia alismoides. Next base: position 324,794 of record JAZKJV010006555.1, on the reverse strand, counting down.
TGGATTTGAAATCCAAGTCACAATACATGGAATGTACAATTGTCATGTCCTTATCTTCATATATGCGTAGAGAAAGTGCATTATTCTTAAAAGAGATCAAGAATAATTCAATTGTTGATAACATACCTAAGCAATGGAAAAACATGTAGTTAAATATGATTTAATTATCATAAATAATGTGAATATGATTCATATTATTTGGACACATGAGAAAAGTCATCTGAGATAATTAAATATGACTTTTCAAAGATATGATTAATGTGTATATCACTATCCATAGTAAAAATGTATTATGCCTTCTCCCACTATAAGTAGGGTCGGCTACATGGATTTTTGCTCAAATCCATGTTGAAAGATTTGATTATTTTTTACGATGGTCGTCAACTACCTAATGCAACCCCTGCACGAGTGGGATTTAAACCCTGATCTTGTGTATGGTAGACACACTGTACTACCACTAGACCATTAAATGTGATTTAAAATATGCCGGAGAGTTCTTTTTGTAAATAGAATATACAAATTAAATGTTAATGCGAATTGGATTCACATTATACAATTACTTGTAAATACAACTTACATTTTATATTGGGTGGTCGAATTTGATTCATAATTGTCAATGGTTATGTTGCAATTATCACAAATAATGTGTAATAATATTATTTGATGATATTTTTGTTGACAAAAGAGTCTATGAATTAATTCAATGTAATATGATTAAATTTGTTGATTCTTGGAGAGAGAGAAAATCTCTCTCCAAGATTCACTATGGACGTCCACCGTGAATAAAAGGAACGAGTCCTCTTTTCATGGAAGTTAGATTTAGTCGTATTCCATTCATGAGAATCTTGATTTAATTGAAATTAAATATGTTAAGATTATTTACAATATATTTATTTTTTAAAAATTAAATAAATTATTGCTGCAATTCTTAACAACAAAATCTCAACCATTGATTTAAATTAAGAGTACATCTCCACCATCCAACTTAGTATAAAAGAAGGGGTAGTCCTAGCCTTTTCTCTGCACACAATTACAATAAGAGTTGTTGCAATAAATCGCTCTCTCTCTCTCATACTCATCGCATTTCTCTCTTTCTCATATTGTGGTCGTCCACAATTTTGTTGAGAGACACGTCGTCATCGTGATGTCATTGTGTTGCTGGATTGACTGCTCGTGGATATCCACCTTCTTCGGTGCCCTGTGCTTGTGAGGAAGGCTAAGGATTTGTGAGACGAAATCAGGAGATTCTTTGTTCGAATCATCAACTTGGATTGCGGATCTACACATCTCATCCACGCATCCACAAGTGCATCCTTCGTCGGATCGGACTTGAGACAAGAGGTTTCTTCATTTAGAGACTCACGATTGCAAACATGCTTCAAGAGGTAATCAGAATGCTCGTTTGTGATCTTGATGAAAAGATTTGAGAAGTGTTCTTAAATCATGAGATTCCATCTATTTAAAATTTTTAAAATTCCGTTGCTCGTTGCAACTAGTATAACTAGTTGTCCTAGATCATATTCTATGTGATTTACACGCTTCCGTGATGCGCTAAGGTCCAAGCCCTAACCTTCAGAGAAGTGCCGAAGAGTTCATCTCTATCTACAACACTCGATTTCCTCATTTTGACATGCAAGTGATGTTAAGGCTCAAGGAAGGAAATCTCGATCGATGACAAGGAAGCAGAGGTCCTCCATGTTGCACCAATCAGTGGGCATTTATCGAGAGACGAAGAAGGGGGTTGGAGGAGGGAGGAGGTAGATTTGTTTTGAAAGGTATGCCCCTCTTAATCACACCATGATTTGAATAAATCGTGATTTAGTTCAACTCATTGATGACCAAACTAACGGAAGGGCACAAGTGATGAAATTGCAAGAAAGTAGGGGCACAACTAATTTTCCATAAAAAAGCAAGGGCATAACCGAAGTTGCATAAGAGGGTCACAAATTATAGAATCCATTTATAATAGGGTTAAATGAGGCTACACCCTGGGTGTAGCCGATTGGCTACTCCCACCCTCATTTTCCCCCATTTTTAACTTTTTTTGGAAAATAAAAAATATGTATATTCATCCCTATATACCCCTAACATTCTATTAAAATTTCGTCAGAAATAGAGACTCCTATGCCCTCCATGTGAAGGGGGTCATTTTCAGCAATTCTGAGACCGTTAAAATTTGACAGTCTTGATGGAGGGGATAGAAGTATCGAATTAAGTCGAAATTTGAATGACATCATGGTGACATATTGTGATCTAAATTCCAATAGGTTTCATTAAAGAAAAATAAAAAAATATAGGGGAAAGAGGTGGGAGCATGTAAGTTAGCTACACCCAGGGAGCATACTCCTTTTTCCCTTTATAATATGTATTTAATGTTTTGAGTATTCTTTACCTATGAAATGTATATTGTACATACATGTATCTAGGTTTTATTCATATTTTCTAAAAGAAGTATAGTATTTTATTTAAAAATATTATTATATTGATATATACAGTAATATGTACAAAATATGATGTTTGTGCATAATGTGCAACTTAGGAGTTTCTTCACACTACAATTCTTTATTGTTTAGATTTCTTATTTAAAGTTGTGCATTTTTGCCATATTTACAAATGTATATTTTTTATAATATTGGTTAAGTGTTCTTTCTGTTTAAGGTTATTTATGAATTGATAATTATTTAGATGAATTTATATGCATCTTAAACTTAGGTTTAGCTGACTTTATTAAAGTTAATGTCATGAGATATTAGTTATGTATTTTTTGCACTACTAATCTTGTTAAGGTCCAGCAATCAACTTTGGAAGGCTATTAGTTATGTATTTTTTGGAGGGCTAAATTAATTACCATTTTAGTGTCAGCGAGTATAACAAGCACATTGGTAGTTCGTGTTAGTTGATTAACTATCTATTGAATGTTATTATTTTGATTAACCTTGTAGAACATTTGACTACTTTTCCCATGTAAAGAATTATATTACATCTCAAATATTTTCTACAAACCTATGTTGTATAAATCGAATGATTAAAAATCAAAGTTAAGTTACATTGTGTGTTGGAATCCTTTTGAATAACTTTTATAGACGATTGATTGTTTATGCAGTAATATGTACAAGGAGATTGGTAGCCCTAAATGTGGAGGTTCAAATTCTCGCTTTTAAGCCAGTATTCAGGAAATCGACCGCATATGTCGTCGCATATGCTCATGTGGCTTTAAGATCATATTGATTTCTCGAATCGATGTATTATGCACTCCTCTATATATGCGGTCCGCATACACCTCCCCAATTATTCCTCGATTTCCTGTTGTTGTTTGTTTGCATTGCTCCGCTTCCTATGTAGATCATCTTGTTGGTGCTTCTCTTATGTTGCCAATTATTGTTGGGTGATCGGCATTACCTCTTGTAGTCGGTAATCCCATAACTTGTATCACTCATGTATTTTACTTATATATAATAGTACTCCACTTATAATCTTGTAACTTCTTGAATGTATGCAATGAAATTTATATTCACTGAAATGTAAATTTATAAACAAATGTGGAAACTATTATTTATCGGATATGTGTTAAAAATGAAATGGAATTTTACTCCATTATCTTTCTAAATTACATGCTCGACCCTGTAAATATTGTTATTATCTCTTCGACCTAACTCCACATACCCTACAGCTAACACCATCGACTTAATCGTTAAACTTAACCCGATTCCGTAGATGCATACAACCCATTTTATCTTTAAAATTACAAAAGATGCCCACCTTCACCTTCCTCCTCCCCACCTCCCCAACACTCCGACCGCCAACCCCAGCCTTCCTTGCGCCGCCTCGACTTGCAGTCCCCCTCCCGTTACCCCAGACCGCTACCCCCACCTCCCCGCAGTCACTCCAACCAGTTTTTGTACCCCGCATTGAAGGGTTGAAGCCAGAGGAATGCCATAAGAGATGATTCGAGGCAGTTATAACAATAGCTAAAGCTCAATTTGCGGAGGACTGTTAAACTATAGCTATGTTTGAGATGATCACCATGTCACGATCTCAGCTGCTCAAGGTGGTGGTTCGTCTTCCCATAATCGGAGTTCCGAGAGTTGGAACCTATCTTTGGACGATCACGCGAGTTGAAATAAAACTTAAATATATTCGATTTAAGTGGATGGTCATCATGAGGAAAGCTGCTCCAACATATCTCCTCCTCAATATAAGGAAAGCTGCACCATGAAGAATTTGTTTAGCAGCCTCAAATATTCGATCATTCAGTTCATAAAATCCGGATAAAATCGAGAAAAATCATTTTCGTGATAGGAAGGGATGGCTTATCAGTGAAAATACAACAATTCTGGTGATCTGATGGACGGATGGAGATGGGTCAAGAGAGAAAATAAAGTTGAAAAAGAAGAAGATGAGGAAGAAAGAGATGGGAAGGTAGGAGATCGACCATTCAGTTATCATTTTGTTAGATTAACCTATAAGGTATTGACTCAAGTAAAAGTAGAATTAACGGAGTTGTGGGGTAAGACGATGCAACTTTACAAGGTCGAGGGGATAATAATGATATTTACAAAGGTAGTTTACAAAGATTAGAAGGTTCCTGAGGTAAAAATTCCAAACTTAAATAAGAACCATTGATTGAAATTGTTGTTGAATATGCATAAGATCTTATATCTAATATTACAACCAATATTTGTTGGATTTATATATCTTGCATATATGCAAGAAAGTAAAGAAATGATTTTTGTGTAGATATATACCAATAGTTCCTAGATATGATTTTTTTTAATGAAGTTCCTAGGTACGTATTGAAGTAAAGAAAAAACTTTCGTGTTAAGTGTTCTTACGAGAAATATCATTTACCATGTAGGCATCAACTATAGTATTTTTTAGATATTTATTTATTTTTAAAATTAAAAATTAGGTAGGAAACCGCATATATCTTACATATACTCACATATATCGCCTGATCCCTATGCAATAACATGTCCAAACGTATACGCATACCTCTTTCATGAACATTGACTGTTGCTGTATTTTACTTTTTTCTTCTCATTTCTTTGTGCATTCCCATCTTTACATCATTTTTATTATTTTTTCTTCATTTATCATTCTCTTTTTAGATATTTTCTAGTATTTAATCACCAAGTCATCTTCACTTTCTTCTCAATTTTCAGGCATGCTTCTTGAAGAAGCCAAATGTTATCTCAAGCACTTAAATCAAATACTAAATAGTATCATCATCATCATCATCACATTTGAAGATTATTTATAGAATGTATGATAACATATTGCATCAATTAGAAATAAATCATAATGCCCAAGAAATTTATGGGGGTGTGGTCCAAATAAAAAATAAATCATATAAACATTTCTATACAAGGAAAGGTGAAATTTATGGAGGTGTGGTCCAAATAAACAATAAAAAATACAAGTCACTTTGGTTAGAAATCCATCAGTGTGGAAATAAACAAAAACATAAACTGTACATATAAAGCCCTAATTGAATCCTTAGAGCTATCACCACAAAAATAGGTACTTCAAGTTATGTATGACTAACAGATACGATTTATCAAAAGCATTTGCATGAAATGAACTTTGTCGCAACAGTGAGAAGACCATAGAAGATGATCTTTCCAGATTGAAATCATCTTCCTGCAATGGTAAGAGCAAATGATACGATCTCTATCCCCATGAAGTTCCTGCAAATGGGGAACTCTCGAAGATTGCGGCTTGATCCGATAGATCGTCAACACGCTGGGCATCTAGATCATGCCAGAGTGTGCTAAGAATGTCCTCCATATCAGCTAACATCCGGTTAACCACAACATTTCTTTTAAACATCATAACAGCAGCGCGGTCTATTCTTTTCATTGCATGTTGCAACCCACTGGAGACGTCCACCGGCATCCTGACCAAATTTTTCTTGCAATATGTCAGAGATTCCTCGTCCAACTGTAGCTCCCGACGAGCAAACGCAAAGAATCGCAGTGTCTCATCAAGGAACCGTCGGATTACATCCTCTGTCTCTTCTTTTCGCAACGGTGCAACCCCAAAATCAGCTGCAAGAATTGAAACAAAACAAGGTGTTCACCAGGAAGATGACAGTAAGGATACATAAATTACAAAAGAACAAGGATGGAGTGACGATGGAACTTGTCAGGATGTAACAAATATGCAAAGCTAGAAGGTTCCTTACACATTTGAAAGGAAAGACAGCGTTTGTCATAAAGGATGTTACGAATTTGAAAATAGCAAGTATGCTCTTCAAGCGTAGGCGGAGTTGCAAACCAACGAGATTTGATATACTCCAACGAGGAAATGATCCTACAAACTGGACCCTGAGTTTTCCCGCTACTTGAATCTTCAGAATCTTCACGAAAAGAAATATATGATCCAAAATCTGACATCAGTGGAGCAACAAGAATCTTACAGAAAAGAAATACATAGCACTTACTTGACCAAGACTTGTTTAACGAGCAGAACCTCAGGACAACAATTGCAACATACCACAAAATGCATACCAAAACAAGCCGAGTCCTCTTATGATTGCCATTGTCAATGAGTAGCTCCTTTACAGTTTGGCTCTCATTTTTTAGTTGATATTTTAAAGTACTATTCCTATACCAACAGGCACTAACAGCGTCAATGGCATGGATATGCGAAAAAAAGGTCATATACTCCAACTCGATGTTGCGAGTAACATCCACAGCTACAGATAATATCTTCACATGTCCATTGTTAACTACCTAACACTAAATCTCGCTATCATAAAGCATTGCAGATAGATCTTACTGCATTGTTACAATATATAGGTGTCTTCTAAATTTCTAATCACAAAGAAAACCTAAATTCCCTCCATTACATCCACCATACTCAATCCCTTTGAAAGATGGAACCTAAGTAGGGTGTATTTAAAGAAATGTTAGAAAGATGATATTAATAAATATATGGCCTTCTTAAATGCAAGTCCAAATTTGATTCAAATTATATTTATAAAGAGGAAATAAATCTACGTTTCTAAAAGCCCACGGATGAGCACTACAAACTGATGGCAATACATAAGCATCAAACCCCGATCCGAGAAAAGTCTTGTTTTTCAGTAACTCAAGTTATTCTTTGGAGATTATTACATCGTAATATGCTACCTTAGCTCTACATAATTCACAAATATTATATGTAGGTTAGACCATAAAAAAGGTTACCTCAGAAAATAATGTTAAATCCAGATACAAAAGTTTCTGGAGGGGAGAAGACGTGAGAAGTTGAGGCAAGAGAAAAATATAGAGAATGGATGTAGGAGAGTGGATTCTTGTCGGAAGGAGGGATAACAGTAAGGATGGTGACTAAATTTCTTTTAGGAAAAAAGATGTGTTGCCCAACAGGCAACAGCCGAACAGCCAAAAATTTCTGTTCGCAAGTTAAAATATCAATACTACAAGGACAAGGATTCTCGAAGGGGTTTCACATGTTCCAAAACATTTTCTATATGAAATCTCTCGATCCATAAGATTGCCTTATTTCTCACAAGCCATATCACATACAAATATCCACCGCCCATATCCTCTCAAACTCATCGCCACCTTACTCAGGTCCAATGCCACCCATATAACCCTAGAGGTGCCACACGTAAAGAGGTGATCAACGTCATCCACGTCCTTATAACACACACCCCTGGAGAAGCTTGGCTCTTTGAGCGCGCATCAAGGATAAAGATTGTTGACGTTATTGGCTAATATAGCCATAACATTGTTTTCCTCTTTAGTTTATTCCCGTGTTCTCCATTTCTCTTTGTAATCCTCCAGGGTCCATTATGCAACTCCCACTTATTTCGCCCTAAGGTTTTGCCCCACACATCCATGAATAAACTTCATTCGATTGCATTCTCTATTTTTCTCCACATGGTATCCGAGTGACAGTCCTAAACAGGAGATCGTATCGAAATTCCAAGATGCCGCCACAAATCTCACCACGACAGCTCCAATACCACGTAGCCCTCCTTCCATGTGTGTGAACCCTCTCGTGGGGTCGTCTCCGACCAGACGAGCCTCCGGAGCCCGTCTTAGCATCACCCGGTAGGCTCGACATTGCCACAAACCTTCATGAGCCCTTCATGCAGTCCCATGAACCCCCGTGCAGGTCTGTTGCCTTAACGAGTGTGTTAGGACTCCGACAGCAGCAACTAGCAGCCCTGTCTGGTGTTGCTACGCGTGAATCAACCCTAGAGTGCATCGTTCTCGCGTGCTGGGCCTAAACCGTAACATAGCCTCACGCGATCGCGTGTGCTTCAGCCCCATGCGCGTCGCAACAAACTTGTGTGGGTCTGCTTCATGCGCAACATGGAGTTGCTTCTCTAGTCACTCTTCTCCATAATGCGTGATTAGACTATTTCAACCCTCCATTATTTTCTCTCCACAACCACGATGGCAACAACTCCAACCGAGACAGAGCTCGTGATAACCACATCTTTTATGGTAGTTTTGGGGTCAATCATCGTTCAAACTCAAGGGCACGCAGATAACTGTGTTTTGCTCTCATACTTTCAAGGTCTGTTGGTGGTATGAGGAAAAAATTATTCCGACAAAGAAATAACTAAAAGAGATTTAAAAAGATTACGGGTCATTTCTTGGGCAACTTTCAGGTTATAACATGGATGACCAAGAGCATCGAGTCCCACATTGATGCAAACCTCCTCTACAAGGTCACTGCGAAGCAAGATACCTTACTATCTCTTTATAGCATCCATATGTACCCAACGAAGTTGAAACCAATGTTGTGTTCGGTCGTCTAGGAGGATGGGTGACTCGGCGGGCGGGTGGGTAGAAGTTCTTCGACGACAACCGCTCCGTCGATGTGCCGCGGAGCCAAAACGGCCTTCCCATCGAGTGAATCCTTTTGGGCGTGGCTGTTACCGGTGTGGCTCATTACGCCATTGGGAGAGATCTTGCCGCGAGCCTATCAGATGCTTCTTTTGCAAGGGCTCGGGCCACAGAGGACGTGTCTGCTATAGTCGGAAACCTGCTTTCGGCATGACGGGTACAATGATTGGAGAAGGAGGTGGTGAGGAAACTCTCTTCATCGTTTCATCCGAAGTTGGTGCTGTATCGAAGGGCAAATTCAGGGGGGACCTCATCGCTGTCTTGCCCTAGAAGGTGCTTGCTAGGGGCCTCTCTGAGGATGAGGTCGTTGTATTGCTGCATTGGTCGGATGATCGGGTTTCGCGTATGAGTTGGAGGCGCCCGCATGCGCGGGAGGGCGTGTTTGGCGATGAATTCATAGACTGTATTCGTGTGAAGGGGGTGTCGTACTCCATGCGGAATCTTAGCACCCTTCGGGATGCTCTAAGAGGACTTGTTGAAGTTCTGGGCCTCGAATCTAGTGGCTGATGTCCAGGGGATCCGTCGGATCCAGTGTTGGCGATTCGGCGTACTCGGGTTTCATGTCTAGGCTGTTGAAGGATCGCCGTTTACGGGAAGCCCTTGCTCGTGGAAATCTCCTCCGTGAGCTCTTTTAACCTTCAGGGGCGGCTGGAGGTGGCTCCATGTTCAGTTTCTAGATCCATTGAGGCGGAGCCGGTTGCCTTCTCCGGGGACAAGGGTCCTCCAGTTGTGCCGACTTTGAAGCTCCCGAGCTCTGCTGGCGATTCTGGAGCGGACCGATCAGCCTCAGCGGGGCCTGTCGGGAAGGCGAAGGGTCTCGGGAGCGGAAGAGGCGCGGAGACCTCTCGTCTTCCTTGTATTCTCTCTTTTGGCTCGTTCTGTGGCTCGATGGGGGATTCCCCGAAACTTTTTTCTTTCCCGAGGGAGATCGCCATGAGGGACGGGGTGACGTCTTAGTTGTCCCCTGATCTTAACCGGGTCCGGGTTACGGCCCCGAGTGGTGACGAAGACTTGGCGGGGCGGGTCGACCCAAGTATGCCCCCTTTTGAAGACTCCTCGAACCTAGATCTTGAGGCTTTACCCGATTTCCCTGGGTTCGTCCTCGGTGCTAACGTTGAAGGCCCCATTGATCAGCAGGGGGAGGCGGCGAATGGTTTTGAGAAGAGGGAGGCGGCTCCTACAATGGAGGCCCCGGGGAGGGAACCCGATCTGGTGGGGGAGGGACAGTCGCAGGGCGCCACTTCTTGCGAAATTAAGATGGACCTAACACATGGCGATCGACACTGTTTTGGTTTGTGCTACTCGAGGCGGGCCGTACCGAGGGCACTTCGGCGGAAGCTCCGTCGGACGGCACTGCGGTTGCGTGCGAGCGAAATGGAAGAGACATGCGACGAGGGTCAACTTGGCGAACCAAGGCAACTCCTGGCGAACAGATTTCGCCTCCTTGACAGTTCGGTGGCGGAGCGTTCGGGAGTGATAGCACCGAAGGAGACGATTGCCAGGTTTCCTAAATGAAGGTCCTCTCCTGGAACATGCGGGGTACGGGTCGACCCGGGAAGCGACTCGCGATAAAAAACCTGGTGGATACCTCTTTGGTCGATATTTTCTTCCTCCAAGAAACCAAAGCATCCGTTAGGAGTGCTGAGCTGCGGAGGGCGCTCGACAGCGGGGGCCGGTTCGAGACCGCCAACTTGGAGGCAGATGGGGCGTCCGGGGGGTTGATTACGAGATGGAAGGTGGATTGCTTCGAATTGTTGGTGATCTCCAAGCTGCAGTCTTCGCTCTATGTTCGGTTGAAGAGGAGAATGGACGGGATCTCCCTACTTTTCACAAATGTGTACGGTCCCATCGGTCAAGAGCGGGGGCCGCTGGCTGTTGAGCTTGACTTGCTCGGGTCGGATCGCGTAGATGACTTCTGGCTCGTGAGAGGAGATTTCAACATCACTCTCCTCCCTGACGATCGTCCCAATCAGTCAGGCGGCAGGGATATGGCTTCTACCGAGTTACGTCGATCGATTCACGATCTAGGTTTGCAAATTTTTGATGTCGCAGGCTGCTCCTTCACTTGGAGAAATCTCCGCTCGCGTTCGAGGCCGGATCGTTTCCTGCTCTCGCTCGAGCGTGCGGAGTCCTTCCCTTATGCTAAGGCGTGGGTCCTGCCTCGCGCCCACTCGGACCACACGCCCATCCTCTGGTCGTCGGGGGAGGAGGAAAGACGGAGACATTTCTTCCGCTTTGAAAAGAGCTGGTTGCTTGAGGGCTTCTGTTTATTCCATCCGCCCTAGGCTCTCTTATATATGAGAATAGCCTATGGGTAAAATACATAAAGAGTCCAACAGAAAATAAAAATATAAGAATAGTACAGAAGTGAATAATCTATCTCTACACTCCCCCTCAAGGTGGAGCATAGATATCAATCATGCTCAGCTTGGATGAACACTTCTGGAAAGGCCCTCAAAGTAACGCCTTGGTAAAAATGTCTGTAGTATGATTCTCTGAGCTAACATGGGATGTAACAATAAACCCCTTCTGAATCATGTCGCGGATAAAGTGACAATCGACCTCAATGTGCTTGGTCCGCTCGTGGAATGCTGAATTATTTGCAATGAATAGAGTCGCCTGATTGTCACATGCTAGAGTCATAGGATGAGGAACCTCTATATGTAGATCTGTGAGCACAACCTTTACCCACATCATTTCAGTATTGACCTGAGCCATAGACCTATATTCAGACTCTGCACTGGACCTTGCTACAACCGTTTGCTTCTTGCTTCTCCATGAGACTAGAGCATCTCCAATATACACAGCAAACCCAGTTGTAGACAATCTGTCCTTGGGGCACCCTGCGTAATCTGCATCTGCATAAGCTGATATAGTAATCTCCTTGCCTTTCTTAAACAATAGACCTGTACTTGGAGATGACTTAAGATACCTGAGTATCATGTGTATAGCATCCATGTGTGCCTGACGAGGTTGCTCCATAAACTGGCTCACTCGACTTACAGCAAAGGAGATATCGGGCCTGGTACTATTACGTAGAGAAGTTTACCCACCAGTTCTCTGTATCTTCTCCTATCCACCTCAACAGTGTCATCATCATATAGTTTCATACTGGGGTCCATAGGTGTAGTTGCAGGTCGGCAACCAAGCATTCATGTTTCGCTCAACAGATCAGTGACATATTTCCTCTGGGTCATTACCAACCCATGAGGATTTCTAGCAAACTCCAACCCCAGAAAATATCTCAGATCCCCAAGGTCCTTGGTAACGAACTCACGGCCCAGCATTTCTTTTGCCCCCTGGATTCCATGTTCATCATCACATGTAATCAAAATGTCATCTACATATTCCATAATAGCAATAATACCTCTAGGTGTCTTCCGTACGAACAAAGAATGATCATCATTTGACCGTACGTATCCCTGTTTCTCAAACAGGTCTAAGAGCTTCTGGAACCATGCTCTGGGGCTCTGCTTAAGGCCATAGATAGCCTTATGAAGTCCGCATACCGTAGGACTCTCCCCCTCAACAGCAAACCCAGGTGGCTGTTGCATGTAGACTTCCTCCTGTAAGTCACCGTATAGGAACGCATTCTTCACATCTAACTGATACAGCAACCAATTACGAGAAACGACAACAGAGAGGAGAATCCGTAGGGTGGAATGGCGAGCAACTGGTGAGAGTTGTTAGAGTATTTGGTTCTGCGCCCATTAAGTTGTAACAGGGTAAATGGATCCTGGAGAAGATCCATTTACCCCATCCAGTGGTTAGTCCCATACCGCCTAGTGATGGGACTTGGAGGCTCTGGAGAGGCTATATAAGGAGCCCCAGACCTCCTGTACTCATTGAGAAAAAGCAATGCTACATATGCCCCTTTGAGGGCTTCTCCCGTGGTTTCATCCCGCTCCTCACGGAGTAGGGTTCCACGTAAAATCATGGTGTTCCATGTTCTATCTTTCTTGTTTATGCTCTGTTTATCAATCGCTTTCGCATTCTTCATATTTTATAACATGGTATCAGAGCGGGTTCGATCCTCGAGGATTTCATGATTCAGTTTTATATTCAAGATTCACTGTTTGTGAAGTTTTTTTTGGAAGATCATATTCCTTCAAGTTCATGTTCTAGGGTTTTTAAACCCTAGATTTATTCTCCAGCAGCATCAAGCGCACAGGCGCGCACCACGACACCGCAGCCCAGACGATCACCAGGCGTGCATCCCGATTCCAGAGGCTCCAGATCGCCATTGGCGATCACAGGAGGATCTTCTCCAGCCGCAACAGGTGGCAGAACCCTTGGCGACGAAGCATCGACTCTCCAGGTGCCTTCGTGCTCCCCAGATCTCTCAGGCGGAGCGCAGAACCTCCAGGCATCACCTGGCGGTGCTCACAGCGCGCGCGCGAGATCTCCCCTCGTCTCATGCTACGTGCAGCAGGCCTTCAAGTCCCAGCGGCATTCCAATGGCGTGCACATGTTCCTCCTGCTGACGCCCATGACCCTGCCTCCTGTGCCCTCCGATCACGCGACCGCAGGCGAACCACCGCATGGTTTCAGATCCTTCGCCCTGGCGGGTCCTCCAAGCGCTCGGCCACGCCAGCCCCAGGCGACTCCTACAAAACCCCCCGTGCGGCAGATGAAATCGCCCTTGGGCACCCCGCAGGCATGTCGTTCTCCTCGCACAGGCAGTGCGAGATGACGTTCTCCTTACGCAGCGCGCGCTTACAAGAGGCATAGCAGCATCCTTCGCCAACACCAAGCGGCGCTAGGTGTGCTGGACTCTCCATGCAGGACCCAATGACGCTGCCCCCACTCCTGTTGATTGACCTTGCGCGCATCGCCCCTTTCCTGCATAACCGCATCTCCAGGAAGGGCGATTCTCGAGCGCATCTCCCCCTGGTATCGAGCAGCGGTGATCTAGAGCGCATCTCCCCCTAGGCGGCGGCGCATCTTTCTCCAAGTCCCAGGGGAGGCAGCGGTCCTTCTTTCGATAAAGGCGAGCCCTAAATAGGGTTAGCCCCATAGTGGGCGTTGGTTATATAAAAAAAATGGCTATTGTAAAAGCCCAGGTGGGCTTCGGCTACTGAGAAAAAAAAGAGCCCAGAAAAGTTGGGGGCCCGTTGATGTTAAAAAAAAGAGAGAGAGAAAGTTGTTAAAAAAAGAAAGAGAAAAGGCACGTACAAGAAAAAGCCATACGCATATGTTCAAAAAAAAGGTGAAAAGCCAGAGAAAAAAAATGATGATGAACGGCTTATGTTATAAAAAAAATCATGGCGGCTATTAAAAAATTTTTGACAAAAGCCGCAAGTTTCATGTTCTTGTTGTTTACCCCCTATTTATCTTGTCTTCTCCCAACTTTGTCGATGGTCATGTTCCGACAAGTATGGGAGAAAGGGGGAGTATTGGGTAGTCACAGGTCTTCTTCCAGAATCAGGTGCAGATATCCAGACCTTTCAGATTTTCAGACTCTACAAATTTTCAGATGAAGATTTTTCATGCGCAATTCCAGACTCAAAGTTCAGATTCTGAGTCCCAGCTTGATGCGCAATTTCAAGACTCGGGAGATTGGTCAGAGTCCAAGTTCGAGACCCTCCAAGATGAAAGGCCCATTTTCGAGATCTCCAGAGAGAGACTCAGTTTCAGATACGCACATGGATGCGGTCATTTTCAGATGGACACATGTTTGCCATCTTCATTTTCGAGGTCCCCATCATTATTCTTGTTTTGTAGGCCAGAGTTTTCATGTGAGTCATAGGGACTCCAGAGTAGAGCACCATTCCTTATGCCATGTTGGCAAGGGTTTTCATGTGGTATCATAGGTACACCAGAGCAGTGCACCATTCTCTGAGCCAGATGGGAGAGACCCAGTTCTCCGACGAGGAGACTTAATTCAGACTCAATTCTCCAGCGACCGTGGACTCCGACGAGGATTGCACAGCCACGGCCTTTTTCAGTTCGGCCCTTTTCAGAGATGGAGCAGTTGTCTACATTAATGTGGCGGGCCAGAGTACTCCGACGAGGAGACTCATTTCCAGTTGCAACGACTCTAACCAGGCGCAATTCAGAGCGCATGCTCTCCGACGAGGAGATTCAACAGACTCACACTCGAGCCCGTTCGTCCTCCTCACCTGCACGACATGAGAAGCAACGTCCTCGACTGCAGCAATGTGCGCGTTGGGTTGAAATTGTCCGTAGTATCCTGTAGCGTTGAGTTGAGTTTCTTTCTGTTTGTCCAAGTTGAGCATTGCATGCTCCAGCTTGAGGGGGAGTGTTGGAGTATTTGGTTGCGCGCCCATTGAGTTGTAACAGGGTAAATGGATCCTGGAGAAGATCCATTTACCCCATCCAGTGGTTAGTCCCATACCGCCTAGTGATGGGACTTGGAGGCTTTGGAGAGGCTATATAAGGAGCCCCAGACCTCCTGTACTCATTGAGAAAAAGCAATGCTACATATGCCCCTTTGAGGGCTTCTCCCGTGGTTTCATCCCGCTCCTCACGGAGTAGGGTTCCATGTAAAATCATGGTGTTCCATGTTCTATCTTTCTTGTTTATGCTCTGTTTATCAATCGCTTCCGCATTCTTCATATTTTATAACAAGAATGTATCAAGATAATCCACCCCATATGTTTGTGTAAAGCCACGAGCTACAAGGCGAGCTTTGTATCCGTCAATGCTGCCATCTGCATTCTGCTTAACTGTAAAGACCCACTTGCAGCTAACTGTAGACACATCAGTAGGTGCAGGAACAAGACTCCAGGTACCTCTGGACTGAAGAGCTGCCATTTCTTCCTCCATGGCCAACCGCCATCGGCTATCCTTCAGAGCATCTTGATAATTCCGTGGAATATACACTGCTGACAATGCAAGGGCAAAACTCCTGAATTCGCCAGTTAGACGATCAAACGCCACAGAAGATGCTATAGGATATGACGCACAGCTCCGCTTCTGCTTTCGTAGAGCAATAGGTACATCTAAATCATCTGTCACCTCAGCTGGCCTCTGCAACACATCCTGCTCAAGAAGATCATCAGATCCATCAATAGAAATATTTTCAGAACATACCTCAGGCGAGCTAGATGATGAGCGGTGACCATGAGCAGAAGCAGGCCTACGGGTATAGTGGAATAGTAGTGGTGAAACAGGCACCGTGACAGGAGGCATAGGAGATGATAATGGTTCTGGTGGTGATGGTGGCATGTATATGTCCTCGAGCGTGTCAGAGGGAACCAATTGATGACCTGTGGACGAGAAATACATAAGGATTCAAAAAAGGTGACATCGGCACTGACGAAATACCACCTTCGCAATGGATCATAACACTTGTACCCCTTCTGAGTTCTGGAGCACCCGACAAAGATACACTTGACAGCCCTAGGAGAGAGCTTATCAGTCCCAGAAGACAACTTGTGAACAAAGGCAACCGAGCCACACACACGAGGAGTAAGAGAGAACAACTCTTTGTCAGGGAAAATAAGAGAGAATGGGATCTTCTCACCTAAGACAGAGGACGGCATTCGATTAATAAGGTAGCATGCAGTAAGAACAGCATCACCCCAGAAAGAATGTGGAACATTACTTTATATAAGAAGCGACCTGGTAACATCGAGTAAATGACGGTGTTTCCTTTCAGCAACCCCATTCTGCTGGGAAGTATAGGCACAGGATGTTTGGTGGATAATCCCTTGAGATGAGAAATAATTGGTTAGGGTATGAGTACAGAATTCCAGGGCATTGTCACTTCTCACAATTTTAACGGATGCGGAAAAAAACATTACGAACTTCATTGATGAAATTTATGATAATATTTCTCGCTTCAGATTTATTCTTTAACAGAAATACCCACGACACACGAGAGAAATCATCCACAATAACTATATAAAACATGTGTCTCTGATGATCAAGAACATGACTAGGACCCCAGATATCGACATGAAATAACTCAAACTTGGAGATACTACTCCGACACTGACGACTGGGAAAAGTAGACCGATGATGTTTTCCCAACTGACATACCTCACATTGAATAGATGTGTGAGGTGAAAACTGAGGTAACACATGACGCAACTTCTGAAGTGGGAGATGTCCAAAGTGCAGGTACCACAGTAATGGGGAGATGGACCCAACAGGTAGAGATGAGGTTCCGGCATAGGGAGTTCTACTGAGGCGATAGAGGCCGTCTTGCTCATAGCCACGCCCAATCACGTTGCCCGTACGAATGTCCTGAAAAACAAGAGAGGATGGATCAAAAATTGCTCGGCAATGTAAATCTTTTGTAAGTTGGCTAATAAATAACAAATTCATTAAAAAATCAGGTGCATGTAACACATTCTTAAAATGCATGGATGGAGTCAATCTAATCTCCCCCTGACCAGTAATCGGGGAATGTGTTCCATTAGCAATAACCATTGTTCGACCTCGAGGAACCTGTCTGTATCCTGTAAGTAGACCTTGATCACCACACAGATGATGTGTGGCACTAGAGTCCATAATCCACTCTAAGGTATCTGATCCACTACAGCTAGTGAATGTATAGGTGCTACCTGATGTACTGGTGGATGTAGATGCGATAACGTCGGTGCGACTCTCAAAAGTAGATGTTGATGCAGCTAGACCAGATGGAGGAATGATGCCCCTCAGATGGGCTACAAGATCATCAAAGCGTTGATCCATAGATGACGCAGATGGGGGCTCAATCTGTTCAGCGACTCGTGCAGAAGCTGGAAAACAATGCTTAGAATAGCATGTGTCATTGGTGTGTCCAGAACGATGGCAAAAGGTACATGATGGTCGCGTGCGACCTCCTCTACCGCGAGGTCCACGGCCACAGAACTGATGATGATATCCTCGATCTCGATTTGCTGCCATGGCTGAGGCTGTTGGATTTGTAGCAGATGAGGGAACACTGATGTGACTCAGCCTATGAAATGCCTCCTCCATAGGAGGAATAGTAAAGTCCGCCAGGATCTGGGACCGTGCTGCCTCATATTCTGGATCAAGGGCAGCGAGGAAAACACCTACCATAGTAGCATTCCGGTAGGTCTTCTGTTGCTCTGGAGTGGCTGTCAGAGGCATGAAGCTATAAAGCTTCTCAAACATCCCTCGTAGAGATGTGTACAACGAGTGCATAGGCTGTCCATTCTGCTTGATAGTAAATATGTCATGTTGGAAAACATTTGTATCACTGCTAGTCGCTTTTGTATTGATTGGTCATCGTTGTAGCGGGGTTCGGGGGGCGGATGATATCTATCTTGATATCATCTACCCCTTTTATTTTACTTTCCTACTCCTCACTGTAAGTTCTTCACACTTTTTTTAATAAATTGGGGCGAACATCTCTGAGTGTCTCCCCCTTTTTTGAGCGTCAAAAAAAAATGTCATGTTGGAGTTGCAGAATCTCCGTCTCATTCTTTGCCTGAGAGTATGTAGCAGCCATAATATCCCACATTGCTTTGGCGGTGGGATGATGAAGAATATCATTGGCAATCTCAATTGCCAGGGTTTTAGATAGCCAAACCTTGGCATATGCATCATCTGCCTCCCATGAGGCATTGACCCCAGTCCTCTCAGTAGGCTCTTCTTCAGTAAGAATGTGTTTCTTACCGGTTGACTTCATCATACTCATGAACTGCATCGCCGACAATTCGTAGTTTGAACCATCCATCTTCACAATCGACGATGGACCTCTGAAGGTGCATATAGATGGGATATCTGCCTTGCTTTCTGACATAGTGATAACTGAAGACTGGGATAGAAAACTGGAGATAGGATCGTCTACATGGACATTAACGGGTTTCGTTGCATGTGTAGATTCAAGCAACCAAACCCATTACTTTGGAGAAGCGCGAGCTTGACTTAGGGTTTTACGGGAGTCAAGACCTTTAGACGATCACGTGCAGGAAAGACACGCTGGTCACACGAAGATCACGCACATGAATCACGCGCGCAGGAGACGCGCACAGCACGTAGGGTCACCGCACGCAAGAGCACAGCACGCACAGGTCAACCGCTCAGGAGGCGCGCAAGGGCACCTTGCTTTGGGTCACAACACGCACAGCACCCACCGTGCGCAGACACGGATCTCGCGAGTTTGCGAGATCAAAGGCGGAGGCGCATAAGCGGAGGTGGAGCGCGTGGAGACGCGCAGAAGCGCGCAGGAGCATGCAGAGGTCGAAGACGGCGCACGTTGAGGCACGCGGAGGTGCGCAGGAGCGCGCGGAGGTCAAAGGCGACGTACACTGAGGCACGCGAAGGCGTGCAGAGGTGTATAGGGGCGCGCGGAGGTGCGCGGGCTTGAGGGTAGTGCTAGGATTAGGGTTTGGCTCGAGAACTCCAGTCTAGGACCGTCACTCGGATACCATGTTGGGAAAATAAGAGAACGTGTTTATTCCATCCGCCCTAGGCTCTCTTATATAGGAGAGTAGCCTATAGGTAAAATACATAAAGAGTCCAACAGAAAATAAAAATATAAGAATAGAACAGAAGTGAATAATCTATCTCTACAATATCCAATCACCCATCTGAGATATATTAATTAAAGTTTAGCAAACCTCTGCAGGTCAATGTTACATCTCCATCTTGATTATGATGTCACTGTGATAAAGATGCCCTCATATAAGGATCCCTACGGACAGATAGTCCAACTCTCTGCCCTAGACTACTCCACACCCATGCAGCTACTATAGAAGTCCCCACATGTGAAAATCCTCCCCTGCAAATATGACTACAATCTCAGGTATGTAGCCAACTCTATCGTTGCCTCAGGTCTAGCTTAGATTATCAATTTTGGCACATCTACTCACTTGATAGGAGAAGGCAGTAATATGACCTTTCCATAACCTTCTTCTAATGTAAAGTCGGTTCCTTTAGCCAACGGTGCTCGTTCGCCCATTACAATCGTTACGACTATGGAGTTTCCATCAAAACTTTGATTTTTGGAGTCTTCTATATTCACAACTTTCCATTGGGATATTGTTCTTCAAATGCGAGAGAAAGAACACGTCTGGAGATTCAGGTGGTTAGTGGAGGAAGGGTGATAATCCGCTCTTCTTTCCGTCCCAAGTAAAGGAACTAAGTGCACGCGCCAGTTGTCGGGGGAATGTCAAGGCCTCGATGATCTTTTTTGCCAAGGGGGCTTTTCCAGCAAGGAGGTCCGGATTCCCAAGAGTGGTTCAACTAGAGAAGAGAAAGCTCAAAACATTTCCAGAAGCAGGAGATAGAGTTGCCTTGTTAGAAGCAGGAGACCACGGTCAGTAAAGTGTGTTTCTCGAACTTAATTTCCGGCAAGAGAATAGGAAACCAGGAAAATGTATGTACATATATTATGTACTAAACTGAATTGTATATTGATTTTTGACGCGTGTTGTTATATTCAGGACACTCATACGATGCAGATCTTTAATGGGGGCCATGACAAGAATGGCATGTACAATCTTGATAGTCATGTTGACTCCATTTTTTCTAGTGTTGTCTCTGATTTTGTTTTCTGTTCCTTTCGCATTTGTGAACTTGTCATCCCTCTGCTAGAGCCTCTCTAAGATGTATCATGAATTGTCATTGTTGAAGACTTTTGAGTTAAATCATGCTAGCATGGCAAACATCACTGAATCTCATTTCTTGGGAGGATTGAGCTTCGTAATTCCTCATATATCTCTTTAGACCATTGTAACATTTGGGGACCATGTCTGGTCCGTACTTTGGAAGATCATGAGAATTTTGTTGTCTTTATATATGATTATAGCATATCTTCTTGGGTATACTTAATAAAGGATTGGTCAGAAATAAATATCATTGTCAAGTTTATCCTGTTCATAAAAACATCTTTATCTGCTCGAATTAAGACTTTCAGAATTGACAATACTTTTAGTTTTCTAAACAAGACTTGATCACTTTCTTTGCCACTCAGATTATCATTCACCAGACTTCTTGTTCGTACACTTCACAGCAAGGCCCTAAATATCGGTTTCGGTCACCATTTCGGTATCGACTAAAACAGAATTTCAGTGGAATTTCGACCGGAATTTCGGTCATTTTTTGTACTAGGACCCCCATATTTCGGTCATTTCGGTCGAACTTCGATTTCGACTGGATATCGATATTCGACAGAAATTCGATCGAATTTCGCTGAAATTTGAGGCCATGCTTCACAGCAAACGGGGTGGTTGAAAGGAAACTTCATCATCTCCTAAATATTATCAGAACCCTTTATGCTCACATGAGAGTCCCTAAAACCTATTAAGGGGGGTGCTATTCTTACTGCTACGTAACTTATCAATCAAGTACCCTCTTCGATTTTCTCAATAGAGTCGCTCCATTCTCACTTCTTTACGAAGATGAGGGACCATTCCCTCTGCATTTGTAGATCTTTGGTTGCACCGCCTTTATTCAAAACTTTCATAATATTGACAAGTTGCATACTCGTGCCATCAAGTGTCTTCCATAGGGACTCGCATACCCAAAAAAGGTACAGGTGTCATGATCTTATGGATCATCGATACAACATGTTGGTCGATGTCACCTTTCTTCAAACAAATTAGGTACTTCACTCAGTCTGTCAGTGATATTCATATTCCCTTAAAGCTTCCACCACACCAAAAGATCCACTATACAGCTTGATTTAGTCCCTTTACGTGTTCCTTATTTTAATGATGATGCTCCTTCTTCAAGCGGCCTTACCTCTGCAAATCAGAATGCTCCATCAGAACTCCCCATTGCACTAAGAAAAATTAAAATGCAATGTAGTATACACATTGTGTCATATTTTACTTCTATTGATAGTCTATTCAGATGTGACAGGAGTTTTACTTATGCTCTCATGGCGATCATTGCTCCTCATGATCATCACAATACCCTTCAGGACCATAGTTGGAAGCATGCCATGAACGTGGAGATAGATGCGCTTACTTCCAAGAGTACGCGGACCTTGTAGCTTGTCTTCCATGAGGAACCTTCTTGCTTGCAGACGAGTCTTTACCACAGTTTGAAATATCATGATGTATCGTTGATATATCAATATCGATCGGGTAGGGGTTTTAAAATGCATATGTATGTCATTTTCTAAGATGTGGGCCAATATATCATGAAATATCACCAACATATCGCTATATCGACATGTATCAGACTAAATTGAGGGTTTATAATGAAATTTTTTAGATATCGGTTGATATTGACCGATACCAAAGATACTGGGCCTATTTTGCTCGATGTCACCTTTTATTTACTTTTAGAGGTTGATATTGGGATTTTGCTTATGTACTTGCTCCCAGAATTAAAAAAACAAAAGAAATAATAATTTTGTTTCCAAATCAGGGGCCCTGCCCCCACACCCTTGCAGGGGCAGCACACATGTTCCCCCAACATCTGTTGGGGGTTGGCAATAGAGATGAAACAAACTTAAAGTTGATCAAGGAAAACTAAAACATCTTATAATCTAATTTTTATATCTTCTTCTTCATCCCAGCGGATAATATCTCCTAATTCGTTCACTCTACTAATGAATTATATATAATAATTCGTAAATCCAAACCGGTTAATTGCTCTCTAATGGAGCATGCTCCGATCGAGATTTCTTGATTTCGAAATGTCTTAAAGTGTATGTATTAAAAATCAGAATGCTATATTTCCAAAATTGGATTTCATTTCAATTAAACCTCGTAATCATAAGAAAGTATATACATACATCGTACATGTTACTATATTAATGTTTCGACCATTTATGGTCCCACGAGGGATGTTGGACGAGCTCTGGATGGTGCACGCTCGCTTTCTGAATCTTGCTTGAAGTAGCTATTTCAACATCACTCTTCTTGATATAAACCGTTTTATGGATGTCGGCCCACCCTTTTTCGGTGATTTAAGCATCACTCTTCTTGATATATGTCGGAGAGTTTTTATGTTATGTTATTGTTTCACAGTTTATTTATTTATTTGTCCATAGTATGTAATTTACCCATTAAGGTTTCTTTCTTCTATATACGAGAACCCTTGGGCTCTATGGATAAACAATGAAGTATTTTACTCCACATGGTATAAGAGAGGTGGTCCTAGACGAGAATCCTGAGCCTAAAATCCCAACCATACCTTCTTGCCTCCCCTCCATAATTGCTCCTCCACGTGGCCGCTTGCATCACGACCCTCTCAGCAACGGCCTCCTTCAGTTGCCTCCTCTACACACAGTAGCAACCACGAACTAGTAGCCCTCAAGGTTGCACCGCCCTCCTATGGCACTGCTGCAGCGCATTGCTGCAGCAGCCAAGCGGCTACACCGCCTCCCCTCGCGGCAGTGCCCTCTCCAGCCCAGTGGCAACAACTTGGTGACGCCGCCAAGGTAGGTTTTCGACTTCCTGAACGCATGTCTAGACGCATCGTGACCTCGCAGATACGATCTAAGTGCTCCCGCTATACTGGGATCACGGTTTTGGGTCTGATTTCATAAGTTTAGGTCTGATTTACCCTTTTTAAGATCGAAGTCAGACCACGTTATCTAAAGGTGGTTGTAGTATGAGTCTAAGCTCGCAACCATATCTTCTCATGTCTGCTTTGACACCTTACAATCTGTCTAAAATCTCAGTGATTGTTCATGATGTCAGAAAGCAGAGTTGATACGCCATCTACGAGTGCCTTCAAGGGTCCAGCACCTATTGTCAAGATGGACGGTACAAACTTCAAGTTGTGGGTGATGCAGTTCATGAATCTACTGCAGAGCCACGGTAAGAAACACACTTTGACATAGGATGAGCCGGTGGACAAGACTGGGACCAATGCCTTATGGGAAGCAGATGATGCATATGCCAAGGCGTGGATATCTAGTACTATCTCTGTTGAGATAGCCAACGATATCCTAAGTCAACCCACAGCAAAGGTGATGTGGGATATCCTCGCAGGAACACTCTCAAGCGAGGAATGAGTCGAAAATATTGCGACTCCAGCATGATATTTTCACAAGTAAACATGGTGATTGTCCTCTTCACGTCATGTATACATCTCTAAGGGGTATGTTTGAGCGACTCTATAGCTACATACCCCTGACAGCCTCACCAGAGTAGCGCCAGGCATATAGAGATTCTATCATGACTTGGATTTTTCTAGTTGCTCTTAACCCATAATAAGATTCAGCCTGCTCTCAGCTTCTCACTGACGTTATTATACCTCCTATGGAGGATGTGTATCGCAGGATGAGCCGATTAAGTATCCCCTCCACCACATCCTCTCAGACATCTTCAGCCAAGGCCTTGAATGTCGGTTTCGGTCACCATTTCGGTATCGACCAAAACAGAATTTCGATGGAATTTCGGTGGAATTTCGACCGAAATTTCGGTCATTTCAGTCATTTTTTGTACTAGGATCCCCATATTTCGGTCATTTCGGTCGAATTTCGATTTCGACTGGATATCGATATTCGACAGAAATTCGACCGAATTTCGCTGAAATTTGAGGCCATGTCTTCAGCTACGGCTATTGTTTTAAAAGTTGGCGCCTCAAGGCATAAAGTTGTACTCCTCGAGGCGAGGCGCGCCAAAATCGCCTCGAGGCGCACGCCTCATGTCTTTGGGTTGGAGCATACGCCTTGACCTGGCTTGAGGCGTTCGAGGCGCGAGGCGGTCGAGGCGAGGCGGAGGCGTAAGCCTTGAGCTGGAGGGTTTTTTTAACTTTTTTATTATTTGCTTTGCACTCGACCCTATTTTTACCTAAGCATTATTTTTTTATTTTTGTGTTTATGTTTTCATGTTAAACCTTGCATAGTTGCATATTTCTATATATAGATCCATGCAAAAAAAGATTGAAGCAAAAGAAGCTCAATGATCTTGTATACATCAAGTTCAATTTGTCATACATATATGAAGAAGCAAGGTTGAAAAATAAAACGTGAAGTAAAATCATTATTACATTTTATTATGAATAGCCAAATAGAATTGAACCGTTAATGAAAAATCGCCGAGGGTGCTGCCCCCACACCCCGTAGGGAGGAGTGCACCTGCTCCCCCCTAGATCCCCCCCAGGCTCGTTGACTGGGCAGCAAGACCCTCGTCTTGTTGGGGTATGATATGGCAGGAGCGGATGGAGATGATGGTTTTCCAACTCCGTCCAGCGAGACAAATGGTTGGGATTCAAGGCATATTAATATTTGTTTACTTCGAACACTAAAAATTGCGATTCTCTATTGTACCTTAGTATTAAGTATAGACTTTGGTTCAATACTCATATAGAATCATTGAAGTTGGAGTTGGAACTTGATATTCCATATAATATTGGCTTAATATTAATTTTTTTGAACTTCAGTGCCTTCATCGCTTATGTATTATATCTTTTACTAGTTAAGTTATTCTTGAATGTGTTTTGGCAAACCTTAATATTATTGTATACTTTTTTCAATGTATTTTGCTTTAATTTTAATTTTTTCCAAAAATTGAGGCTTATGCCTCGACCGCCACGAGGCTTACGCCTCACCTAAATTTTGGAGAAAACGCCTCGGACCGCCTTGCGCTTTTTTAAACCTTGGCTATGGCAGCTTTCCGCGGTAGAGGTGGTTCGTCTCTATTCAGAGGACGGGGCACACATGATAGAGGTGGTCCGCGCCCACATCAACCATGTTCATACTGTCACTGATCAGGTCACTCGAACACGTGCTACTCCAAGCATGGCTTTCCATCATTAGCACGTGCTGCGCAACAGGCTTAGGATGCTCGTGATCTTGCCGAACATCGTTACGATGACTTTGTTGCTCGTCTGAGAGAGATCATGCCATCAATCGCCGAACCCTCTAGTTCCAGTTCTCCAGATATTCAGCATCTGCCTCTACTAGTACTTCAGGTATTACTCATGCATTTACCGACCGCTCTAGAGCAGATCCTTCAGAATGGATAATGGACTCCGGAGCTTCACATCATTTATGTGGAGATCGCTTGCAATTTGATACGTATAATCCAGCACAGAAAGATAGATCAGTGGAGATTACAGATGGGATACATCATACATTCCCCTATTACTGGACAGTGGGAGGTTCATTTGACTCCATCTATATGTTTGCAAAACGTTTTTCATGCATATGCCTTCTCCATGAATTTTCTATCGGTTAAATTACAAAGGATTTACATTGTCGTCTCGTGCTATATTTGACTCTAGTTCCCTTTTTTTTCAGGATATACTCACGGGCAGGGTGATTGGAAGTGGTCGTGAACATGAAGGGATGTACAGGTCGATCCAGTCTCCTTTTGCAGGTGCCACATCTCATTCTGCTGAGTCAATTTCTCCCTATACGTGGCATCTCAAATTTAATTATCTACCGCTACAGAAGCTTGGTCACCTCGTTCGTGGCATCTCTACCAAGTTCAGTTTTCAGTGTGAATTATGTTAACTTGAAAAGCATCATCGGTCTAGCTACCCAAGTCGACAAGGTCGTAGTAGTCGGAGTCTATTTGAGCTATTCCATCTAGATATGTGGGGTCCTAATCATGTACATGATCTTCAGGACACCGGTATTATTTAGTTGGTGTTGATTTTTCAAGATTATCCCGGATCTTTCTGTTAAAACATAAATCTAATGCTAGTACTTTGATTATGAACTTTGTTGTTGATAATTCTCTTGAGTTCTGATAATTCTCGAAGGATTATCCATCATACTTCTTGTCCCTATACTTCTCAACAGAACGGGATTGCAGAACGCAAATACAGTCATATTCTGGATATCACCAGGATTCTTCTCATACAAAATCAGGCTCCTCATTCATTCTGGGATGATGTTGTAATGATGGCATGTTATCTTATCAATCGGATGCCCTCTACTATGTCGAGGGAAAAGGAAAAGGCGCATTTCTCTCTTTATTTTCCAGAGGACCTTTTCTCTCTCACACCACGTGTATTTGGTTGTGTGGCATTTTTCCATCTCTTGCGTCATGGTCATGACAAGCTCGCTCCTCGTGTTGTCAAATGTATGTTTGTTGGGTACTCTCGCACCCAAAAGGGTTATCGGTATTTTGATCCTGTAAAGGGAAAATACTATGTCAGTGCGGACATCACTTTCTTTGAGTCCATCATGTATTACTCTCCTACAGGAGAAAGGTTGAGTCCCTCTGAGTCTGAGGATGTGGTTGTTCTTCAACCTCCACCCACACATACACCCCAGCCTATCCTCCATGCTCTAACGCCTTCCCCAATATCCAGCACATCTCAGGTAAATTCTGAGAACTTGGTTTTAACTGATGGTATTACTAGTGTGCATGATGTACAAGGTCAATCACAAAATGAGCATGTAGGTATTCAGGATGAGATGGAACCACCACAAGAGAGTGATCTGAAGTGGTCTATTGCATTGCAGAAAGGCAAATGTTCTTGTGCTAGATATCTCCTTGCAAGTCATGTGTCTTTGGAACGACTTTCACCATATTCCAGGCAATTTGTTGTGGAGTTGTCTGCTATAGAAATCCCACGTACATATCAGGAGGTTCTCAAGGTGAGCCAATGGCATCTAGCCATGGAAGTAAAGATGGTGGCATTACAGTCTCGTGGCACATAGACCATTATTACAGCTCCTGCAGATGTGTATGTTGTAGGATGCAAGTGGGTTTTCATTGTCAAGCATCGAGCAGATGGCAAGATTGATCGCTACAAGGTACGACATGTAACTCGTGGGTTCACCCATATGAGGTAGACTATCAGGATAGCTTCTCTCCAGTAGCCCGATACTCCACACTCAGGGTTCTTCTATCTGTTGCAGTCATATGGGATTGGTCGTTGTATCAACTTGATGTGACGAATGTGTTCCTCTATGGTCATCTCCAAGAGGGAGTCTATATGCAGTAGCTACCCGGGTTCACTGCTAAGGGGGAGTGTCAGAAGATATATAGACTCCATAAGGAAATCTATGGCCTGAAGTAGAATCCGAAAGCATGGTTTCAAAAGCTCTCGGATGTGATAGAAAAGAAGGGGTTCATGAGATCAAGTGCAGATCACTCCTTATTTGTTCAGAGGTCCTAGAAAGAAATTGTTGCTATACTAGTGTATGTTGACGATATCATTATTACAAGAGATAATATACATGGCATTCAAGCAGCCAAGGCCTTTCTTGCACAACAGTTTGATACCAAGGACCTTGGTAGTCTACGCTATTTCCTTGGACTAGGTTTGCCAGGAAGTAACGAGGTCTTGTGATGACCTAGAGGAAGTATGTGATTGATCTTCTCTCAGAGATAGGGATGGCAGATTGCAAGCCGACCGCTGCTTCTATAGACCTGAGCATGAAGTTATATGATGACGACACTGATGAAGTCGACAGGAGGAGATACATGGACCTGGTTGGGAAGCTGTGATATGTGATCATCACCAGGCCAGACATATCCTGTGCAGTGAGCAAAGTGAGCCAGTTGATGGACCAACCAAGACATGCCCATATGAATGCAGTCCATATGATTTTGAGGTATCTGAAGACCTCACATGCAATTGTCTTTTGTTTAGTAAGGCACATCCCTCTTTATTATAGCATGCAAGGTTGTAAAAGTCAACAATCGCTACTTGGTCGACAAGGACACTGAATAAGGATTAATCGTCAATCGGGAGAGTAATCGGATTTAGTCCGACATTAATCGATTTTGAATTTTTTTTAATTATTTTAAATATATAAATCAATGTGTAATACATATACTCTCATTTATATTCATTTATTAAAAATGTATAGCAAGAGAAGAAAAAATGAAGCAAGTTAAGAATAATTTATGGCATAATAGACACAATACCTAACCATCACGCAAATCAACAAGAATTACCTAAGTTAACGAAAATTTAGGGCATAATAGACACACTTCTAACCTTATAAAAGATAACCAACATGCAAATCAGCAATATATATCTAAGTTTTTACTCCTAAGATAACCTAACAAGCACACCAACATGCAAATCAACAAAAAAATATCTAAGTTAACCAAGATTTAAAGAATAATAAACACAATGCTAACCATATATAAGCTAACCAACAAGCAAACCTTCAAGAAAACCTAAATATTACTCCAAAAAATAACCTAACAAGTTAACCAACATGCAAATTAAAAAGAATATCTAAGCAATAATATCTAAGATCAAGTATTAAACCAAGAAAAAAAACAGAAGAAAATAAATTGAAAACAAATTAAAAACCCTAATTGGCAGTTGGTGGAAGTGTGTTGAGAGAGGTGAGTTGCAACACAGAGGAGGGGGCGGTGGAGGACCGGCTCCTGAAGGAGTCACCGTACGATCAACGGTGACACAGGGGAGAGGGCGGTGACGTGGCGAAGGTCGAGTATCCACGAGGCTGCTCCAGGTGGCAGGTCAGGGGGTGGGAGCTTCTTGTTTCGTGTGCAGGAGGTTTTAGGATTGGGGTTACTATGGAACAATAACCCCAAATTCCTTCAAGTTCAGATAATCGGAATTTGGTCCCCCTTTTCTTTTCTTTTTTTTGAATCCTTCATGCAAAATTCAACCGATTAATCGATCGACTAAACCGGTTAGTCGCTCGATTAAGCGGAGCGACCTGACTATATGCCGATTTGGCCTGATCAAGTCAGCTACCCCCCCCCCCCCCCCCGCGACTCGACTAGTCGGCCGACATTTACAACACTGACAACTTGTGCAGATGCCGACTATGCAGGATATCCCAAGGTCGGAAAGTCTACTTCCAATTCCGTTGTGTTTGTAAGGAACTTATTGGTATCATGGAAGAGCAAGAAGCAAACAATTGTTGCCATATCAAGTGTTGAATCAGAATACAGAGCTATGGCACAAGGGAGCTATATCCATTCTGACTAACCTAGCTATTGAGGCGCATTTTCCTATGCCCCTTTAATGCGACAACCAAGCTGCATTGTTCATTGCCAACAATCCATCCTTTCATGAGAGAACCAAGCATATCGAGGTATACTAACTACACTCGAGACATGATCCAGAAGGGCCTTATTTCTACATCTCATGTCAGCTCAAGTAAGCAGACATCAAATGTCGATATATCAGTATCGATATCGTCTACTTGTCGATACGATATATCGTCGATATACGACATTATATCGCCCAAATCGGACCGATTTTGTGAAGGAAATGACCTTAGAAGGGAAAATATCGGCTATATCGGCGATATATCGGTCACCTAACGATAATGATATATCACTGATATATCGTGATATGGCTTATCCTGGCTCCACCTCAACGCCATACCCTGCGGACAAGAAGGATATGTTGTAGAAACCCACCACGATTGAAGAGGAATGATGACACATCAATGCACGAAAAAACCATATGTACAAAGGAATGTATTCAAGGAAGATGAAGTCTCCAACGAAGGATGGACCTAACCCTTCCCTTGTTTGATCCAAAGTTCATTGCTATTGCCCTAAGTTATGGTTGGAGGTTAGCGACTAGACATCTAATCCCCTTCAATGCAATGAGATGACCCCTCGACAACATTGCCCCAAGCACCATTGCCAGTTTCCACCATGCATCTGACCTTACTCATCTTTAGCGCAACAGCTTCCACTTTTATTGACCTCGGTGCAAGGGTTTAAATTTAGATATCGACATCAATATCGGTTTTTTGTTGATACGATATTTCGACGATATATCGTTGAAATATCGCCCATATCGATGCCCATTTATGAAGGAACAAAAAAGGTGCACATATCACCATATCCATATCAATATCGGTCCTTTGGTGATACTGATATATCGTGATTTTTGAAACCCTGTCTCAGTGCACCTTTCACGAGTCAAGTGCATGAGTATGTGCAAACATTGCAATGATGGTTTCCTAGACATAAAGGAAGAAGACAATAGGGTTCTTACATGCATTTGCCATGTCCCAATCAATAATCGTCCCGCATTGAAAGCAACATGTCATCGATAACTACCTCGAGGCATCGAAACCTCGAGCCACCATTGTTCCTTGCCAACCTACCCCGCTCCTTCTATGCCAACATACATGAACCTCAGTCCTCTCTTCTTCCTCGCCAACAAGCCCATCCTCTCCCCCTTCCCCTGCCTTTAAAGAATGTATTCCCTAACTCGTGATCACTCCATCCTCCACACTATGCACACCCTCTCTTTTCAAGCACCATGATTGCTTTCATCCCTACAATATAGGCTAGATGATGGTCTTATGAAATCAGGATTGCACTAGGTGGATGAATTTCTCCAATTGTGGTGCACAAGGATATTGGTGGTGAGTAGATGAGTTATAAGGTTGCTATATAGGTTATCGATTGACTCGTGAGGAGGTTTTGACGGAGGAGGTGTTTTCTACCTTGGAAAGGATGATAACAAGATCCAAACTGATGAAAGCATTTAGGGATTCAACATATTAACCAAACTACTTAAGTTCAATCCAAGATCAGTTCCTTATAAGGAGGGACATACAGGAGTAGGCAAGGTATTCGGCCTATTAATCTAGACTGAGGAAAGATATGGTTCCCATCCAATAACAAAGAAAGCAATGAGAAATCGTTACTAGATACCCAAAATATGAATAAATTACGATTACAAATCCCACCTGCAAATTTAAATGGTATTATTGATGTTTCCACAAACTATTGGAGGAGATTTCCTTGCTTTTATTGATATACACATATCTAAATTGATGTGTGAAAAATCGTTCTTGTGGTTTGTGATTTTAATGCTGATCTCCCCTTATACAAGAAAATAGTTGAAAATGTTGGGTGACAAGCTTAGTTTTGATGTTGGGATTTCAAGAAGTGTGCATATCAACATGATATGCACACATAAAGATAACTTCCATTTACATTCAAACTTTTTCTATAGTTTGATATGATTTTATTTGATACACTTTCCGTTGGCTTCAAAGTTCTTGTGAAATTAAGGATAATGCGTTCAAGGATCTCGTTTTCGAGCTTCTACCCAAGCTGGAGGATTTTATTTAGCTGGATATTTTAAAATGGTTAAATGATGCCATGATTTAGTGGAAGTGCACACATCTATTTGGTGTATGCACAACGATTTAGGTACCTTGAACTTTGGCTTGGTTTAATCTATCTAAGAGACTTGTTATTCACATAGAATTTGGATTTTCTGACTTCTATCTGCAACATCTGCATTGTCATTAGAACGGTTGAACCATGAAATTTTGTGTTGCTATTAGAATGGAGCTATTGTGAATATTGAGATGGAACGGAAAGAATGTGAATATTAAGAAGGAATGGAAAGAAGGAGATCATGTCACGAGTATTCATTGGTAAAGAATGGAAGAGGTAAACACATCCTTGGATGGGTGCATAAAAGTTATGTCCTTGATTCTTGTTATGATTCCCTTATGCATTTTGTGGATTTTTATTCGTTTAATGAAATTTTATGTACAGGTTCTTTCTTTTATCTGAACGATGTTGGGTTTCTTTGGATCGAGATTATTTGATAGCCTTCAAAGACTCACTGAGTTGATGATTCAAGTTCTGTTTCAACTTTTTGGAGCAGCATTCTAAAAAACTGATGGTTTCATGTGGCTGGAGACCTAGAGAACAAGGGTTGCTTCCTTCATGAAGATTATCATATCTTGAGCAATTGGGTTAATGCCCATGATTGTACACACCCTTGAGGTTGGAAGCTGCTATGGTGAAAGTGGTATTTAAAGAATGGCGATTTCTAGGATACCGAAATCAAAGTTCATTGAGGAGGCACTTAGTTGTTTCAAGATGAATCGTTTTATAGGAAATGGTGTTGTATACCAAATGTTGAAACGCTGCGTGGAAGGAGGCTAATTATATTAGCTCAATAATGCATACAAGAATACAAAGTGCTGCTTAAAAGGACTAAGCCAGAACTGGGTCTGATTCCAAAAGGAGTGTGTCGATCACGTCCACAGATCAGACATGCAGATTACACTGTCAGTTGAAGATTTTCAGTTTTATATGGTGCTGATTTTCACTGTAATTACTTGCTTATAGCCAGAAGATGTTGGTGTCACTAAAAAATTCCCTTTTATTTACTTGCATATCCCTAGAAGGACTCACTATGCAATGAATTCAGATTTGAGGAAATAAAAGTGTTAGACGAAACCTAAAATATTGGGCTTATTTTAGAAAAACCTTGACATCATGTGGAAACCTTCTACAAAAAGCTACATACGAGAAAGTGTAAATTCCCATAATCACCAACGAAAGGCTGAAGATGATTTGTACGTTGGATTACCTCTCGCTTGCTCACTAACAACTGAATTCCGAATTCGGTGCTCATAGTCTACGGGTTCATTCTCTCCATGCCAAATGGCAGATTCAACATGCTCACGCGCAAGCATATAGAATCTTCGATCAGCAACAGTTAGAGGTCGTTCATTAATATTTTGCATCTCTTTTAGAATATCTTGAAGATGAGCCAGCCGTGTTTTGCTCTCCATATAAGCATAATCATTACAGTTATCCACCTCCATATTTCTGACTCGCACAAATGCCATATCAGGCAGAAGTGGCTTTGGCTCGGGATTTGCAGCCTCTTTAAGTGCAAGAATGTCAAAATGATGATGCCTGCACTCCCTCATGAGATCAGTGAATTCGTGCATCAGGTCCCTAGCAACAACGAGATAGTATTGTGTCATTATGCCGTAAGTGCCTTCAACAAAGTCCTCAGAATATGGGGATGTGGGCTTCGTTCTAGCTGGTAGATGGATAAAAGTGTAAGGAAAATCATGATTCAGGAATATAAAGTGAAAGATGACTCATCACAAGATCCAGTACTTAAAGTAAACAATAAATACCATATGCACAGGAAATTACTTACGATCACCAAAGCACTCCCGCCACCGATGTTTCCCTCCTATGCACCCCAAACAAGAGATTACCAACTTTCGAATTTCTCTATATTGCCCAATTTCTGAAATACTTGGTGCTGCATAAGATCGTCGGCGCCAGGAATTATCCAACTCCCGTAAGATAGCAGCCAAGATTTCTTCCCGAGCCTTCTCATTAAGTGGCCTTCCCTGATCTGCACTTATCTCTGACACAATCTGAGCATCGTCAGGCTGTATGCACATCCTTTCCTGCGGTCTATGCTGGTCGATTGCCGGGGCATAAGTGGCATTTGGTTCCCTGGAAAGATTCTTCAAGATCGACAATTTCCAATCCTTTACTAGATCATACATGGAACATAGACGCCAAACAGAATGGAGTTTGTCACAAGCTTCCTCGCAAAAACTGAAAAGGCTCTCATCAATTTTAAAGGCAGCATGGCCCCCGTCTATAAGAGATAACAACGGTAAGGTGCTTATTTTTCGTTTCAAAAGGGTGATAATAATACAGACCTCTTCAAACAGACACTACTAACTTCACATAGCAAGATATGTTGAATATGTAACTATAAGTGCTAGATGGTACCGTGTCCTCGTACGCGTGGCTTCCCTTCCCGTAATGTCGTCTGTTCTTGGATAAAAAGATAGCAGGAAACCGAAACATGCCTCAGGATCAAGGAATATAATATGACCTCACGATCGGCCGGAGCTGCGAAGCCCTCGTCGTAGTGAAGACAGTACTCCAAGTATTTCAGGAAAGCAACGATGAGCCTAAGATTCTCCGTATCACCGGGAGAATCGGATACATTGCAGGCATCCACAACTTGAGATTCCGAGAAGAGCGACGGGGCATCGGTACATGGGGAGACGGGGAGGAGCGGAGGAAGGGCGTCGGGGAGGCTACGGCCGGGAGGGAGGGGATGCATGGGGAAACGGGGAGGAGAGAACGAAGGGCGTTGGGGTGGCGACGGTGAGGAAAAAGAAACCGGGAGACGAGAGTGGCGCGGCGCAATAAAAAGGACTGTAACTGCTATGGCCCTAAATTATAAGTACTGATCGTCCAAAATCGGAAGTATTTCTTTGTCACTGTTTAGTGATTCTCTCAATCGATTTTTTTTAATCCATCAATATTCAGTTGACTTGGATCATAATTTTTTACGTGGTGGACATGGACCGCGGAATGGATACCCGGCTTATTTGATTGGGACACGATTTGATCCGTTGTTATTAGATCATGGGTCGAGATGTTTCTTTCCAATAAATTTTCAATTAATATCAACGGGTAATGAGTACTCGCTTCATACCCTTAGATGTACTATCTCTATTGAAATGAGATTATCTATTTTATTAGATAAATGTTGGTCAATGGATAAAATTGATAAGGGTTTTTATCAGTTGTACCCCTTTGAGATATCGCAATTTCAGTTATACCCCTTCCTTTTTTGAAATATCGGTTGTGCCCCTACCTTCTTGCAAAATTCACAATTCCGCCCTTTTGTAATATCAGTTATGCCTCTACTTTACCTTAACAGAAGGGTAGAACTGTGAATTTTGCAAGAAGATAGGGGCATAATCGATATTCCAAAAAAGAGTGGGGCATAACTGAAATTTTAATATCTCATAGGGACACAACTGATAAAAACCCTAAATTTTTATTTAAAACTAGTGTCATATGAAAAACTTGAAGTGTATAATATTAATACATGCATTATTCAGCTTATATTTACATTTTTTTACGAGCTGAGTTGGGCCGACCCACACTCAAATCTCCTAGCCCAAATCTGTCTCATGAGCGGACTGGACGGGCGGGTCCTCAACCGTTGGCCAGGTCTACCCTTGAGACAACAAGAATATCATCTAAGCTTAATGGTTCTTCAGTGGTCTTCATTTTGCCCAAACCGGGGATAAGGTTTTGAAAATCAGATCAGATGTTGGATCGGTTAGTCATCGGTTTGGTCTGATTGGGTCGAACAATCGATTCATTCCGATCGGAACGGTAATAACATCAACATGACACCATCACTTGAATCGACTCAGAAAAAATCGAAATGAGATTAATTTTCTGGTTGAGCCGGTTTTCTGAACCGAGAAAACCAAATATTATATGTGTGGATATAATTATATAATGCGTATCCATAAAATAATCTTTCAAATCTTTAAATAAAGCGGCATAGTACAAATGACCAAGATAAGTAAAAGCAATAGCAGACTTTACCTTTTCATTCTAACATGCACAAACTATGTATCAGTGAACACGACAGGTATGGGTTATGCCATTCACAAAGTAAAATGGTTTTAGCTTAGTTTCGTGCACAAGCTATACCATTTACAAGCTATGCTATAAGATGGACACTATATTTCTTGTTTAATAGCATTATGCAAATCTTAACTATCAAGTATATAATGTATATTCATATATTCATATTCTGAAAAGGCTCGGTACGATATTAATTATAAAAATACCCCGAACTAGTTCAACGGGAAACAATCTTGAGGGAGCCGATCGTCTGTTGTAGTCCCTGCTGTTGCAGATTCTGCAGTAGAGGTTGGAGCTGCTCGATCTTGATCGAGCGGTTCGTATGGATTTGCACGGTACGAACCCACAAAAAGTGCAAATCTCTACGAACCGCTCGATTAAGATCAAGCGGCTCTAGCCCCTTCTGCAGAGTCTGCTGTAGCAGGGGCTGCAACAGAGGATCCTCTCGCCAATCTTGAGGTCTAGTCGCTCAAGTCTATCTATCCACAACACGCGTGATTATTTTTTCACCCATGTCTTCTTAACGTGTTCTTCCCCTCTTATGTTGGAAATGAAGAACATAGAGGCCTTACTGCACCTGGATAAACAAGATTTTATGGATTCGTATAGAATCAGACTAAAGATGATCGGAGGGATGCACACAAGAGACATTCTATCTATGGTAGAGGTACCTCAGTTGGTTCATACTGGAATGATGGCGACAGAGGTGATGGTGGTGGCGATGGATGGCGGTGACAAGGTTGCACGAGATGGGTTCGGCGCGTGAGATGGTGGTCAGGAATTTGAAAAGGAGGGCATTAAGGTTTGGACTAGGGATGAGCATGAGTCGGGCTGGTATAGGCCCTGAAGGGCCCAGGTCCAAGCCACGTGAAAACTTCGGGCCTTGGGTCGGGCCTAGGCCTGCAAATTTTTTTTGGTTTGGCCCAAATCCAGGCCCGACCCAATTCCTATGGGCCGGGGCAGCCCATCTTAACCCATTATATATTATTAACTTTGAGTTTGTGTTTAAAGTCAATCTCAATTGAAGTTAGACGAGCTAAAATTATTTAAAACACATATCATAATACTTGTGAAACAACTAAAACTCAATTCTATCGGAGATAATTTCTCATTTTATACAAGTCTACTCAGTGTTATATACCATAAATGTCCCTCATTACAGAAATTGAAAGAATGAACCAAGTTTACACGGTTAACAATAATAGGTGCACCATGCACTACATGTTAAAAAATGGGCATAATGCTCGTATTGGGTAAATGTTCAATAATAGAAAATATTATAATAGAAAAAATAAACACTAAAAACTCAAGCATAACCACCAGAATCTAAGACATAGACTAATTAAGAAAAAATAATTCTGAAATAAAATACATTATTGATCATCAACTAATATGTCCCACACATGACTTTCTTGATTTATAAACATTGTATGGAGATAGGATACATGAATAGAGTGTGCATGGCAGGTGAGAGTTTCCATACGTGTAGGATATGAGAAGGATTCAGACCCTCTTCGGGTCGGGCCCGTGGGCCGGGTCGGGCTGGGCCAAGCCAAGCCCGAGCCTGGCCCCGAAAAAATTCGGGCCTAAAAATTAGGCCCAAGCCCGACCCAATGTTCGTTTGGGCTTGGGTTGGGTCGGGCTTTTTGGGCTGGATTTCGAGCTGGGCCGGGTCGGCCCAACCCAATGCTCATCCCTAGTTTGGACTAAGGGGTCTCGTGAAAGGATCTACACCAATTTTACTTTTTTAAAAATTTTATTTTATATACTTTTATGGGATTTTATCACTTGTGCCCCTCCGAGATGTCGCAATATCAGTTATGCCCCTATCTTTTTGGTAATATCAGTTGTGCCCCTCACTTCTTGCTCCGTCATCAGTTGCACCCTTTTGTCAGATTGACCGTCAATGAGTTGACTTAACCATGATTTTTTCAAACATTGGTGCAGTTAAGAGGAGTATTATTGTCATTACATGCATTAATTGAATTAGCTCGGGTAAGAAAATTTGAACCAATACAAACGCTGAAACAGAGGAACATTCTCATCAATGCGATCCCGATCC
Source organism: Ottelia alismoides (assembly GCA_037367405.1). Lineage (NCBI taxonomy): Eukaryota > Viridiplantae > Streptophyta > Magnoliopsida > Alismatales > Hydrocharitaceae > Ottelia > Ottelia alismoides. The sequence continues at coordinate 286,878 of JAZKJV010006555.1, read as the reverse complement.
ACCTGGGACCTGGTGTTGACGTGGGTGAGATCGGCAAGGGGCGGGGGAAGTTCGGGGTGGATGGGCGAGGGGAGGTCGGGGCGACAGGGGGTGGGGGGAGGTCGGGGCGGGAGGGGGAGGCGGGTGCGACCTGGGAGCAGTAGCGACTTGGAGGCGGAGGCGACCGGGGGGCGGGATCGACGTGGAGGCAGCGGGAGGGGGAGGCGGAGGCGACCTAGGGTCGTCGGCGGGGGCAGGGACAAACTGGAGGTAGGGGAAGGGCATGACGGGGGCGACCTGGTGGCGGCGGGAGGGGGAGGCGGTGTGACCTGGGGGCGGTATCAACCTGGAGGCGGGGGCGACCTGGAGGCGAGGGCGACCTAGGAGCGACGGCGGGGGCAAGTGCGAACTGGTGTAGGGGAAGGGCAAGACGGGGGCGACCTGGAGGCGGCGGGATGGGGAGGCGGGTGTGACCTGGGGGCGGTATCAACTTGGAGGCGGGGGAGACCTGGGGGCGGCGGCGACAGTGTGACGCCCCGCCCCGCCGGCTACCGAAACCGACGAGACGGGAGCGTCGGACCTACGATCCAAATACGCCCACGATCAATGATACTCAGCAAACCATCTTATGCACATTAGATTAACATTTGAAATATAATTAACAACAGGAGAATAATGTGAAAAGGAAAGTAAAATACACCATCCATTCTCATTGATAATGATAATCAAGTCCATGTCCATAGAAGAGATACATCATGAAATCTTAAAGTTTGTAGAAAAAGCTCTCAACATATCTCACTACAATGTCTCTCAATAATAAAATAAAATGATGCGGAAGTAAATAAGTTACTCTAAATAGGACGCACCCTGTCTAGTGCAAATATGACGTAGGAAGTGCTGATCTCCTCAAAAGACCGCTACTATAGCGGCTACTGCTCAGGTATACCTGTTGGGTTCACACGAGGGTAACGTTATGAGCAATTGCCCAGTAACGAGACAAACACTATAATGACTAATGCAGGGGTAAGAAAAGAATGTATACTCAACTTTATTTAATGGCGCATGCATCTATTGAAAAAAATTAGAAAGAACACCAAGTCATTCTAATTCACATTGGATCTCATAATTATTTACTTTTATTTATTTATATAATAATCATTTAAGTATAACCACCATAATCTTGATATTTCTACAAATTGATTAGAGTCCACAACGATATACATTTTTCCGACACCCGATCAATAATCATTTCTCGTATTATTTTAGCACATGCAAGTACGCGACTCGCAGGCCTCCGCTACGCGGGAACTTGTTTGTCATCTTGGATAAACCTCCAAGTATTTCAACCTCAATTTCTCCAACTTCAAACCATATCCCGGAACACTTCTCACAATAGTAATACTCAAAGTAGAATTTAATGCGGCCACATCAATTTTAAATCGAGTCTTAATATCGTGTATAAGTGCGAAATCAAGAATGCCAACCGCATCACCTGCCTACTCCGTCGAGCGACTCCGGGTGCTACCGGGCTGCTAGGTGCAATGCGTCATCCAACTCGTCCGTTGGGGTCGCGGCCTTCATGACATCTACCCGGGGCCCAAGGGTGCATGCCCATTCCATTGTGGCTCCTAACTCCGTCTATCCGTCGTTATAAGATTCCACTCACAAATTGATAATCAACGTGAAAAGGAATAATAATGATGACATTTTGATATTTGACTAACTTGGGCCAACGAGCAACGTAAATTAAATGTGGCCCAAAAGTCTTCTCATGTTAGTATAAGTCTTATCATTATCTAACTTAGTCATTTTATGAAAATCCTAACCTGTAAGCATCCAAACCAAAAGGGTTTTGAAACATATATATGCAAGTCATGATTTTTCTTTTGTGCTCATATAATAATCATCCCGCAACAATGCCTTGATCCAGGCTAGACTTCCGTTCATCGACCATGAATCCTATCGAGCCTATTACTCTTATACGGTATCTTATAATATAGTTGTTACTTGTGGTTGGTAATGGCCAATACTCTCATGCAAATGCATACGTTTATTATTGGATACCTAAAAGAAACCCTAAAAGTTTATTAATAGTATGAGTATATTTAAGGGTCAACGAATCCTACTTCTTTCTCCTGTCCATAATATCATTCCTTCTGAAACGGATTATAGGGTATATTACTTTATAATAAATAAGACATTTTCAATTAGTCATAAAGTCTGCATGAAACCCCATTATCATCAATTTTAATATAGGTAATCCGTTTCCTTTGCCCTCATGAAATAAAGTATAATTCAATATTAACAACAAACGTCATTTTAATTGGAGCATTCAACATCACGTTTTATGATGATATTATTAATATATTAAAGTAACGGATCCAACAATAATCATGCTAGTCCCATTAGTCCCATTATTGTACAAAAAAAAACGGATCATATAGAACTCATTATTTTATGAATCAAATAACCAAAAGCAATCTATTAGATTGTACAATCTTATGTTATTTAAGATGGCACCGTTTTATGCAATAGAAACTATTTTACGTCATGTTATTTCCAGTATCATGAGTCGATATATACATGAGAAGCCTTCAGGCATTTCAACGTACTTCAACAACATCAAATAACTCAATTACATCCCCATTGCTAGTTATGAATAATCATATCACGTGGATTCCAGAACCAATAACGAGATGGGTAATCTTATTAACAGGAAGGAGTCGGGGAAATCTCCAATCTCATAAACAGATTTGTTCACTCCGAATTCAAGAGGGAATAGTTTGAATAAAATTGTATACCCAACTAAGAAAGACTGGACGGCTGGACAACTATGAACACTAATAGCACTGCGGGATGGAACATCTTTACTTGTATATAAATCACATAATAGGAATAACCAAGTTTGTTCAAGTAGATGTGAGCAAAAATATGTCGAAATCGGCATCAAGAAGGAAGTATTTATCGTTACTTGTATATGAAGGACATCATAGGAAAAATCAAGGCCTTAAACATATTCAAACATGTAGGAACAAAAGTCGTATGAAACCAACAGCAAGAGGAAGGTATAACATCGTTACAAACACATAAGACTCTAGAGGTATTTTAGTGTATAGGAAAAATACGTGGAACCCAACAGCAAAAGGGGGTATTATCGTTACCTCCGAGGATGTTCCCTCGGGATCTCCTCTTACACGGAAATAGTATTTCCGTTGCTCGATCGTAGTGCGGAGGCGTGCACCGCGGTGACCTCGAGCTTTCCTACGTGATGATGGTCGCGGATCTTCGATCGGAACTCCTTCTCTGACGTCGATGGCGGCCTCCCAATGATAAAATCGACCGAGGTGGTGGTGCTCCAAAAAGAGGGAAGGATGGTGGTGGCTAGGGCTTTTAGAGATCAGCCTATCATCTCCTATTTATAGAAGGAGAGGTGAATTTGGATCTCGATTCGGATCCGGTTCGGATCCACATATGGGTCCCGACTATGATTCTTAAAACAACGATAACTTGAGATAGGAATATCGGAATTAGGTGTTCTTGGGCTCGTTGGAAAGATCTCGACAAGATCTACGTGATGGTGTGCTTGATTGAATTTTTTGGATGTTAAAAATACTCCAGATTTTTGAAAAAAAAGAAAATTCGGGGTTTCACATCATAAAAATCTTAAAGGAAGTCTCGTCCTCGAGACGTAGGATTTAATGTATAAGTTTCGAATGTGGTGTAGATTCAGGCATAAAAATCTTAAAGAGAACGAAACCCATAAAAATCTTAAAGAGGATTAAAATAGGGTCTCGTGAACATACCTTCAAAAAGATAGGGGTATTTCTGTCGCATATATGCCTCAGGCTCCCAGGTGGCCTCCTCAATGTTCTGACTTTGCCACAATACCTTAATCAAAGGGATGTCTTTCCGTCGTAATTTCTTGACTGCCCGGTCTAAAATCTGCACGGGTGCCTCAGGAAAAGACAAATTCGGTTCAACCGCGAGGTTTTCATAGCTAATCACATGTCGAAGGTCTCGAATATACTTTGGAGGTTTGATACATGGAATACATCATGCACGCCTGCCAAGTGAGGGGGGAGTGCTACTCGGTATGCTACCTTCCCAATACGAGATAAAATCTCAAAAGGTCCAACGAACCTCGGTGCCAGCTTGCCCTTAATACCAAATCTTTGAATACCCTTTATTGGAGATACTCTCAAGAAGACAAATTCTTCGACTTCAAACTCGAGATCACGACGTCTCTGATCAGCATAGCTCTTTTGACGGCTCTGTGCAGTCAAAAATTTCTTTCTAGCCATCTCTACTGCCCTTGTTGTATCCTCGATTATCTAAGTAGAATAAATCTCTTTGTCACCCACTTCCTGTAAACACAAGGGAGTGGTGCATCTCCGTCCATACAATGCCTCAAAAGATGCCATGTCAATACTAGCATGGTAGCTATTGTTATAAGTGAACTCCACCAAAGGAAGGTGGTCCTTCCAAGATCCTTGCCACTCAATGGCACATGCTCTGAGTAGGTCTTCAAGGGTCTGAATTGTCCTCTCTGATTGCCCGTCAGTCTGCGGATGATAGGCTGAACTAAGACACAGTTTAGTTTTTAGGGCATTCATAAATTCTCCCCAATAATGTGACGTGAAACGAGAGTCCCTATTAGATACAACCTCCTTGGGAATCCCATGCAAGCGAATAACATGTTGAATATATAGTTTGGCCATATCCACCGGAGTGCATGTCATGTTCACGGGAATAAAGTGTGCATACTTAGTTAACATGTCTACAATAACCCAAATAGCATCATATCCACTTACTGTACGAGGTAAGGATGTCACGAAGTCCATAGAGATACTCTCTCATTTCGACAACGGAATAGGAAGTGACTGTAACAAGCCTGGAGGATGCTTGTGCTCTGCCTTCACCAATTGGCACGTAAGGCAACAACTGACATGTTCTACAACATCTCTCTTCATCCCTTCCCATCAGAAGTGTTGACGGAGATCTTTATACACCTTGGTGCTTCCTGGATGGATAGATAATCTGAAACAATGAGCCTCATCTAGGATGTCTCTCCTTAACTCATCATCATCAGGGACACAGACACGGTCTCCCTTCCATAAGATGGACTCACAAACTCTAAATCCATCAAACTCCTCCTTCAGACATCGATGGAACAAGTCTTGTAGTTTCTGATCTGTCTGTTGACCATGCACAAGCTTGTCCCATAATCCACTTTACTTAGCAGGTACAGTTACGACATCTGTAGTACTACCAAAGGGGTGCCACTCATTGAGTGTTGTGAGCATATCCCAAGTCTGTAGCCATGATGTGGTGCCCTCGGTATGTGCTCTCCTACTCAAAGCATTTCCTACTATATTTCCCTTACCCGGATGATAAGCGGTCCTGCAGTCGTAATCTTTCAACAGTTCCATCCATCGTCTTTGTCTCGTATTCAATTCCCGTTGGTCAAAGATTTATTTGGGACTCTTGTGATCTGTAAAAATTTCAAAAGTGACCCCATATAAGTAGTGACACCATATCTTCAATGCGAAGACTATAGCTGTCAACTCCAAGTTATGAGTAGGGTAGTTCTATTCATGGTTCTTTAATTATCGCGATGCATATGTCACAACCTGACCACGTTGCATCAACACTGCTCCTAAACCCTCCTTTGATGCATCAGTATACATCGTAAAATCTAAAGTTCCTGAAGGGAGGGTGAGAATCAGGGTATTGGTCAATCTCTCTTTCAACATACGAAAGCTCAGCTCACACTTGTCGCTCCAAATGAAAGGGACATCTTCCTATGTCAGACGAGTAAGTGGTAAATCTAGCTGCGAGAAGCCCCTAACAAAACGTTTGTAGTAGCCAGCAAGGCCTAAGAAACTGCGTATCTCGGTAACTATCTTGGACTGCTCCCAGGACATTATTGCCTCTATCTTGGCTGGATCAACTGCCACACCTGCTCCCGAAATTACATGACCAAGGAAGGCTACTTCGGTAAGCCAAAATTCACACTTGTTTTATTTGCATACAAATTGTGTTCTCTGAGTGTCTCAAGAATAGTATGAAGGTGCTGCTCATGCTCATGCTCATCACGTGAGTAGTTGAATATATCATCAATGAATACTACCACAAAACGATCTAAGTATGGATAGAAAATTCTATTCATCATATCCATGAACGCAGCATGTGCGTTCGTGAGTCCAAACGGCATGACCACAAACTCATAATGGTTGCATCTGGTGCAAAAAGCATATTTAAGCACCTCTGTGTCCTTAATTCTCAATTGATAATAACCCGATCGTAGATTAATCTTTGAGAATACCGTTTCACCTTGCAACTGATCGAAAAGATCATCTATTCGTGGAAGTGGATAACGGTTCTTTACCGTTCTTTTATTCAATTGCATGTAGTCGATGCACAAACGCATAAACCCATCCTTCATATTTACGAAGAGGACCGGTGCCCCCTAAGGTGATGTACTGGAAATGATGAATCCTTTTTTTTCCAACAACTCTTACACTTGTACTTTGAGCTCCCTGAATTCGGCTGGTGCCATTCGGTATGGAGGTATGGAGATGGGTTGTGTATCAGGTATCAAGGTGATCTCGAACTCGATCTCCCTCCTTGGTGGCAGTCCAGGTAACTCCTCTGAAAATACATCAGGAAAATCACGCACAAGTCTAACATCTTCAATCATGCGATCCTGGGCAGGTAACTCCACAGCATAGGCGAGAAAACCTATGCAACCCTGATCGAGTAAGTGTTGGGCCTTCAATGCTGATACATATAAGACTTCACTATCTAGGGTACGTCCATCAAACTGAAAGGTAGGTATGCTTGGGAGACGGAATACTACTGTCTTCTCAAAGCAATCAAGGCATGTGTGATGTTGCTCGAGCTAATCCATACCTAGGATGACATCAAGATTTTCTAACAGAATAAGTAAAAGATATGCGGGCATTAGGTGCCCGCCAATCTGCACTGCTACATCCCTCGCTTCTTGTCACACGATGAATAATTGACCCCTTGGGACCTTGATGTAGTAAGTATATGAAACAAAGATTGGTTCTTTTTCTAACTTGGATACTAGTCAATGTGCTAGAAAAGAGTGAGTAGCTCTTGAATCAAATAAGGCATGTAAGGATATACCATGCACTGAAATCATACCTCGCACTACATCTCCTGGGGTGCGGGCTTGCTCCTGTGTGATTGCATTCAATTGTCCCTGCATGTTTGATGGGGCGTTAGAACCTGCAACACTGAAGGTTGGTCATGGTGGATGACGTTGAAAGCCTCGACCTCCATGACGAGAAGCTGATCCATGTGATTGTGCGAGTGAGAAAGTTGATCGTACACTTGGTTGATGACTGCCTAAGCTGCTAGTAAGTAAGGGACACTTGGCCTTGAAATGGCCCGGTTGTTGGCAGTGGAAACACCTACGATCTCCTGACTGAGAAAATGAGCCTCCCGAGACAAGGCTAGCACCTCTTGTCTTATGACCCCGCGAGTGTGTCGAAGAGCGGAAGGAAGTAGTATCGCGACTCGCCAAGCCCTTCCCCAAAATAGGTGGAGGAGCAAATATGCTAGTGGTAGGAGTGGTAGCCACTGGGTGGAAACGATGCTCTTTACGAGCTCTGTAGAAATCTCGACGAACAGATCTCACGGACTGAGGTGATTGGAAAGACAATTGACTTATTAAACATGACTGTAATTATTCTCCTTAACTAATGCTAAAATTAGATAGCTTTGTCGCTATATTTATGTTTCAAATCCCGTTGATAATCTAATATGCAAAGGATAGAATGGAGTATCGGGCTCTGATACCATCTGTGACGCCCCGCCCCGCCGGCTACCGAAACCGACGAGACGGGAGCGTCGGACCTACGATCCAAATACGCCCACGATCAATGATACTCAGCAAACCATCTTATGCACATTAGATTAACATTTGAAATATAATTAACAACAGGAGAATAATGTGAAAAGGAAAGTAAAATACACCATCCATTCTCATTGATAATGATAATCAAGTCCATGTCCATAGAAGAGATACATCATGAAATCTTAAAGTTTGTAGAAAAAGCTCTCAACATATCTCACTACAATGTCTCTCAATAATAAAATAAAATGATGCGGAAGTAAATAAGTTACTCTAAATAGGACGCACCATGTCTACTGCAAATATGACGTAAGAAGTGCTGATCTCCTCAAAAGACCGCTACTATAGCGGCTGCTGCTCAGGTATACCTGTTGGGTTCACACGAGGGTAACGTTATGAGCAATTGCCCAGTAACGAGACAAACACTATAATGACTAATGCAGGGGTAAGAAAAGAATGTATACTCAACTTTATTTAATGGCGCATGCAACTATTGAAAAAAATTAGAAAGAACACCAAGTCATTCTAATTCACATTGGATCTCATAATTATTTACTTTTATTTATTTATATAATAATCATTTAAGTATAACCACCATAATCTTGATATTTCTACAAATTGATTAGAGTCCACAACGGTATACATTTTTCCGACACCCGATCAATAATCATTTCTCGTATTATTTTAGCACATGCAAGTACGCGACTCGCAGGCCTCCGCTACGCGGGAACTTGTTTGTCATCTTGGATAAACCTCCAAGTATTTCAACCTCAATTTCTCCAACTTCAAACCATATCCCGGAACACTTCTCACAATAGTAATACTCGAAGTAGAATTTAATGCGGCCACATCAATTTTAAATCGAGTCTTAATATCGTGTATAAGTGCGAAATCAAGAATGCCAACCGCATCACCTGCCTACTCCGTCGAGCGACTCCGGGTGCTACCGGGCTGCTAGGTGCAATGCGTCATCCAACTCGTCCGTTGGGGTCGCGGCCTTCATGACATCTACCCGGGGCCCAAGGGTGCATGCCCATTCCATTGTGGCTCCTAACTCCGTCTATCCGTCGTTATAAGATTCCACTCACAAATTGATAATCAACGTGAAAAGGAATAATAATGATGACATTTTGATATTTGACTAACTTGGGCCAACGAGCAACGTAAATTAAATGTGGCCCAAAAGTCTTCTCATGTTAGTATAAGTCTTATCATTATCTAACTTAGTCATTTTATGAAAATCCTAACCTGTAAGCATCCAAACCAAAAGGGTTTTGAAACATATATATGCAAGTCATGATTTTTCTTTTGTGCTCATATAATAATCATCCCGCAACAATGCCTTGATCCAGGCTAGACTTCCGTTCATCGACCATGAATCCTATCGAGCCTATTACTCTTATACGGTATCTTATAATATAGTTGTTACTTGTGGTTGGTAATGGCCAATACTCTCATGCAAATGCGTACGTTTATTATTGGATACCTAAAAGAAACCCTAAAAGTTTATTAATAGTATGAGTATATTTAAGGGTCAACGAATCCTACTTCTTTCTCCTGTCCATAATATCATTCCTTCTGAAACGGATTATAGGGTATATTACTTTATAATAAATAAGACATTTTCAATTAGTCATAAAGTCTGCATGAAACCCCATTATCATCAATTTTAATATAGGTAATCCGTTTCCTTTGCCCTCATGAAATAAAGTATAATTCAATATTAACAACAAACGTCATTTTAATTGGAGCATTCAACATCACGTTTTATGATGATATTATTAATATATTAAAGTAACGGATCCAACAATAATCATGCTAGTCCCATTAGTCCCATTATTGTACAAAAAAAACGGATCATATAGAACTCATTATTTTATGAATCAAATAACCAAAAGCAATCTATTAGATTGTACAATCTTATGTTATTTAAGATGGCACCGTTTTATGCAATAGAAACTATTTTACGTCATGTTATTTCCAGTATCATGAGTCGATATATACATGAGAAGCCTTCAGGCATTTCAACGTACTTCAACAACATCAAATAACTCAATTACATCCCCATTGCTAGTTATGAATAATCATATCACGTGGATTCCAGAACCAATAACGAGATGGGTAATCTTATTAACAGGAAGGAGTCGGGGAAATCTCCAATCTCATAAACAGATTTGTTCACTCCGAATTCAGGAGGGAATAGTTTGAATAAAATTGTATACCCAACTAAGAAAGACTGGACGGCTGGACAACTATGAACACTAATAGCACTGCGGGATGGAACATCTTTACTTGTATATAAATCACATAATAGGAATAACCAAGTTTGTTCAAGTAGATGTGAACAAAAATATGTCGAAATCGGCATCAAGAAGGAAGTATTTATCGTTACTTGTATATGAAGGACATCATAGGAAAAATCAAGGCCTTAAACATATTCAAACATGTAGGAACAAAAGTCGTATGAAACCAACAGCAAGAGGAAGGTATAACATCGTTACAAACACATAAGACTCTTGAGGTATTTTAGTGTATAGGAAAAATACGTGGAACCCAACAGCAAAAGGGGGTATTATCGTTACCTCCGAGGATGTTCCCTCGGGATCTCCTCTTACACGAAAATAGTATTTCCGTTGCTCGATCGTAGTGCGGAGGCGTGCACCGCGGTGACCTCGAGCTTTCCTACGTGATGGTGGTCGCGGATCTTCGATCGGAACTCCTTCTCCGACGTCGATGGCGGCCTCCCAATGATAAAATCGACCGAGGTGGTGGTGCTCCAAAAAGAGGGAAGGATGGTGGTGGCTAGGGCTTTTAGAGATCAGCCTATCATCTCCTATTTATAGAAGGAGAGGTGAATTTGGATCTCGATTCGGATCCGGTTCGGATCCACATATGGGTCCCGACTATGATTCTTAAAACAACGATAACTTGAGATAGGAATATCGGAATTAGGTGTTCTTGGGCTCGTTGGAAAGATCTCGACAAGATCTACGTGATGGTGTGCTTGATTGAATTTTTTGGATGTTAAAAATACTCCAGATTTTTGAAAAAAAAGAAAATTCGGGGTTTCACATCATAAAAATCTTAAAGGAAGTCTCGTCCTCGAGACGTAGGATTTAATGTATAAGTTTCGAATGTGGTGTAGATTCAGGCATAAAAATCTTAAAGAGAACGAAACCCATAAAAATCTTAAAGAGGATTAAAATAGGGTCTCGTGAACATACCTTCAAAAAGATAGGGGTATTTCTGTCGCATATATGCCTCAGGCTCCCAGGTGGCCTCCTCAATGTTCTGACTTTGCCACAATACCTTAACCAAAGGGATGTCTTTCCGTCGTAATTTCTTGACTGCCCGGTCTAAAATCTGCACGGGTGCCTCAGGAAAAGACAAATTCGGTTCAACCGCGAGGTTTTCATAGCTAATCACATGTCGAAGGTCTCGAATATACTTTGGAGGTTTGATACATGGAATACATCATGCGCGCCTGCCAAGTGAGGGGGGAGTGCTACTCGGTATGCTACCTTCCCAATACGAGATAAAATCTCAAAAGGTCCAACGAACCTCGGTGCCAGCTTGCCCTTAATACCAAATCTTTGAATACTCTTTATTGGAGATACTCTCAAGAAGACAAATTCTTCGACTTCAAACTCGAGATCACGACGTCTCTGATCAGCATAGCTCTTTTGACGGCTCTGTGCAGTCAAAAATTTCTTTCTAGCCATCTCTACTGCCCTTGTTGTATCCTCGATTATCTAAGTAGAATAAATCTCTTTGTCACCCACTTCCTGTAAACACAAGGGAGTGGTGCATCTCCGTCCATACAATGCCTCAAAAGATGCCATGTCAATACTAGCATGGTAGCTATTGTTATAAGTGAACTCCACCAAAGGAAGGTGGTCCTTCCAAGATCCTTGCCACTCAATGGCACATGCTCTGAGTAGGTCTTCAAGGGTCTGAATTGTCCTCTCTGATTGCCCGTCAGTCTGCGGATGATAGGCTGAACTAAGACACAGTTTAGTTTTTAGGGCATTCATAAATTCTCCCCAATAATGTGACGTGAAACGAGAGTCCCTATCAGATACAACCTCCTTGGGAATCCCATGCAAGCGAATAACATGTTGAATATATAGTTTGGTCATATCCACCGGAGTGCATGTCATGTTCACGGGAATAAAGTGTGCATACTTAGTTAACATGTCTACAATAACCCAAATAGCATCATATCCACTTACTGTACGAGGTAAGGATGTCACGAAGTCCATAGAGATACTCTCTCATTTCGACAACGGAATAGGAAGTGACTGTAACAAGCCTGGAGGATGCTTGTGCTCTGCCTTCACCAATTGGCACGTAAGGCAACAACTGACATGTTCTACAACATCTCTCTTCATCCCTTCCCATCAGAAGTGTTGACGGAGATCTTTATACACCTTGGTGCTTCCTGGATGGATAGATAATCTGAAACAATGAGCCTCATCTAGGATGTCTCTCCTTAACTCATCATCATCAGGGACACAGACACGGTCTCCCTTCCATAAGATGGACTCACAAACTCTAAATCCATCAAACTCCTCCTTCAGACATCGATGGAACAAGTCTTGTAGTTTCTGATCTGTCTGTTGACCATGCACAAGCTTGTCCCATAATCCACTTTACTTAGCAGGTACAGTTACGACATCTGTAGTACTACCAAAGGGGTGCCACTCATTGAGTGTTGTGAGCATATCCCAAGTCTGTAGCCATGATGTGGTGCCCTCGGTATGTGCTCTCCTACTCAAAGCATTTCCTACTATATTTCCCTTACCCGGATGATAAGCGGTCCTGCAGTCGTAATCTTTCAACAGTTCCATCCATCGTCTTTGTCTCGTATTCAATTCCCGTTGGTCAAAGATTTATTTGGGACTCTTGTGATCTGTAAAAATTTCAAAAGTGACCCCATATAAGTAGTGACACCATATCTTCAATGCGAAGACTATAGCTGTCAACTCCAAGTTATGAGTAGGGTAGTTCTGTTCATGGTTCTTTAATTATCGCGATGCATATGTCACAACCTGACCACGTTGCATCAACACTGCTCCTAAACCCTCCTTTGATGCATCAGTATACATCGTAAAATCTAAAGTTCCTGAAGGGAGGGTGAGAATCAGGGTATTGGTCAATCTCTCTTTCAACATACGAAAGCTCAGCTCACACTTGTCGCTCCAAATGAAAGGGACATCTTCCTATGTCAGACGAGTAAGTGGTAAATCTAGCTGCGAGAAGCCCCTAACAAAACGTTTGTAGTAGCCAGCAAGGCCTAAGAAACTGCGTATCTCGGTAACTATCTTGGACTGCTCCCAGGACATTATTGCCTCTATCTTGGCTGGATCAACTGCCACACCTGCTCCCGAAATTACATGACCAAGGAAGGCTACTTCGGTAAGCCAAAATTCACACTTGTTTTATTTGCATACAAATTGTGTTCTCTGAGTGTCTCAAGAATAGTATGAAGGTGCTGCTCATGCTCATGCTCATCACGTGAGTAGTTGAATATATCATCAATGAATACTACCACAAAACGATCTAAGTATGGATAGAAAATTCTATTCATCATATCCATGAACGCAGCATGTGCGTTCGTGAGTCCAAACGGCATGACCACAAACTCATAATGGTTGCATCTGGTGCAAAAAGCATATTTAAGCACCTCTGTGTCCTTAATTCTCAATTGATAATAACCCGATCGTAGATTAATCTTTGAGAATACCGTTTCACCTTGCAACTGATCGAAAAGATCATCTATTCGTGGAAGTGGATAACGGTTCTTTACCGTTCTTTTATTCAATTGCATGTAGTCGATGCACAAACGCATAAACCCATCCTTCATATTTACGAAGAGGACCGGTGCCCCCTAAGGTGATGTACTGGAAATGATGAATCCTTTTTTTTCCAACAACTCCTACACTTGTACTTTGAGCTCCCTGAATTCGGCTGGTGCCATTCGGTATGGAGGTATGGAGATGGGTTGTGTATCAGGTATCAAGGTGATCTCGAACTCGATCTCCCTCCTTGGTGGCAGTCCAGGTAACTCCTCTGAAAATACATCAGGAAAATCACGCACAAGTCTAACATCTTCAATCATGCGATCCTGGGCAGGTAACTCCACAGCATAGGCGAGAAAACCTATGCAACCCTGATCGAGTAAGTGTTGGGCCTTCAATGCTGATACATATAAGACTTCACTATCTAGGGTACGTCCATCAAACTGAAAGGTAGGTATGCTTGGGAGACGGAATACTACTGTCTTCTCAAAGCAATCAAGGCATGTGTGATGTTGCTCGAGCTAATCCATACCTAGGATGACATCAAAATTTTCTAACAGAATAAGTAAAAGATATGCGGGCATTAGGTGCCCGCCAATCTGCACTGCTACATCCCTCGCTTCTTGTCACACGATGAATAATTGACCCCTTGGGACCTTGATGTAGTAAGTATATGAAACAAAGATTGGTTCTTTTTCTAACTTGGATACTAGTCAATGTGCTAGAAAAGAGTGAGTAGCTCTTGAATCAAATAAGGCATGTAAGGATATACCATGCACTGAAATCATACCTCGCACTACATCTCCTGGGGTGCGGGCCTGCTCCTGTGTGATTGCATTCAATTGTCCCTGCATGTGTGATGGGGCGTTAGAACCTGCAACACTGAAGGTTGGTCATGGTGGATGACGTTGAAAGCCTCGACCTCCATGACGAGAAGCTGATCCATGTGATTGTGCGAGTGAGAAAGTTGATCGTACACTTGGTTGATGACTGCCTAAGCTGCTAGTAAGTAAGGGACACTTGGCCTTGAAATGGCCCGGTTGTTGGCAGTGGAAACACCTACGATCTCCTGACTGAGAAAATGAGCCTCCCGAGACAAGGCTAGCACCTCTTGTCTTATGACCCCGCGAGTGTGTCGAAGAGCGGAAGGAAGTAGTATCGCGACTCGCCAAGCCTTGCCCCAAAATAGGTGGAGGAGCAAATCTGCTAGTGGTAGGAGTGGTAGCCACTGGGTGGAAACGATGCTCTTTACGAGCTCTGTAGAAATCTCGACGAACAGATCTCACGGACTGAGGTGATTGGAAAGACAATGGACTTATTAAACATGACTGTAATTATTCTCCTTAACTAATGCTAAAATTAGATAGCTTTGTCGCTATATTTATGTTTCAAATCCCGTTGATAATCTAATATGCAAAGGATAGAATGGAGTATCGGGCTCTGATACCATCTGTGACGCCCCGCCCCGCCAGCTACCGAAACCGACGAGACGGGAGCGTCGGACCTACGATCCAAATACGCCCACGATCAATGATACTCAGCAAACCATCTTATGCACATTAGATTAACATTTGAAATATAATTAACAACAGGAGAATAGTGTGAAAAGGAAAGTAAAATACACCATCCATTCTCATTGATAATGATAATCAAGTCCATGTCCATAGAAGAGATACATCATGAAATCTTAAAGTTTGTAGAAAAAGCTCTCAACATATCTCACTACAATGTCTCTCAATAATAAAATAAAATGATGCGGAAGTAAATAAGTTACTCTAAATAGGACGCACCCTGTCTAGTGCAAATATGACGTAGGAAGTGCTGATCTCCTCAAAAGACCGCTACTATAGCGGCTGCTGCTCAGGTATACCTGTTGGGTTCACACGAGGGTAACGTTATGAGCAATTGCCCAGTAACAAGACAAACACTATAATGACTAATGCAGGGGTAAGAAAAGAATGTATACTCAACTTTATTTAATGGCGCATGCATCTATTGAAAAAAATTAGAAAGAACACCAAGTCATTCTAATTCACATTGGATCTCATAATTATTTACTTTTATTTATTTATATAATAATCATTTAAGTATAACCACCATAATCTTGATATTTCTACAAATTGATTAGAGTCCACAACGGTATACATTTTTCCGACACCCGATCAATAATCATTTCTCGTATTATTTTAGCACATGCAAGTACGCGACTCGCAGGCCTCCGCTACGCGGGAACTTGTTTGTCATCTTGGATAAACCTCCAAGTATTTCAACCTCATTTTCTCCAACTTCAAACCATATCCCGGAACACTTCTCACAATAGTAATACTCGAAGTAGAATTTAATGCGGCCACATCAATTTTAAATCGAGTCTTAATATCGTGTATAAGTGCGAAATCAAGAATGCCAACCGCATCACCTGCCTACTCCGTCGAGCGACTCCGGGTGCTACCGGGCTGCTAGGTGCAATGCGTCATCCAACTCGTCCGTTGGGGTCGCGGCCTTCATGACATCTACCCGGGGCCCAAGGGTGCATGCCCATTCCATTGTGGCTCCTAACTCCGTCTATCCGTCGTTATAAGATTCCACTCACAAATTGATAATCAACGTGAAAAGGAATAATAATGATGACATTTTGATATTTGACTAACTTGGGCCAACGAGCAACGTAAATTAAATGTGGCCCAAAAGTCTTCTCATGTTAGTATAAGTCTTATCATTATCTAACTTAGTCATTTTATGAAAATCCTAACCTGTAAGCATCCAAACCAAAAGGGTTTTGAAACATATATATGCAAGTCATGATTTTTCTTTTGTGCTCATATAATAATCATCCCGCAACAATGCCTTGATCCAGGCTAGACTTCCGTTCATCGACCATGAATCCTATCGAGCCTATTACTCTTATACGGTATCTTATAATATAGTTGTTACTTGTGGTTGGTAATGGCCAATACTCTCATGCAAATGCGTACGTTTATTATTGGATACCTAAAAGAAACCCTAAAAGTTTATTAATAGTATGAGTATATTTAAGGGTCAACGAATCCTACTTCTTTCTCCTGTCCATAATATCATTCCTTCTGAAACGGATTATAGGGTATATTACTTTATAATAAATAAGACATTTTCAATTAGTCATAAAGTCTGCATGAAACCCCATTATCATCAATTTTAATATAGGTAATCCGTTTCCTTTGCCCTCATGAAATAAAGTATAATTCAATATTAACAACAAACGTCATTTTAATTGGAGCATTCAACATCACGTTTTATGATGATATTATTAATATATTAAAGTAACGGATCCAACAATAATCATGCTAGTCCCATTAGTCCCATTATTGTACAAAAAAAAACGGATCATATAGAACTCATTATTTTATGAATCAAATAACCAAAAGCAATCTATTAGATTGTACAATCTTATGTTATTTAAGATGGCACCGTTTTATGCAATAGAAACTATTTTACGTCATGTTATTTCCAGTATCATGAGTCGATATATACATGAGAAGCCTTCAGGCATTTCAACGTACTTCAACAACATCAAATAACTCAATTACATCCCCATTGCTAGTTATGAATAATCATATCACGTGGATTCCAGAACCAATAACGAGATGGGTAATCTTATTAACAGGAAGGAGTCGGGGAAATCTCCAATCTCATAAACAGATTTGTTCACTCCGAATTCAAGAGGGAATAGTTTGAATAAAATTGTATACCCAACTAAGAAAGACTGGACGACTGGACAACTATGAACACTAATAGCACTGCGGGATGGAACATCTTTACTTGTATATAAATCACATAATAGGAATAACCAAGTTTGTTCAAGTAGATGTGAACAAAAATATGTCGAAATCGGCATCAAGAAGGAAGTATTTATCGTTACTTGTATATGAAGGACATCATAGGAAAAATCAAGGCCTTAAACATATTCAAACATGTAGGAACAAAAGTCGTATGAAACCAACAGCAAGAGGAAGGTATAACATCGTTACAAACACATAAGACTCTAGAGGTATTTTAGTGTATAGGAAAAATACGTGGAACCCAACAGCAAAAGGGGGTATTATCGTTACCTCCGAGGATGTTCCCTCGGGATCTCCTCTTACACGGAAATAGTATTTCCGTTGCTCGATCGTAGTGCGGAGGCGTGCACCGCGGTGACCTCGAGCTTTCCTACGTGATGGTGGTCGCGGATCTTCGATCGGAACTCCTTCTCTGACGTCGATGGCGGCCTCCCAATGATAAAATCGACCGAGGTGGTGGTGCTCCAAAAAGAGGGAAGGATGGTGGTGGCTAGGGCTTTTAGAGATCAGCCTATCATCTCCTATTTATAGAAGGAGAGGTGAATTTGGATCTCGATTCGGATCCGGTTCGGATCCACATATGGGTCCCGACTATGATTCTTAAAACAACGATAACTTGAGATAGGAATATCGGAATTAGGTGTTCTTGGGCTCGTTGGAAAGATCTCGACAAGATCTACGTGATGGTGTGCTTGATTGAATTTTTTGGATGTTAAAAATACTCCAGATTTTTGAAAAAAAAGAAAATTCGGGGTTTCACATCATAAAAATCTTAAAGGAAGTCTCGTCCTCGAGACGTAGGATTTAATGTATAAGTTTCGAATGTGGTGTAGATTCAGGCATAAAAATCTTAAAGAGAACGAAACCCATAAAAATCTTAAAGAGGATTAAAATAGGGTCTCGTGAACATACCTTCAAAAAGATAGGGGTATTTCTGTCGCATATATGCCTCAGGCTCCCAGGTGGCCTCCTCAATGTTCTGACTTTGCCACAATACCTTAACCAAAGGGATGTCTTTCCGTCGTAATTTCTTGACTGCCCGGTCTAAAATCTGCACGGGTGCCTCAGGAAAAGACAAATTCGGTTCAACCGCGAGGTTTTCATAGCTAATCACATGTCGAAGGTCTCGAATATACTTTGGAGGTTTGATACATGGAATACATCATGCACGCCTGCCAAGTGAGGGGGGAGTGCTACTCGGTATGCTACCTTCCCAATACGAGATAAAATCTCAAAAGGTCCAACGAACCTCGGTGCCAGCTTGCCCTTAATACCAAATCTTTGAATACCTGATGAATCCACATTTCATCATCTTTATTCTATCATTTTGGCACCAAAAACCCTAGCAAATGCCTGTAAATAGCATTAAAATCATCATCTTAGCATTCATGCATATACATCTAAACAGTGTATAAATTACTGTAATTTAGGCCAAAATTATAGAATAAATAAAGAAAAGAAAAAGAATAAAATATTGTAAATATTTTATGACCCGAAACCCCGAGACCTAGGCATCTTGATGAATAGGTCGACAAGGAATAAAGTAGGGGGAGATAAGGTCAGAAATACAGATAATACACCTATACATTTTATTCATTCTTTATTCATTTTGGGACCTATTTTTGGTTCCACTTTTTATACATCAAATAAAGAAACTTTGTACATGAAAGTTGTAGATAATATCATAAAGAAAAATATAAAATTGATTTCACCGAAAAATAATGTACAGATAAAAAGTTATGGTCTGAATAAGAATCCAGAATGCCAACTTTCCAGACTCGTATCTCACAATTGAAAACTCCAAATGCAGCGTACTCACCTTTAATTGTATATAGAAGAAAATAATCTATTTAATGGTAGTGGCTTCGCATTTGGCGGAGCTACGGTTTGAAAGTTGACTTTTGGCCCCCTATTGTATACTTGTACATATTAAAATATTCAATTTATTAATTATTTATTATTTTTATATATTTTTATATTTTTATAATGTTATAAATAATACTTATAATAATTATGTATATTAAAATCAGAATAAAAACATCATTAAAACTCAAATAAAAATACTTGTATATATTTGATACATAGGTATTATACATACACTTATACCTATATAAAATACAATTCTATTTTATTAATTATACAAATTATATCAGAAAAATAAAATAAAAATATATACGTGTATATAAAAGTATTCTACAATTTTATAAAATACTAAATAAAAATAATAAAAATAAAAATACCTAAATAAAAATAAAATACTCAAATATATAGATAATATACCTATATAGGGGTATAAATGCAAACTTGTAAAAATATACTCCATAAAAATAAATAAAAATCACCATAAATTAATTCATAAAATAATAAACATTTTTTATTTTATAATAAAAAATTAATAAAATCATTTGCTATTTTAATTTCAATTTAGAAGTCTTTTTCTCCAGCTTTTTCCTGGTTGGTCCACGTGGACCAACCAGGGGGCTAGGAGAGTTGACCTCGGTCAACTCTCTGCCCAACACCTGGGCGGCCTGTCAGAATGACTTTTCTTGATTTTCGCGGATTTTTGGAGACCGCACCTTTCACCGAATCGAATCGATGTCTTCACGAGAGTTGATCACCTATGATTCCTCTAGCTCGCCCTAGGATTTTTTCGGGGAGAGCATCACTGCTCTTCCCGTTGCGCCTTGATCTTCGAGCCCCCTCGGCCTTGTTTCAAAAACAACCCATACACTTCCTTTTCCCTTTGAACCAGCTTTGGGCGCCAAAAACCTTCGGGTGAGGGTCGAGGGCTAGTCTCCGGTGACAGGGGAATCCTCCCCCATCTCAGGCGAGGTGCGGCGAAGCACCTAGGGCTGCGTTCCAACTCCATCTCCGTGCCGCCGTCGAGGTCATACCTTGGGCTTCGCAGCCCTCGAGGTCACTTCCTTCTTATTTTTCTTGCTTGTTAGGTAGCTGTTAGTCCTAGCTCTTATTTCGTGCTTTTCATTTGCCATGTAATCGCGTTATTAGCTTAGATCCCATCGTCGAACATCTCGCCGGAGCTCGTGAGCTCCGGCGACCACCTCCACCATTCACCACACCATTGTTCGCCAATAAACGCCAAGTTTCCTGCCCATTTGCGCTGCCGTTCTCTACTCTTCTTTGCAGGACTTGAAGGAGGCATCTAGGCCTCAAGGAGCACCAAGAATCAGCCCCAGGTCGCCTGGAGCTTCTCTGAACGCCGGAGACCATTCATTGGTCCTCGGCCCCGTCTACGGCACCTGGGAGAAGCGCCACCGCTGCAGGAGCAAGCAGAGATCGTCGGAGGAGATCCTAGTGCACGGAGGCTCGAGCTGCAGCGGATTCAAAGTCGCTGGGCTTGAGTTCTTCGCGCATTCTTCCAGATCCCTCATCCGCCGTTGGATCTTCCCCCGATCGTCCAGGATAGCAGCTGCCATTGGATCTTGTCCAACCATAGCCGTCCGATCTTGCTGACAGATCTAATCGCAGCCGCAGGCAACGAAGAGGTATCGGGCACCAGGCGCGTGACACGTGTATTAGTGAAGGGCGATCCGCCGTTCATCCGCGCCTTTGACTGGGCATTTTGCATCGTAAGCCCCGTCACGTTTTGTATTGAATAAATAACTCTTGAACTTTCATCTGCGTATATATAATTTAGGGGAATTTGCATCTAGCCCCCCCCCGACTTTTGTAATATTTCAGAACGATCCTCCCAGGCGCACGTGCTCCGGCACGTGTTTCTTGGGAATTTTGCGGATATAACCTCGTATCTTGTGCCTTTAGTATTCAGTCCAGCAGTTATTTTATTAAGCTATATATTTTGTGGATAACTTGCAAGAACACCCCTGATCTTTGCGATTTTGCATTTAGGTCCTCCCCAGGCGCATGCATTGCACGCGCGTGGGTGGACATTTTGCATAGAAATCCTAGCGGCTTGTGGTATTGGTTTTTGGCCCAGAAAGTATTTTATTTCAGTTCAAATTTTGTGTGCAAATTGCAATTAAGTCCCTGGAATTTTGTGTTTTTGCATATATACCCCTGCCAGGACTGTCTAATGTTTGGATGTTTGCTCTAATTATTTAACCTATCATTTTAACTCCAAAAATTCCACAAAAATAGGGTTAAGCTCCTGGACATGTGTACTTTAACGCCACATATTTAGTTTTTGATTTTATCTTATTTGGTATTTATTAAAAATCAAAAAACTTGCTATTAGCGCACTGTCTAGGTTAGAAAATACCAAAAAATAGTAAAACACCTCCAAAAATTCCAAAAAAAATTACCTAGTGTCTATTTTATCCTATTTTAGTGTCAGTCCAAAAACCACTAAAAATATCAAAAGAAAAACACTAAAAATTTAAAAAACACTCAAAAACTTCAAAAAAATATATAAAATCAAGGAAAACTCAAAAAAATACAAACCCAGGTTCTGTGTGTTCTTTATTCTGTTCTCTTCATTTGAAAAATAGTGTGAAAAATTTTGGTTGCTGTTTGCTATTTTTGAATCTCATTTTATTCACAGCCAGCCTTATTTGCACTGTTTTGCTTTATTTCAGTATTTAAAAATACCAAAAACACCTTGAAAATTTTCCAAAAATCACAAAAACAGTAGAAAACCACAAAAACACCAAAAAGATTTTATTTCTGAATTTTTGGTCATTTTTGCACATTTTTATAAATACTTTATCTTGCCTTTCATTACTTTGCTTATAGTTTCCAATATTGAAAAAGAAAAAGAAAAATATAAAATATAAAATATAAAAATTAGAAAATTAAAAATCAAAATACAAAATTTAAAAATTAAATAAAAAAAATTTAAAAAATTAAAAACCCACAAAAAACATCTTTGCTTGCTTGCTTAGTGTACACACATCACACCTTCACACTCACTTGTGCACGCATTTGCTTGAACTACCCTGCTTGCTCCCTGTGTTCGAACTCTCTGCATACTTGCTTGCTATACATTTCGTGCAGAGTTGAAAATAAATTTTAACTCCACATTATTTCTAATTTATTGATCTTTAGTGTGGGTTAATTGTTGATTAATTTCGGATTTCATTGAGAGCCGCCACAGCGACGTTGTCTCCGCCTTGTGTGAGACACCAATTTAGACTCTCTCGATTTTCGTGATTATCAATACCCTTCATTGGAGATACTCTCAAGAAGACAAATTCTTCGACTTCAAACTCGAGATCACGACGTCTCTGATCAGCATAGCTCTTTTGACGGCTCTGTGCAGTCAAAAATTTCTTTCTAGCCATCTCTACTGCCCTTGTTGTATCCTCGATTATCTAAGTAGAATAAATCTCTTTGTCACCCACTTCCTGTAAACACAAGGGAGTGGTGCATCTCCGTCCATACAATGCCTCAAAAGATGCCATGTCAATACTAGCATGGTAGCTATTGTTATAAGTGAACTCCACCAAAGGAAGGTGGTCCTTCCAAGATCCTTGCCACTCAATGGCACATGCTCTGAGTAGGTCTTCAAGGGTCTGAATTGTCCTCTCTGATTGCCCGTCAGTCTGCGGATGATAGGCTGAACTAAGACACAGTTTAGTTTTTAGGGCATTCATAAATTCTCCCCAATAATGTGACGTGAAACGAGAGTCCCTATCAGATACAACCTCCTTGGGAATCCCATGCAAGCGAATAACATGTTGAATATATAGTTTGGTCATATCCACCGGAGTGCATGTCATGTTCACGGGAATAAAGTGTGCATACTTAGTTAACATGTCTACAATAACCCAAATAGCATCATATCCACTTACTGTACGAGGTAAGGATGTCACGAAGTCCATAGAGATACTCTCTCATTTCGACAACGGAATAGGAAGTGACTGTAACAAGCCTGGAGGATGCTTGTGCTCTGCCTTCACCAATTGGCACGTAAGGCAACAACTGACATGTTCTACAACATCTCTCTTCATCCCTTCCCATCAGAAGTGTTGACGGAGATCTTTATACACCTTGGTGCTTCCTGGATGGATAGATAATCTGAAACAATGAGCCTCATCTAGGATGTCTCTCCTTAACTCATCATCATCAGGGACACAGACACGGTCTCCCTTCCATAAGATGGACTCACAAACTCTAAATCCATCAAACTCCTCCTTCAGACATCGATGGAACAAGTCTTGTAGTTTCTGATCTGTCTGTTGACCATGCACAAGCTTGTCCCATAATCCACTTTACTTAGCAGGTACAGTTACGACATCTGTAGTACTACCAAAGGGGTGCCACTCATTGAGTGTTGTGAGCATATCCCAAGTCTGTAGCCATGATGTGGTGCCCTCGGTATGTGCTCTCCTACTCAAAGCATTTCCTACTATATTTCCCTTACCCGGATGATAAGCGGTCCTGCAGTCGTAATCTTTCAACAGTTCCATCCATCGTCTTTGTCTCGTATTCAATTCCCGTTGGTCAAAGATTTATTTGGGACTCTTGTGATCTGTAAAAATTTCAAAAGTGACCCCATATAAGTAGTGACACCATATCTTCAATGCGAAGACTATAGCTGTCAACTCCAAGTTATGAGTAGGGTAGTTCTATTCATGGTTCTTTAATTATCGCGATGCATATGTCACAACCTGACCACGTTGCATCAACACTGCTCCTAAACCCTCCTTTGATGCATCAGTATACATCGTAAAATCTAAAGTTCCTGAAGGGAGGGTGAGAATCAGGGTATTGGTCAATCTCTCTTTCAACATACGAAAGCTCAGCTCACACTTGTCGCTCCAAATGAAAGGGACATCTTCCTATGTCAGACGAGTAAGTGGTAAATCTAGCTGCGAGAAGCCCCTAACAAAACGTTTGTAGTAGCCAGCAAGGCCTAAGAAACTGCGTATCTCGGTAACTATCTTGGACTGCTCCCAGGACATTATTGCCTCTATCTTGGCTGGATCAACTGCCACACCTGCTCCCGAAATTACATGACCAAGGAAGGCTACTTCGGTAAGCCAAAATTCACACTTGTTTTATTTGCATACAAATTGTGTTCTCTGAGTGTCTCAAGAATAGTATGAAGGTGCTGCTCATGCTCATGCTCATCACGTGAGTAGTTGAATATATCATCAATGAATACTACCACAAAACGATCTAAGTATGGATAGAAAATTCTATTCATCATATCCATGAACGCAGCATGTGCGTTCGTGAGTCCAAACGGCATGACCACAAACTCATAATGGTTGCATCTGGTGCAAAAAGCATATTTAAGCACCTCTGTGTCCTTAATTCTCAATTGATAATAACCCGATCGTAGATTAATCTTTGAGAATACCGTTTCACCTTGCAACTGATCGAAAAGATCATCTATTCGTGGGAAGTGGATAACGGTTCTTTACCGTTCTTTTATTCAATTGCATGTAGTCGATGCACAAACGCATAAACCCATCCTTCATATTTACGAAGAGGACCGGTGCCCCCTAAGGTGATGTACTGGAAATGATGAATCCTTTTTTTTCCAACAACTCTTACACTTGTACTTTGAGCTCCCTGAATTCGGCTGGTGCCATTCGGTATGGAGGTATGGAGATGGGTTGTGTATCAGGTATCAAGGTGATCTCGAACTCGATCTCCCTCCTTGGTGGCAGTCCAGGTAACTCCTCTGAAAATACATCAGGAAAATCACGCACAAGTCCTAACATCTTCAATCATGCGATCCTGGGCAGGTAACTCCACAGCATAGGCGAGAAAACCTATGCAACCCTGATCGAGTAAGTGTTGGACCTTCAATGCTGATACATATAAGACTTCACTATCTAGGGTACGTCCATCAAACTGAAAGGTAGGTATGCTTGGGAGACGGAATACTACTGTCTTCTCAAAGCAATCAAGGCATGTGTGATGTTGCTCGAGCTAATCCATACCTAGGATGACATCAAAATTTTCTAACAGAATAAGTAAAAGATATGCGGGCATTAGGTGCCCGCCAATCTGCACTGCTACATCCCTCGCTTCTTGTCACACGATGAATAATTGACCCCTTGGGACCTTGATGTAGTAAGTATATGAAACAAAGATTGGTTCTTTTTCTAACTTGGATACTAGTCAATGTGCTAGAAAAGAGTGAGTAGCTCTTGAATCAAATAAGGCATGTAAGGATATACCATGCACTGAAATCATACCTCGCACTACATCTCCTGGGGTGCGGGCCTGCTCCTGTGTGATTGCATTCAATGTCCCTGCATGTGTGATGGGGCGTTAGAACCTGCAACACTGAAGGTTGGTCATGGTGGATGACGTTGAAAGCCTCGACCTCCATGACGAGAAGCTGATCCATGTGATTGTGCGAGTGAGAAAGTTGATCGTACACTTGGTTGATGACTGCCTAAGCTGCTAGTAAGTAAGGGACACTTGGCCTTGAAATGGCCCGGTTGTTGGCAGTGGAAACACCTACGATCTCCTGACTGAGAAAATGAGCCTCCCGAGACAAGGCTAGCACCTCTTGTCT
This sequence comes from Ottelia alismoides, assembly GCA_037367405.1. NCBI lineage: Eukaryota > Viridiplantae > Streptophyta > Magnoliopsida > Alismatales > Hydrocharitaceae > Ottelia > Ottelia alismoides. Next base: position 260,943 of record JAZKJV010006555.1, on the reverse strand, counting down.
TATGACCCCGCGAGTGTGTCGAAGAGCGGAAGGAAGTAGTATCGCGACTCGCCAAGCCCTGCCCCAAAATAGGTGGAGGAGCAAATCTGCTAGTGGTAGGAGTGGTAGCCACTGGGTGGAAACGATGCTCTTTACGAGCTCTGTAGAAATCTCGACGAACAGATCTCACGGACTGAGGTGATTGGAAAGACAATGGACTTATTAAACATGACTGTAATTATTCTCCTTAACTAATGCTAAAATTAGATAGCTTTGTCGCTATATTTATGTTTCAAATCCCGTTGATAATCTAATATGCAAAGGATAGAATGGAGTATCGGGCTCTGATACCATCTGTGACGCCCCGCCCCGCCGGCTACCGAAACCGACGAGACGGGAGCGTCGGACCTACGATCCAAATACGCCCACGATCAATGATACTCAGCAAACCATCTTATGCACATTAGATTAACATTTGAAATATAATTAACAACAGGAGAATAATGTGAAAAGGAAAGTAAAATACACCATCCATTCTCATTGATAATGATAATCAAGTCCATGTCCATAGAAGAGATACACCATGAAATCTTAAAGTTTGTAGAAAAAGCTCTCAACATATCTCACTACAATGTCTCTCAATAATAAAATAAAATGATGCGGAAGTAAATAAGTTACTCTAAATAGGACGCACCCTGTCTGGTGCAAATATGACGTAGGAAGTGCTGATCTCCTCAAAAGACCGCTACTATAGCGGCTGCTGCTCAGGTATACCTGTTGGGTTCACACGAGGGTAACGTTATGAGCAATTGCCCAGTAACGAGACAAACACTATAATGACTAATGCAGGGGTAAGAAAAGAATGTATACTCAACTTTATTTAATGGCGCATGCATCTATTGAAAAAAAAATAGAAAGAACACCAAGTCATTCTAATTCACATTGGATCTCATAATTATTTATTTTATTTATTTATATAATAATCATTTAAGTATAACCACCATAATCTTGATATTTCTACAAATTGATTAGAGTCCACAACGGTATACATTTTTCCGACACCCGATCAATAATCATTTCTCGTATTATTTTAGCACATGCAAGTACGCGACTCGCAGGCCTCCGCTACGCGGGAACTTGTTTGTCATCTTGGATAAACCTCCAAGTATTTCAACCTCAATTTCTCCAACTTCAAACCATATCCCGGAACACTTCTCACAATAGTAATACTCGAAGTAGAATTTAATGCGGCCACATCAATTTTAAATCGAGTCTTAATATCGTGTATAAGTGCGAAATCAAGAATGCCAACCGCATCACATGCCTACTCCGTCGAGCGACTCCGGGTGCTACCGGGCTGCTAGGTGCAATGCGTCATCCAACTCGTCCGTTGGGGTCGCGGCCTTCATGACATCTACCCGGGGCCCAAGGGTGCATGCCCATTCCATTGTGGCTCCTAACTCCGTCTATCCGTCGTTATAAGATTCCACTCACAAATTGATAATCAACGTGAAAAGGAATAATAATGATGACATTTTGATATTTGACTAACTTGGGCCAACGAGCAACGTAAATTAAATGTGGCCCAAAAGTCTTCTCATGTTAGTATAAGTCTTATCATTATCTAACTTAGTCATTTTATGAAAATCCTAACCTGTAAGCATCCAAACCAAAAGGGTTTTGAAACATATATATGCAAGTCATGATTTTTCTTTTGTGCTCATATAATAATCATCCCGCAACAATGCCTTGATCCAGGCTAGACTTCCGTTCATCGACCATGAATCCTATCGAGCCTATTACTCTTATACGGTATCTTATAATATAGTTGTTACTTGTGGTTGGTAATGGCCAATACTCTCATGCAAATGCGTACGTTTATTATTGGATACCTAAAAGAAACCCTAAAAGTTTATTAATAGTATGAGTATATTTAAGGGTCAACGAATCCTACTTCTTTCTCCTGTCCATAATATCATTCCTTCTGAAACGGATTATAGGGTATATTACTTTATAATAAATAAGACATTTTCAATTAGTCATAAAGTCTGCATGAAACCCCATTATCATCAATTTTAATATAGGTAATCCGTTTCCTTTGCCCTCATGAAATAAAGTATAATTCAATATTAACAACAAACGTCATTTTAATTGGAGCATTCAACATCACGTTTTATGATGATATTATTAATATATTAAAGTAACGGATCCAACAATAATCATGCTAGTCCCATTAGTCCCATTATTGTACAAAAAAAAACGGATCATATAGAACTCATTATTTTATGAATCAAATAACCAAAAGCAATCTATTAGATTGTACAATCTTATGTTATTTAAGATGGCACCGTTTTATGCAATAGAAACTATTTTACATCATGTTATTTCCAGTATCATGAGTCGATATATACATGAGAAGCCTTCAGGCATTTCAACGTATTTCAACAACATCAAATAACTCAATTATATCCCCATTGCTAGTTATGAATAATCATATCACGTGGATTCCAGAACCAATAACGAGATGGGTAATCTTATTAACAGGAAGGAGTCGGGGAAATCTCCAATCTCATAAACAGATTTGTTCACTCCGAATTCAAGAGGGAATAGTTTGAATAAAATTGTATACCCAACTAAGAAAGACTGGACGGCTGGACAACTATGAACACTAATAGCACTGCGGGATGGAACATCTTTACTTGTATATAAATCACATAATAGGAATAACCAAGTTTGTTCAAGTAGATGTGAACAAAAATATGTCGAAATCGGCATCAAGAAGGAAGTATTTATCGTTACTTGTATATGAAGGACATCATAGGAAAAATCAAGGCCTTAAACATATTCAAACATGTAGGAACAAAAGTCGTATGAAACCAACAGCAAGAGGAAGGTATAACATCGTTACAAACACATAAGACTCTAGAGGTATTTTAGTGTATAGGAAAAATACGTGGAACCCAACAGCAAAAGGGGGTATTATCGTTACCTCCGAGGATGTTCCCTCGGGATCTCCTCTTACACGGAAATAGTATTTCCGTTGCTCGATCGTAGTGCGGAGGCGTGCACCGCGGTGACCTCGAGCTTTCCTACGTGATGGTGGTCGCGGATCTTCGATCGGAACTCCTTCTCCGACGTCGATGGCGGCCTCCCAATGATAAAATCGACCGAGGTGGTGGTGCTCCAAAAAGAGGGAAGGATGGTGGTGGCTAGGGCTTTTAGAGATCAGCCTATCATCTCCTATTTATAGAAGGAGAGGTGAATTTGGATCTCGATTCGGATCCGGTTCGGATCCACATATGGGTCCCGACTATGATTCTTAAAACAACGATAACTTGAGATAGGAATATCGGAATTAGGTGTTCTTGGGCTCGTTGGAAAGATCTCGACAAGATCTACGTGATGGTGTGCTTGATTGAATTTTTTGGATGTTAAAAATACTCCAGATTTTTGAAAAAAAAGAAAATTTGGGGTTTCACAGGCAGCGTCCTGGAGGCGGAGGCGACATGGGGGCGGGGGAAGGGGGAGGCAGGGGTGACCTAGGCGGGGGCGACCTGGGGGCAGGGACGACCTGGAGGTAAGGGGAAGGGGGAGGTGCAAGGGCGGCGGGGCAGGGGAGAGAAGTTCCTGGGCTGGGGGGAGGGTCTCGAGGCTGAGGAGGCGGTGCGAGGGCAGGGGAGGAAGAGAAGGGGATGAAGAGGAAGGGAGGAGGTGCGGTGTCGGGGAGGGGAGGGGGTACGGGGAGCTCGGGGCGGAGAGGGAGGAGGAGGAGGAGGTTGGAGGAGGAGGAAGAAGATGGGGAAGAGGAGGAAGAAGAAGAGGATGGGGACTGTACCTTTTAAAATGACCACATAACCTTTTAAAAAAAATAATTCCGCTTATGTCCTCAAAGTAAACGTCCGTTTGCACTGTAGATGGACGGTCACTAACCCGAGGGGCACAAGTGGTAAAATAGCAAGAAGTGGGGGCACAACTGATATTACCAAAAAGATAGGGGCATAACTGATATTGCGATATCTCGGAGGGGCACAAGTGATAAAATCCCTACTTTTATTCAATCAAATCGGTTTGGATTAACGGTTGAATCCAGCCTCTTTTTTCCATTTTTTTTAAATCGGGCGAATCGACTGGTTTGGCATCGGTTCGTGGTCGGACTGTTTCGACCAGCCTGTCGGTCATGTTTTTTATACCCTGACTAGGGGTTCGATCGGGCGACCCTCTGTCACCCCTTTTTATTCAGTCACTTTCAATTCTCGGCGCTATGCTAGCAAAACTAGATCAAAACGGAAGTGGATCCTCTGTTGTGGAATGGGCTGCAACAAACTGATCTGATGCACGCCTGGGAGCCGCTCGATCTTGATCAAGCGATTCCCATGAATTCGCATGACCGGAGCCCATAAAGAGTGTGAATTCGTGGGAACCGTTCGATCAAGATTGAGAGGCTCCCGAGCGTGCAATAGAGTCTGAAGCAGCCCATGCCAGAGCAGAGGATCCGCTTCCCTTCAAAACTGGATGGACTTCATGATCACCAACATCCATTGATCTTTCTTGGAATACGCAAACAAGGATCTTAAAACCATAAAGGCCCCTCTTCAGATCTTCTCAAAACTATTTTGGAAATCGCTAAATTCTGGTGCTATCAAAGAGTCGGGCTCCTTTCTTCATTATGGAAGGACCTTATAAATGGCCTCCCCCGTCTTAAGGATTCTTTTTCGAAACTCTGGACTAGGACTAAAATCGAAGGAGTTTCGGTTAACAAGGGCCTCACAATAGAAATGGATCCTCTGTTGCGGTGGATTTTGCAGTAGACTCCGCAGTAATGATGTGCGCCGCTCGATCTTGATTGAACGGTTCACACATATTCGTCTGATACGGGACCACAAAAAATGCGAATTCATGTGAACCGCTCGATCAAGATTGAGCGGCGGACATCCTACTGCAGTCTGCTGCAAAAACTCCACAGCACCGTGGCAATATGAGGTAAAGGGATAGCCGAGGAGAACCACAGAGGTCAAAATTAAATATAGTAAATTTCTATAATAAACCTTATCCATCCAATTGCTTTCTTTCCTATTCCCCCTCCTGTACTCCCACGTATTAGTCAACCGGATACTGCGTATAAATACACGTAGACTACTACTCTTCCTCCATCTACGGACCTCACAATGACGCTGCCTCTCCTACTAGTCCTCCCGTTTCTCCAACTGGTCCCTTCCTCGTCAGCCCAAGACCCCCCTTCCTTCGTCCCGTCCTCCTCCTCATGGTCCAACTCCGTGGGGGTCACCTACAACCTCTCCCTCCCCGGCCTCCCCATGCCGTCCGTCGTCGCGCAGGCCCTTGTCCACCACAACATCCCCCGCGTGCGCCTCATCAACCCCGACCCCGAAGCCATCTCCGCCTTCTCCAAAACCGACATCGATGTCTTCCTCTCCATCGACGACCTCGACCTCTTACTCTCGTTTGCCACCGACAATTCCTCTGCACCTCGATACCTCTCAAACCATGTCGTCCCCGCCCTCCCCTCCATTAAGCTCTCCATGATCTCCGTCGGCGAAGGCGTGCTTGTGTACCATCGCAACCTCTCGGACCTTGTCCTCCCTGCCATCTCCAACATGTACAATGCATGCCGGGTACGTTAAATAGTCTGGTGTTGAGCAATGCCTTGGACGAATTATTGTCAATCCTAATATTCTTAAATCAGGATATATTACAACGAAATTGTTGGAAGACAGGCAACAAGTTGCACCGCCAATACTTTTTATATAAACTTACCTCAATTTCTTTGATTTTTTAATTATATTATTTCTTGGGATGGAATGTCTTTTGCCTAAGTTTGTGTGTTGAGTCCAAACAATCGAGAAAAAGGGCCACAGTAAGGGTGAAAATTATTTCTTGGCCCCTACCTTTGCCCTCCTCTGACATGCAGGCCCTCGGGCTGACGAACGTGACGGTGAACTCCGTCCACTCTTGGCTGCTGATCACGAAGCCCTTCCCCCCTTCCCAAGCAGAGATGGACAACACCACCGCCGGCCACCTCCAGAAGCTCCTCGACTTCTACTCCTCCACAGGCGCCCCCTTCGCAGTCGACCTCTTCCCCTACGCCGTCTACACCTCCGACTCCCTCAAGGGCCTCAGCCTCGAATTCGCCACCTTCAAGGCCACCACCGACGACCATAAGCTTCAGGACCCCATCACCCTCGTCATGTACGACAACCTCTTCGAGGTCATGGTGGACGCCATGGTCGCCGTCATCTCCAAGTTCGGCTATCCGATGATGCCCGTCGTGGTGGCAGCCACCGGGTGGCCGGCGTTGGATGGGGCGCCCGGAGGCGGCGCGGCAAAGGACTACAACCAGGGGCTGATAGACAGGGTCAACACCATAACAGGGACACCGCTGAGGATTATGGTCGCGCCGTCGGCCTACGTGAAGGGGCTGTTTGACGTGGGCTACGAGGTGGGACCGTACAACGGGAGCTTCGCCATGTGGAACAGGGAGATGGTGGAGAGGTACCCCCTGCAGTTCAAGAGCAGCGCGGCGGGAGGCGGCGGGGTGTCAATGGTGGTGTGGTGGGTGTTGGTGGCGTTGGTGGGGACGTTGTGAGGAGAGCGACGGGAGATGCATGCATGCATGCGCGTCCATTGGTACGTAAGCTGTTAGTGTTGTTCTATCACGATGGAGCAGTTGTGGATGATCCTCTCTGTGAAGGATGAGCCCCCCGCGATTCTCTGTGTTGGTCGGGGAGAGCGATCGGTTCTTTTGTTCTTTCTGATGGGTTAGCTTTGTATCCTTATTCATAAACAAGGATTGGTGCTGTCTAATCATACGAGTACAGTTGTTGTTGTTGTTGTGCGTTCTTAACGAGGAGATTATGTTAAAAGGAATAAGGACTGACTTTTTTTTCATAAAGTTACCTTGTTGTCCGACCAGACTGACCTTAACCTAAATTAATATCTTTTGCAAGTTGCAATCACATGATTAGAGCACAGAGGAATCTTCTTATGTTGGACGGTTCCTGAATGCGTGCCGATCATATCCGGTGCATACGAGGGTCGTCCGATCATCATCCAACAGATCCTCTTCATTACAACAGGGATTGCTACATTAAGGGACTCGCTCCCTGATTACTCCCTGATTAGAGTTACTATAAGAAATTGGACCTAAGGTATCGAATAATTTGAATATTCGTTACTATATCTTCCGATGTTAAAGATATAACAACGAATATTATTCGTTGTCAAATGATCTTTTGTACTTGTAACTAGCAACGAATATCATATTCGTTGTTAAAGGTCCATATAACGACGGTTTTTTCCTTGAATTATTCGTTAAAATTCACGCTAATCGTTGTCATATTTAGTGACGATTAAAAGAAAATGGCAACGAATATTCGTTATTATATGATTCGTTGCGAGGAATATAGCAATGAATACCATTATTCGTTGCGAATTTAAAGAAGTAAGCAACGAATAATATCTGTTCTTATATATTTAACTATGGAAGATATGTCAACGAATATTAAATTATTCATTGCCTTAGGTCAATTTTCTTGTAGTGAGTGGACGGTATTTAATTTTAATCATTCTGTAGTTCGAGCTTAGGATCCTTTGTTGCGAGACTTGCAACAAATGTGTTTCAATTCTTTTAAAATAATGATTTTGATTGCAATATCCAACTTTAAAGATTGAATCTTGGATTAATGTTATACATATCCTTTAAATATTATTAAATTCAAGCTTATTTGTTATTTTATTTAATGGCAAAGTTCAGTCAACCTCTAAGTACTTAAATTTCATTTAAAAAAGGTCCGAACCTTTAATCATTAAGATAAAATAACAAATAAGATCGAATTTGAGAGAATTTGAAAGATACATAGAGCATTAATCTAAGATTCAATCTATAAGGTTGGACTTTAAAATCGAAGTCACAAAAAAGAGAGGATTACAACATACACCTTTGTTGTACATCAGAGGATCGAGTCCCATTCTATAAGAGGGTAGCCTAGCGAGAATTAGCCGTGACTTCTCTAGATGATTGTTCAACACTATATTGTGGGAAGAATTTGAAATCCCAAACCATGAAGAATATTGAATGCAAAGTCCGTTCGCCATCATTCCCTCACATTTGTGGTCGAAAAATTCTACCTAGGGAGCAAAGTATTGGAGCGTTATTTGTCTAACTTATTTTGTTATTGTTTGTCGTTTTAGTTGTTACCCTTTGTTGATTTTCATTTGATTTCATGGGCGAGGGAAATGGTTCCGAAATAGTTGCCACTAAAACTTATGGAAGATTTTTTTTTACAAAAATACATTTGTAAACTTGTGTTTTTACGTAAATATTTTTAAAAATATTGTATAATTTAGAAAAGAGATATTTACACCCATAACCTGAGTAGTTTCATAATTACCCCGAGAACCTCCTATAATCACGAATTACATAAGAAACCTCGAATACTTACTCCATCTCACATTCATAACCCTCCTTTAGTTTCAACCATTAACTCATCCACGCCATCGAGTTAATCCAACCTAACATCGATCCTAATATTAAATCAAAATAAAAAGAAGAAGAAAGCCATCGTGGAAGGACGACATGTACTGGAGGGCGGATGGTGCGAAGGTGGAGGGCTTCGTCGGAAGCTTGCTATCGTGGGGGAGGGCTTCGTCGAGGGATTGCAAGCAGGGAGGCTTTGTCGGGGGATTGCATGTTAGGGTGGGAGGGGCTTCCTTGAGAAATTGCAGGTAGGGGAGGGTGTAACATCCTTAAATTCTAATGACTAAGTAAACCCAAGGTGATGAACCATTAGTGAACTTATGCTAAATTTGAGATGTTAAATGTGGCTAAGTAAGATTAGAGACTAAGATTTGGTAGTCATTTACGGATTTCTATTCATGGGTGGGACTTGGTTGCAATTAAGAGGAGTGGGTGGGGTTATGTTGCAATTGTTTCACAAGAGAATAACTCCCCATAGGCACCCCTATAAGCCCACTTCGTCATCTCCATCTACCCCACTCCAAAAACCCATAACCGACCACTCCTTCTTCTCCACCTTCTATCCTTGATTCCCCACTCAAATCTCCACCAAATTTGAGTTTCTTGGGCTCAAATTAAAGTTGGGAGGAAGGAGCTTCTTCTCCACCAAGTACATGTTGAATCCAAGGCCAAGCTCGGATCAAAAATCAAGCATTGAAGGCTGATCAAGTGACTGTTCTTCACCTTCTTCTTAAGCTCGGTTGTGAGGTACAAATATACCCCTCTCTTGCTGCCATTAAGTGGATTTAAACCACCTAAAAACCCAGATCTTTGGTTGAGCATTTGTTTTGGATTTTGGTGGTGATAAAATGGGGTTTTGTGGCTTCTTGTTGACGAAATTTGTGGAATTTCCAGATCTGTTCATACTTAATAAATCCGAGTTTTTGGCCTGGTTTGGGGGACATTATTGAGCTATTTTATGGGCATTTGATTGCTGTTATATCCTCCATCAATTTGGTTTTAGATCCAAGCCTTTAGTTTAGGTTTTAGTGGTGGTTTTGGGGGAGAACTGGCTGCTGTTCATATGGCAGTTCTGTCGAGTTTTCAGAATCTATGATCTTCTTTGTATTCGTGTTATGCATGATTTTTGGGATGATCTTAAGAACCATTTTCGTGGTTTTGGTTGCTGTATGAATGGGGGTTATAAAATCCATGAAATCCATGCTTTTAGTTTAGGTTTTAGTGGTGATTTTGGGGGAAAATGGCTGCTGTTCAAAGACAGTTGTGGGTGAGTTTTTAGTTGTCCTCATGAATGTAAGATCCATTAGCAAGCATAAATTCGTGGTTTTTAGAACCCAAATCATTGAGTTCTCCTCATACTTGATATGAGTGATTATATAGTAACCTGACCCCTTAGAGGAAATGGATTTTTAGTTGAATAGTTGATGGTTTTGGACTGATGGTTCACTGTGATAAGTTGTTGTACACGCATGCACTTTCGTTACTGAATGTTTGTGATTTTGAGTACCCAATAGCCACGGTTTTGTTATCCCTTAAGCATGAATTTATGGTAGATCATGTGATGTTGGAAGTCATGAGTATACATGAGAATCTGAGAGGGTTTTGGGGCCTTAAACTGCTGTGTGTTTGCTGCTATGTTCATACAGTACGCATGAAACTTATAGGCTGAATATATGCATGTTTGGAATATGTAATGCCCTCATAATGAACTTATTGTTGAACTTTAAAGATTATATGTTGCTTGAATTGGTGAAGGTGAATTCCATGAAGTTGGGTGAGAAATTGAAAGGAATAAGATGCCTTAAATGGCTATGTGTGTTGCTGTGCATATAACAGTGCACACACATTTTTACTACTGTTGTGTGATGAATTTTGAAAAGGTAGAGTCCCTCTCAAGACCCATCTTAGAGTTGTGCCTTAGTCCTTTATTGATACTGAGGAAGGTGGGCTCGAATTCCATGATATTGATTAATAAATTGGGGACAAACTTGATGATAAACTTTGCTAATTGTGTGGTACTTTCATAGTTCCATGTGACCGAATGTGTGTTGAATTGGGAATGTTAATAAAAAAGAGACCAAGTGTTGGGTTTTGTGAGCTATAGACTGATATATATATATATATATATATATATATATGGGATCACACATGAAAATAAGACTTTATGGAACTTGTATTTTTGGCATGATTGGCTCATATTGTGGGTTGTAGTATTGACTTAAGAAGAGTTCAGTAATACATGTAGTAGACCACAAGTAATGCAAAACGTCATGGGGTGTGTGCACTTTAAACCTGTGAGTTTAGCCATATTTGTTTTTGGTGTCCCTATGTATAAGACTTGTCATCTGACTCTAAATAAGATAAGGAGTTTAACTCCTTCAATCTATGAATTGATTTCCTGTTGCCTTAAGGTCTTTCTCTAGTTTGTAGCCAGATCTTTAGGTTTATTTACGAATCTTGCGGGACCTATGAAAGGAAGAAGGTTCCTGATCTGGTAGCCAAGATCCTAGGATAAGATGTTCATCAATGGGAGATGAGAGAGAGACTAATAGCAGGTCTGTATCCCTGATCTTGGATCAATTGAGGTTCTTATAGAACAAGCTCATTCTAGGACCGATAACTTGTAGATGTGAAACAAATCAGAGAAACCGTAGTCACTTAGGGTGAAACATGACAATAAATGAAATGGTGATGTCACATGTGGCCAGTCGTGGAGATTCATACTCCGACTGTGCGAGGGCACGGTGACCCTTACTTGAGCATGAGATGAGGTCACTCAGGCTTGGGTAGCGGACACTGAGAGCATGGGTCTAAGATCCCAGTCTTTTTCACGTGTTTTCTTCGAGCTGGCTCGGTTTTTACGCTTCGTTGGGATGACCACGAGTTGTTTAGACCATTACGCTTCGTTGGTTTTTCTTTGAGAGCCTAGGTTGGGGGTTCTCTGCAGTTAGTTACGAGCTCGTCTGGTTTTTACTTAGCTTTTCTCCTTCGGGAGTTGAGCAGCGAGAGAGGAAGTCGGGTCCGGCAGGCTTACCTCTTCTCTTTCCTGCCTCCAGTGGCGTAGTAGTAGTACTACCACTGCCTTTCCCTTGGACCACACTTCCATTGGGAATGGCGAGAGCAGACGAATCCCTTCGGGTGTTTCCTCACCGCTATAATTATTACTCTTCCATCAGGTTGTGCTCTGGTGATGGGATCGTGATTAACAGACTTGTGACATTTCACCAATTGCCTAGTTAGGATGAAGTTTCATCAGTAGACATTGATGTCCCATTTGTACCTTTTCGCCATGTCGTGCACTGGTGATGGGGTAGTGGGTAACAGACACTAAACACTTCATCAATACCTTTCCGCCAGGTTTATGACCTCGTGATGGGGTACGAGATATGTGATCTTTAGATTCTTCCGCTACGAGACTAATGACGACAGTACCGTTAGTCGAGACTAACGAGGTGTGAATGTTGAGAGAGAGTTGTGAGTACACGTACACCTTCGGGAGTGAGCTATCATATGTGTCGACCGAGGATCAATATGAGTTGAGAGAACAAGCTAGAAGGAGTGTTGGGAACTTAGTTAGGATGCAGGACACCATCGCATGCCTACGGAGGCACCCCAACCTTGAGGCGTACACCATACCTCAGAGTCATAGTGTGAGGTTCAACCTGGACTTTGAAGTCCTACCCGGATATCGAGGTCCTAACCGAACCAAGACCACAGACTTACTTCTAGACTTGGGTTGTTGTTGGTTAGTTCCATTGATCGAGGGAGACACAGTGTGGTAGTGAGCGAGTGTGTTCTTGCTAGACTTCAGAAGGCAAGTAAATAATTTAAAAGAATCAATTAACCCACTTTTACTTGCTAGTTTCTTTTGTCCACTGCAGTTACCTTACTGTTTTTCCAGCTGTTCTAGTATGTTCTTACTACTTTTCTTAGTATAGAATTTGTACTTGACAACTTTATGACAGATACTTGTTTGTCCCTTTTTTCTACTTGTGGCAGGCAAGGGCCCAGCGACCGAGTAGCCGACGTAGTTTGGGCTACTGTTGTTTCTTTTGGTGCTACACTTTCAGAGCAGGTATATCCTTTTGGAGCTCATTAGACAATTGTTAGTTGTGTTCTCTTTTGTAGTCTGATCTTTGGGGTATTTACATGTATTTTGAATGTTGTGGAACTTCAGCATGTTATATGAATGAACTGAAAATGAATGGATATCCTTTTTGTTCAGTTCTGGTGTACTATTACTTCCGCTTTTAGTTTTGTTGTGGTTGCTTGCATAGCCAGATTTAAATCTTGTGAATGTCATGTTTAAAAAGCGAAAAATTTCCTCAGGGTTTCGTAACAACAGATTAACTCTAAGCTGATTAAGTAGGCGAATGACGTGTTTGACGGGTAACCTAAGGTCCTCGGGAGGACGGGGTGTCACAAGTTGGTATCAGAGCATAGTTACCCCGATACACGCATTCATATAACTTAATATCGAGAGTCATCTGATTTCTCATGAAGCCGAATGGGGAAATTTTTTGACATTCATAAGATTTATGTAACTACAAGTCACCAGAACATTTCATTCATATAAGTATCCCAAGAGGAGAAATAGTACAATTGATTATTTCCTAAAGTGTGCTTAACTATGCTATGATTCGATACAGGGAGGATTAGCATGGCACCACGAGTAGCTCATGATCAGCCAGGAGAGATGGCACAGGTACTAGCTGCACTAGCTGATCTGCGACAGAGATAGGATCAGATACTTGCCCAGCAGACTGAGATGGCAGAGCGACAGACTGGGATGGAGCTGAGGATGGAGGAGCTGTCTGACTCCTCATACCACCCGTCCAGGGATGAGTCCGCTAGAGCCGAGCATCTGTTCTCTGAGGAGTTTCCCCGGCATTCCGAGGCAGATATTCTGAGGGAGTCAGGATCCGACAGAGCTGAGGTAGGCCAAGGGTCTGCAGCAGGAGTAGGAGTGACAGAGTTTATTCTTCCTACTGCACCGAGACACCATGATGCTTCACATCCTACCAGAGAGCGGGCGTACCCAGGTTCCAGGGCACGGGTACGTCTGACGAGCTGAGCAGTGGCTCAAGACGGTGACGAAGGTGTTCAGGATGATACAGTCACCTCCAGAGTCGTGGTTACCCTTTGCAGAATTCTCACTTACTAGGTTTGCAGAGCGCTGGTGGGAGGCTACTGTGTCCGAGATGGGGCGTGTGCCGACTTGGACAGACTTTGAGACTCACTTCAGAGGCCACTTCTTCTCAGGGAAGTGGAAGGAGACACAATGCAGGTTGTTTGCAGAGCTGAGACAGGGCAGGATGACAGCGCGAGAGTACTTCATGCGCTACACCGAGTTGTCACGCCACACATCTTCTGCAGCTGCTTTTCCAGATGAGAATCTGGAGAAGTTTGTTCGTGGCATGAGGGAGGACGTTCAGGAGAAGTTGGCAGGGCTGAGATTGACCACCATTGCTGAGGTTTCTAATGCAGCAGAGCAGATTGAGGACGTCCGCGAGAGACATTTTGGGAGTACTTTTAGACCGCCACCAGTACCACCGAGGTCGTCTGGACCTATTCCGCGGTAGTTCCAGCCACAGCGGTCAGTACGACGCTTTCGTCCGACAGGGACGGTTTCTTCTGGCAGTGTTCGCTCGACCCCCACGACTACTTTGGGAGGAGCACTGGCCAGTAGAGATTTTTGATGCAGCGTGACCATCTGGGTCGCAGAGGTTTGGAGCACAGAGCACGAGACCCGCAGAGAGTGTTGGTCCATCTTCTACGCCGAGCAGGGCGATCAGGTGCTACCAGTGCCAGTAGATGGGACATGTCAGGTCCCAATGCCCACAACTACAGACTCCACCACCTCCACCTCCACCACGTTCGAGAGTTACCGGGAGGAGCTCCCAGTACATAGGTCAGCAGAGACCAGTCAGAGCGCAGCAGGATCCAATGCCGGATCTGCACGACAGGGACAGATTCACGCAGTTACAACTGAGCAGGCACGGTCCGCGGCCACGGTCATGAAAGGTATGGTTTCAGTTTCGAGCCATCCTTTTCACGTGTTGTTTGATTCTGGTGCTACCCATGCGTTTCTTGCTGTGAGGCTTCTAGCCACATTGGGTAGAGTCGCGGAGGATGTAGATCCTCCATTTCACATCCGAGGGCCAAGCGGACAGTTGTTCGTGATTTCAGAGATAGTTAGAGGGTTACCAGTGTCCATAGGTGGTCACGAAATGACTGCGGACTGCCTTCTACTACAACTTGTTGAGTTCGACATGTTTTTGGGCATGGATTGGTTGTCTACACATCACGCCTTAGTCGACTGTTACAGGAAGACTGTTGTCTTCAGGATCCCCGGCTTGACAGAGTTCACTTTTGAGGGGACATTGCAGGACTCCAGAATGGAGTACATTTAAGTGCTGAGAGCACAGTGATTGGTTGATCAGGGATGTGACACTTTTCTGGCCTTTGTTCAGGAGGTTACAGACAGGGAGCGGATGACTCAGGACATTAGAGTTGTGTCAGAGTATCCCGACGTGTTTTCTAAGGAGTTACCAGGACTACCTCCAGTTAGAGAGATCGAGTTTGAGATCTCGTTGCTTCCCGATACGCAACCGATATCTATGGCTCCGTATCGCATGGCACCCGCAGAGCTGAGAGAGCTGAAGGTGCAACTACAGGAGTTGCTTGACTTGGGCTTTGTGAGGCCGAGTACTTCACCTTGGGGCGCTCCTGTACTTTTTGTTCGGAAGAAGGATGGAACCATGCGGTTATGCATTGATTACAGGCAGCTGAACAAGAGGACGGTGAAGAACCGTTATCCTCTGCCACGCATTGATGATCTATTTGATCAGCTACAGGGATCTTCGATGTTCTTGAAGATCGACCTCCGCTCGGGTTACCATCAGTTGAGGATTCGGGAGACAGACATCCCGAAGACAGCCTTTCGAACACGGTATGGCCACTATGAGTTTGTAGTGATGCCATTCGGACTGACGAATGCCCCGCCGGCATTCATGGACATGATGAACAGAGTATTCCGTCCTTACTTGGACAAGTTTGTTGTGGTGTTCATAGATGATGTGCTGATTTATTCGAAGAATGAATGGGACCATGAGAACAACTTGAGAGCAGTGCTTGGTACCCTGAGAGAGCATAGACTGTATGCCAAGTTGAGTAAATGTGAGTTTTGGCTACCTCAGGTCTCATTCTTGGGACACATCATCTCAGGAGCAGGTGTCTCAGTGGACCCTGCGAAAATAGAAGTAGTGATGTCTTGGGAGCAGCCTAAGACAGTGACACAGATCCGTAGTTTTCTTGTATTGGCAGGCTATTACAGACGCTTTGTCAGCAATTTTTCGCGGATCGTACTCCCCTTGACGCATTTGACGCAGAAGGGAGTACCTTTTGTTTGGGATAGTTCGTGCGAGCAGGCCTTCAGGACACTGAAGGAGATACTTACTACAGCTCCGATTCTTGCTCTACCGTCAGGTACACAGGACTACGCGGTTACACAGACGCGTCAGTTGATGGTTTGGGAGCAGTGCTGATGCAAAGGGGGCATGTGATTGCCTATGCTTCAAGACAGTTGAGACCGCATGAGCGGAATTACCCCACGCACGACCTTGAGTTGGTGGCAGTGGTCTTCGCTCTGAAGACCTGGCGCCGCTACTTATACGAGGTTAACTTTGAGCTCTTCACAGACCACAAGAGTCTGAAGTACATATTTGATCAGAAGGAGCTGAACATGAGATAGCGCAGATGGTTAGAGCTGCTGAAGGACTACGATTGCACGATCTCTTACCATCCTGGTAAGGGAAACGTGGTTGCAGATGCCTTCAGCAGGAGAGCGCACACGGAGGGTACGATGAATTGGCTATACACTTGGGATTTACTTGCATCACTGACGGATTGGCATCCGCAGGACAGTAGGTCTTCTCCCATCTCCGTACCTCCTAGGTACAACAGCCTTTGGGACCGTATAGTGTCAGGTCAGCAGACAGACCCGTGGATTCACGACAGATACATGCGGGCAGTGAAGGATGAGTTTGACGACTTTGTTGTCTCAGAGTCGATTATGTGGAAGGCAGGTCGGGTAGTGGTTCCCAACGAGGAGCAGCTACGTAGAGATATACTTGACGAGGCGCATTGTTCGCATCTTTCCATTCATCCCGGCAGTACGAAGATGTACCACGATCTTCGCAGACATTTCTGGTGGGATGGGATGAAGAGGGACGTAGCTGGGCATGTCAGCAGGTGTTTGACTTGCCAGATGGTGAAGGCGGAGCACATACGACCACCTGGTTTACTGCAGCCTCTCCCCATTCCTGAGTGGAAGTGGGAGAGCATTTCGATGGACTTTGTTACGGGATTGCCAAGGACATCGGGAGGCCACGATTCCATTTGGGTCATTGTTGATAGGTTGACGAAGTCAGCCCATTTTATACTTGTCAGCATGACTTATACACCTTCTCAGTTGGTCAGATTGTATATACAACACATTGTGAGGTTACATGGCATACCCCGCGAGGTAGTGTCTGACAGAGACTCGAGGTTCACTTCCCATTACTGGCAGCAGTTCATGTCAGCATTACAGACCGAGTTGAAGATGAGTTCAGCATATCACCCTCAGACGGACGGACAGAGCGAGCGTACGATACAGACCTTGGAGGATCTTTTACGCGCCTGTTCTCTAGAGTGGAAGGGATCCTGGAAGGATCATTTACCTCTTGTTGAGTTCACGTACAACAACAGCCATCATTCGAGCATCGGCATGGCGCCATTCGAGGCTCTTTACGGGCGGAGATGCCTTACGCCAATCAGTTGGCACGAGGTAGGCGATCATGCGTTGTATACTGTGAATCTCTTGGAGGAGACCGCGAGGGTTGTTGACTTGGTGAGGAGGAAGCTCTTGACGGCACAGAGTCGCCAGAAGAGCTATGCAGATCGATGTCGCCGACACTTGGAGTTTCAGGTTGGAGATTTTGTGTTTCTACGTGTATCTCTGATGAATCTCGGATTCATCACTCTAAATCTCATTTATTAAGCTTAAGTCCCTAAGAATCAACTGCATTTCTGCATTTATTTCGCATAATTAGCATTCAGGCATGATTTCATAAGAATTGCATTTTAGCGTTAATTTCTGCATATTTTAAGAAGCCAAAAATCCAAGCCCAAATTGACCTGTAAATAAGCCTGACTTCCCCTATTTTTAACTCCTTCATGCTGACTCTGAATAACCCAAAGCCACTTCCATTGTGTACATATCACTCACAAGCATAAATGAAAAATACAAAAAAATCACTAACTCAAATAAGTGGACCAAAAACCCAAACCCTAATTTCAGGATTTTCGGACTAAAAGCCACATATTTTCCCCGTCCAGTGTCCGATTTGATCCTACTCACTTTTGAACTAATGCACATTCAATTACCTTCAAAACAAGACCAAGTTCAAGTGAATCGGAGCTCGTATGTGAAAGTTGGGTTTTGGGCCTCTTTTGTATATTTTCGCGGCTTTTCTGACCTATATTTTATGTATATATTTTATTAATTAATAAAAATCCAAAAAAAATTAGAATTAGGTGCCTTTGAGTTTTCCGTATTTTTCCGGATTTTTATCTTGTCTAAAAAATAACAAAAAATTAGAAAACCTAAAAATCAAGGTATTCTATGTACATGGGATACCCCAAAAATTCACTTTCTACATTTGACCGAATTTGGTTTTGATGCCTTCATGAAAGTTGTAGATCTCTTCGAGACGAGCATTTTTCGTGAAGGAACTTTTTCGATCTGAGGTCATTTGCTATTTCTTTTTGATTTTACAAAACAATTTATCTTCGAATTTTCTGGTGCTGACACGTGGCAGCCCCAGAGGCCGCCACGTGTCAGCGTTTTTTGGGCTTTTCTTTAATCCGTTTTTATTAAAAAAAAAAAAAACATCCGCACGTGCGACGCACGTGCCCCCAGGCACGTGCTCCGCACGTGCCGCGCCCCCTCCTCTCTTTTAATCGCCACGTGGCCACGGAAGGGCCGTCCGATCTCGGCCGATCGGACGGCCCCTGCTCTTCGTCATCAATCTCGCGCGCCTCCGCGCCAACCTCCCAACGACTCTTCGCGCTCCGCCGCCTCCTCCTCTTTCCTCGCAACCGCCGCGCCTCTTCTCCGCAACCTCCGCCCGCTGATCTCGCCGACGAACCCCCCTTCTATCTCGCACCTGCCCGACCTCCCTCTCCCCTATATATACTCCATCGCCGCCCCCTTTCTCACGCATCCGCCGATATACCTCAACTGCCCGAGAGACGGTGGTGACAGCACCGTGCTCCCCCCTTCTCCGGCGAGATCCGAGGGTTGATCAACCCTCGTCGCAGCCCACGGCCAATCCCGATCTCCGCCGTTCTGCTACTGCTCCGGGTTCCACCCCCGTCGAGCCCTGCGACGTCATCATCAACCCCTAACACTTCGTCTTCGACTACCCCGTCCTCGACTCCAGATCTCTTCTCCGCCAGCTCCGAGCTTCAGCCGGCCCGCCTTCGTCTCCCACCGCTTCATCGACAACGCCATCAACCTCAACGGAGATCCGCCGTTCAACCCAAGGAGCTCCCGGAGTGACAGTCCGGCCACCACCCACGCCGGCGTGATCCGAGGTCGTAGCCCTCGTCGCAGCTCCTTCCAGGCGCTGCCGTGCTCCGGCGATCGGCCGTAGAGCCCCTTCTTCTCCCGGTAATTTCTCTCCCTCCTTCTCTCTATCTATCTCTCTCTCTCTACATCTCTTCTTCTCGATCAAACTCCGCCGGCGACCTCTCTCTCTCTCCCGCCTTCTCGCTCTACCTCGTCGCCTCCGCTCCGCTCGGAGCTTCCCATCCTCGACCGGCCCTCCAGAAGCTGGGCCTCCGCCCCTTCCACCTCGCTCCGCCAGCCGCTTCATCTCCCACGAGTTCACCATCGACCAACTCTTCAGCCGTCTTCTCCGAAGCGCGCCACCACCTGCGTCGAGCCATCAACGTCATAGATCGTCTTCTCCAACTGCTTCACCAACGCCTACGCCAGGCCTCCGCCTCGCCGTAGCCGGCCTTCGCTCATCGTCCTCCGCCTCGACTTCGCCAACTCCGTTCAACGTCAACGCCGCCACCTCCATCGGCCTCCTCCGACACCACCGAGCGCCTCCGCTCCGCCCCCTCCTGGCCGTGTGTCGGCCAGAGGCACGCCACCGACCTCAGACGCTTCGCCTTCGACTTGGACTCGGCCGCGACTCCAGCCCATACGCCGTCAGCGTCGAGCATAGACTTCATCTTCTCCGTCCAACGCCTCAGCCGCTTCGCCACCGGGCTCGGAGCCCGAGGCCCCAGCACGTGCCACGCACGTGCGTGGGGAACGTCAGGTGACGTCAGCCCAGGTCACGTGCGACGCACGTGACCAGAGGTCAATTGCGAACAAGCCCTCGGAAGTTCCCCATTTTGCAGTTCAGTATCTCCTTCCAAAGGGGCACGTGCATAGCACATGCCCATTGGGTATTTTGCAGAAAACCCCCTTTAAGCTTGGTAATTACGCGAACCCCCCACTGCATTATTTCTTTATTCACTTTATTGCATCTGTACCCCTGTGTTCACCATCCATTTTAGAACTGTTCTCTACATCATTTTATTTATTTAAAAATAGCACTTTGTTCATCTCTTAATTCTCTACATTTTGACATGCTGTGGACATTTTTGTGATTTACGGTTGATTAATAAATAATTGTTTTGTGGAAATTGCAGTATTTTGCCCAATCTGTGTTCTGAAATTCATATTTAATTAACCTTGGCTCTAAAAATTCTCCAAAAATCCCATATTATAGAGATTATTTTGATTAACATTGTGCCCAAAAATCATTACATTTGCATGCATATTTTGCTCTGTAAAAATCATTTAGCACATTTCAGTACTTGATTTTTAATAAATATTCAACCCCACATTTTCAAGGTTTAGGATTTTTCTGGGATCCATCACCTAGTGATAGATCTTAGATAATTTTGTTCCTCGAAAATAAGTAGGTTTAATATTTATTATAATTAAATATTGAAAATCATTCTGTCGGCATTGAAAAATTCATAAAAAATATTCATATTGCATCAGAAAATTCCAAAAAAAATTACAGTACACTTCTTTCATCATATTTTACATCTCGGCCAAGTTTCGTATTTTTCGGACATCATTTGAACGTAATTCACATTTTAGTCCATAGAATAGGCCGGATTTGCATTTTGCATCCCATATTGCATTGAAAAATTCCAAAAAAAAACCGCCTTGAAAACCGAACACGAAATTGGATAGACATAACTCTAGGTTGTTCCTTTGCCTCCTTGTGATCGACCTTGGGACTTGCCCAAGTAAAATAAACATCAAAACCACTTGATTGAAATTGAATAAAATTTGTGGTTATTTCTTGACTGTTCTCGAAAGCCGCCTACAACGAACGACATTCATTAAATTCAAGCACGAACGATAAAAACGATTTCTTAACGCGGCTTTTGCGGGCTCGTCAATCTCCCATGAAGGGAATACAACGATTTGGAGTTCGTGGCAAGCTGGCGCCACGCTTTGTTGGGCCATTCGAGATACTTTCACGTGTTGGGAAAGTTGCATACAGATTGGCACTTCCCCCATGTTTAGCGGCTATACACGACGTATTCCATGTATCGAACTTGAGGAAGTACGTGCACGATCCTCGGCATATCATCAGCTATGAGAGCCTTGACATAGAGCCAGAGTTGACGTACGAGGAGGAGCCAGTGCAGGTACTTGATTTTGCGGTCAGGAGGCTTCGGAACAAGGAGATTCCCTTGGTCAAGATCCTATGGCGCCGACAGGGTGTTGAGGAGGCAACATGGGAGACCGAAGCAGCTATGCGCGAGAGATACCCGCGACTCTTCTCAGGTATTTTCGCAGTTTAGTTTATCAGTTCTCTTTTTGGCAAATTATTTCACTTTCTGGGAAAAAAAACCTTCTTTGAGGTTTTTATGGGTTAAAAACCTTTTGAGGTTTTTATGGCAGACCGACGAACCCAACTTAGAAGTGGAGTCTCGAGGACGAGAATCTCTTTGAGGTTTTAATGGTTGTAACATCCTTAAATTCTAATGACTAAGTAAACCCAAGGTGATGAACCATTAGTGAACTTATGCTAAATTTGAGATGTTAAATGTGGCTAAGTAAGATTAGAGACTAAGGTTTGGTAGTCATTTATGGATTTCTATTCATGGGTGGGCCTTGGTTGCAATTAAGAGGAGTGGGTGGGGTTATGTTGCAATTGTTTCACAAGAGAATAACTCCCCATAGGCACCCCTATAAGCCCACTTCGTCATCTCCATCTACCCCACTCCAAAAACCCATAACCGACCACTCCTTCTTCTCCACCTTCTCTCCTTGATTCCCCACTCAAATCTCCACCAAATTTGAGTTTCTTGGGCTCAAATTAAAGCTGGGAGGAAGGAGCTTCTTCTCCACCAAGTACATGTTGAATCCAAGGCCAAGCTCGGATCAAAAATCAAGCATTGAAGGCTGATCAAGTGACTGTTCTTCACCTTGTTCTTAAGCTCGGTTGTGAGGTACAAATATACCCCTCTCTTGCTGCCATTAAGTGGATTTAAACCACCTAAAAACCCAGATCTTTGGTTGAGCATTTGTTTTAGATTTTGGTGGTGATAAAATGGGGTTTTGTGGCTTCTTGTGGACGAAATTTGTGGAATTTCCAGATCTGTTCATACTTAATAAATCCGAGTTTTTGGCCTGGTTTGGGGGACATTATTGAGCTATTTTATGGGCATTTGATTGCTGTTATATCCTCCATCAATTTGGCTTTAGATCTATGCCTTTAGTTTAGGTTTTAGTGGTGGTTTTGGGGGAGAACTGGCTGCTGTTCATATGGCAGTTCTGTCGAGTTTTCAGAATCTATGATCTTCTTTGTATTCGTGTTATACATGATTTTTGGGATGATCTTAAGAACCATTTTCGTGGTTTTGGTTGCTGTATGAATGGGGGTTATAAAACCCATGAAATCCATGCTTTTAGTTTAGGTTTTAGTGGTGATTTTGGGGGAAAATGGCTGCTGTTCGAAGACAGCTGTGGGTGAGTTTTTAGTTGTCCTCATGAATGTAAGATCCATTAGCAAGCATAAATTCGTGGTTTTTAGAACCCAAATCATTGAGTTCTCCTCATACTTGATATGAGTGATTATATAGTAACCTGACCCCTTAGAGGAAATGGATTTTTAGTTGAATAGTTGATGGTTTTGGACTGATGGTTCACTGTGATAAGTTGTTGTACACGCATGCACTTTCGTTACTGAATGTTTGTGATTTTGAGTACCCAATAGCCACGGTTTTGTTATCCCTTAAGCATGAATTTATGGTAGATCATGTGATGTTGGAAGTCATGAGTATGCATGAGAATCTGAGAGGGTTTTGGGGCCTTAAACTGCTGTGTGTTTGCTGCTATGTTCATACAGTACGCATGAAACTTATAGGCTGAATATATGCATGTTTGGAATATGTAATGCCCTCATAATAAACTTCTTATTGTTGAACTTTAAAGATTATATGTTGCTTGAATTGGTGAAGGTGAATTCCATGAAGTTGGGTGAGAAATTGAAAGGAATAAGATGCCTTAAATGGCTATGTGTGTTGCTGTACATATAACAGTGCACACGCATTTTTACTACTGTTGTGTGATGAATTTTGAAAAGGTAGAGTCCCTCTCAAGACTCATCTTAGAGTTGTGCCTTAGTCCTTTATTGATACTTAGGAAGGTGGGCTCGAATTCCATGATATTGATTAATAAATTGGGGACAAACTTGATGATAAAATTTGCTAATTGTGTGGTACTTTCATAGTTCCGTGTGACCGAATGTGTGTTGAATTGGGAATGTTAATAATAAAGAGACCAAGTGTTGGGTTTTGTGAGCTATAGACTGATATATATATATATATATATGGGATCGCACATGAAAATAAAACTTTATGGAACTTGTATTTTTGGCATGATTGGCTCATATTGTGGGCTGTAGTATTGACTTAAGAAGAGTTCAGTAATACATGTAGTAGACCACAAGTAATGCAAAACGTCATATGGTGTGTGCACTTTAATGAGTACCTGTGAGTTAGGCCATATTTGTTTTTGGTGTCCCTATGTATAAGACTTGTCATCCGACTCTAAATAAGATAAGGAGTTTAACTCCTCCAATCTATGAATTGATTTCCTGTTGCCTCAAGGTCTTTCTCTAGTTTGTAGCCAGATCTTTAGGTTTATTTACGAATCTTGCGGGACCTATGAAAGGAAGAAGGTTCTTGATCTGGTAGCCAAGATCCTAGGATAAGATGTTCATCAATGGGAGATGAGAGAGAGACTAATAGCAGGTCTGTATCCCTAACCTTGGATCAATTGAGGTTCTTATAGAACAAGTTCGGTCTAGGACCGATAACTTGTAGATGTGAAACAAATCAGAGAAACCATAGTCACTTAGGGTGAAACATGGCAATAAATGAAATGGTGATGTCACATGTGGCCAGTCGTGGAGATTCATACTCCAACTGTGCGAGGGCACGGTGACCCTCACCTGAGCAGGAGATGAGGTCACTCAGGCTTGGGTAGCGGACACTGAGAGCATGGGTCTAGGATCCCAGTCTTTTTCACGTGTTTTCTTCGAGCCGGTTCGGTTTTTACGCTTCGTTGGGATCCACGAGTTGTCTAGACCATTCCGCTGACCTGTTGGTTTTTCTTTGAGAGCCTAGGTTGGGGGTTCTCTGAAGTTAGTTACGAGTTCTTCTGGTTTTTACTTAGCTTTTCTCCTTCGGGAGTTGAGCAGCGAGAGAGGAAGTCGGGTCCGGCAGGCTTACCTCTTCTCTTTCCTGCCTCCAGTGGCGTAGTAGTAGTACTACCACTGCCTTTCCCTTGGACCACACTTCCACTGGGATTGGCGAGAGCAGACGAATCCCTTCGGGGGTTTCCTCACCGCTATAATTATTACTCTTCCATCAGGTTGTGCTCTGGTGATGGGATCATGATTAACAGACTTGTGGCATTTCACCAATTGCCCAGTTAGGATGAAGTTTCATCAGTAGACATTGATGTCCCATTTGTACCTTTCCGCCATGTCGTGCACTGGTGATGGGGTAGTGGGTAACAGACACTAAACACTTCATCAATACCTTTCCGCCAGGTTTATGACCTCGTGATGGGGTACGAGATATGTGATCTTTAGATTCTTCTGCTACGAGACTAATGAAGACAGTACCGTTAGTCGAGACTAACGAGGTGTGAATGTTGAGAGAGAGTTGTGAGTACACGTACACCTTCGGGAGCGAGCTATCATATGTGTCGACCGAGGATCAATGTGAGTTGAGAGAACAAGCTAGAAGGAGTGTTGGGAACTTAGTTAGGATGCGGGACACCATCGCATGCCTACGGAGGCACCCCAACCTTGAGGCGTACACCATACCTCAGAGTCATAGTGTGAGGTTCAACCTGGACTTTGAAGTCCTACCCGGATATCAAGGTCCTAACCGGACCAAGACCACAGACTTACTTCTAGGCTTGGGTTGTTGTTGGTTAGTTCCATTGATCGAGGGAGACACAGTGTGGTAGTGAGCGAGTGTGTTCTTGCTAGACTTCAGAAGGGAAGTAAATAATTTAAAAGAATCAATTAACCCACTTTTACTTACTAGTTTCTTTTGTCCACTGCAGTTTCCTTACTGTTTTTCCAGCTGTTCTAGTATGTTCTTACTACTTTTCTTAGTAGAACTGTGTAGAATTTGTACTTGACAACTTTGTGACAGATACTTGTTTGTCCCTTTTTTCTACTTGTTGCAGGCAAGGGCCCAGCGACCGAGTAGCCGACGTAGTTTGGGCTACTGTTGTTTCTTTTGGTGCTACACTTTCAGAGCAGGTATATCCTTTTGGAGCTCATTAGGCAGTTGTTAGTTGTGTTCTCTTTTGTAGTCTGATCTTTGGGGTATTTACATGTATTTTGAATGTTGTGGAACTTCATCATGTTATATGAATGAACTGAAAATGAATGGATATCCTTTTTGTTCAGTTCTGGTGTACTATTACTTCCGCTTTTAGTTTTCTTGTGGTTGCTTGCATAGCCAGATTTAAATCTTATGAATGTCATATTTAAAAAGCGAAAAATTTCCTCAGGGTTTCGTAACAACAGATTAACTCTAAGCTGATTAAGTAGGCGAATGACGTGTTTGACGGGTAACCTAAGGTCCTCGGGAGGACGGGGTGTCACAGAGGGGGTGGCCTCATCAGGATTGCAGGAGGGGGAGGGATAGGGGGATTGCAGGTGCAAGAGTGGGGGTCTTTGTCGGGGATTGATAGAGGGCAACAGGGTTGTGGGTAGTTGGGATTCCTCGAGGGATTGCAGGGAGCGACAGGGATGGGGGGTCTTTACTGAAGGACAGTGCAGTGGAAGGGGGCATTGGGAGCATGGGGTGACGGGGTTGGGGGTGGGAGGGGGGTGGGAGTTACTGGAGGACGGCGTGGCGAGGGATTGCAGGGGGCGATGGGGTTGGGGGCATTTACTGGGGGGAAGTGTAGTAGAAGGCGCCATCAGGATGCATGGGGCGACGGGGATAGGGGTTACATCGGGATGTTGGGGGACGATGGGGGTGGGAGGGTTTGCTGAAGGGTGGCGTAGTGGGGGTGGCTTTGCTTGAGAGGAACACATCAGAAGGAGGGGCCTTTATCGGGAGATTGCAGGGGGCGACGAGGGTGGGGGGCTTTGTTGGAGGGTGGCGCGACAGAAGGTGGGATGCAGCTTTCGATCGATGGTGAGGGGGGCTTACATGTTGGGCTTCCGCATGGTCTGGAGGCAGAGGGAGGGGGATTGCAGGCAGAGAAGGTGTCAGGGAGGGGGCAGAAGGTCAGCGGAGGAAGCCGACGAGGGGACAGGTTGTGGGTGGGGTGGTTCCTAATGGGAGGAGAAGGAGGAGGAGGTCGACAGAAGTTAGTTGGTTGTAGGAGGGAGGAAGATGGGGAATTTTTTGGGAATGTGATTTTTTTAGGGGTAAAATTGTCTGAAATGAATGGAATCTGTCGCTACAAACTACTTGACCTCTCGGGATAATAAATAGAGACAGTCGAATCACAATCGTCCCATCTGTGATCAGAGGGGACGGTTGGACCACAAATGTCCTGTATGAGAAGCATATAGGACGTTTTAAATTGATCGTCCCTTCTGAGCACATATTTAGGGACGGTTGTCAAACTGTCCCTTCCATTTATAACTTCTGGTTGAAATTTTTTTACGCATGGACCTTTGGGGACGGTTATAAGTGTCCCATTTATTGTTGACGTCCCAAAATGTAATTCAGAGGGGACGGTTTTTACCGTCCCTTATATAATCATAGAAGGGACATTCATGTTGATCGTCCCATTTGTTTAAAAGAGACCAAAGGGGGCGGTTGTTAAACCGTCTCCTTTGCTTAAGTTGATCACTGTATGTTTTTGTGAGTTAAAGCATCCATATGGGACGGTTTTGACCGTCCCCTCTATGCTTCTGGTATCATCCCATAACCCTGAAGTCGAGAATGTCCAAAGGGAACGATCATTACAATAATCCCTTTTCTTGTGTTATCATGGGATGATTTTAGGGGTTAAATCACCCATACCAAAGGGGACGATTGTCACGATTGTCCCCTTTATCCTATTTGTTCATTGCATGCATTTGTGGGTGAAAGCACCTATAGGGGACGGTTTTGACCGTCCCCCTTTATGCTTCTGGTGTCGTCCCATTACCCCAAAGATGAGGAAGATCAGAGGAGACGGTAATTATGACAACCCCCTTTGGTTACATCATGATCGTTCCTCTCTATTGGAGAAGATATTTTGACATAACATACACCATCAGGGACGGTCAAAGAACTGTCCCCGATGGCATTTTAGAGAAAATTGGCCCCAACCGATCATTTTCCCTAGTTTGCTCCATTCTTCCTTCTCCTCCTCCGCTCCTCTCTATCGTCTATATGGGTGCATGGTGCTCCATCGTGGTGCTTGTGTCTTGCTCCGTGTTTCCTCCTCACTATCGTGGTTCTCTCTTTGCTATCGTGGTACCCTTCTCCTCCGTGTTTCCTACCCCGCCTTCGATTGGGCTTGTCATCTCGTTCGATCTAGTTTGGTACGTTTTTATATTGCTGATGTAAAATACAAATATTGTAGTATAATATCACCAATATGCACTATTTACATGATTTTTAATTATTGTTGTCATTATGTGTTACCATGTACTTGCTTGAAGCCATCCATGATCTTCACTAGAGGAGTTGTGCATATTACAAGAGGTGATTTTGGTCACGTATAGAGAAGAAGAGCGACATCATCGATCATCCTTGGGAAGCGTTATATGTTTACTAGAAACAAAGATATGCATTGTCTAAAAATTGATATATCTATGTCTATTTTTCTCATGCAACTATGAATATTTGTTATAAGGTACTTCGACTAAAAAGGTACATTTGTTATTTCATCGGATTTACATGAGACTATTTCTTAAAGTTTATATAAATTCGTATGCACTTGTCATGTTTTACAGTAGTATCAAAACACAAGAAATACAAAGGAAGCAACATTATTGATGGAAGCGATTGAGAGGATAGAAAGAGATTAGAATGGGGATATTAGAGGATGATGTAAAAGTAATTATACCTATTTTGAATTATATAAATTTACTTCAATTTTTTTGAATAACGGATGTAGTTTATTGATTACATTTTTTTACAATGTAGGATCATCTTATGATTGCAAGAAATATGAGTGGAAAACACTTGACAAGTTGCATATTGCTTTAGATAGGTCTATATATGAATCTTAAATGCCATATTGTCAACTCCTGGAAGCGTCTCATGAAAAGACCAAAAAATTTTATTACAAGGTAATATTTCAATATATTTTCAATTGGATTTTTGATATCTAAATCTATGTGTGATATGTTAGCCAAAAAGACATTGTCAAAAAATTTCATAAATACTATAGAATTATTTGCAACAAAATTTAAATGACGGATATCTTTGCAATAGTAGCATTTTGTACTCATAAAAAAGAGCTACAATGGAATGTGGTGGTATTTTATTGGAGAGAGATGTGGTAGTATTTATATGTATGTGCTCGGGTATTGGTCGGGAATGAGTTTTAATTGTTTGTCTAATTGATTTAGGTATTAAAGAAGGATAAAAATCGAATATCATGACTTGTGTCAACAAAGAGATATAGTGTTGGTAGAACACATTATCTAGTTTGACTTTAATAAATGTCTTATATATTAAGTTTATGATCAATTTGATGCCTATAATTCATTCATCTTAAAATGTATAACATGATATTCCTAGTAGTAGCTCCATATTTTTTTTGTAAAAATGACATCAAAACATAGGAGATGGTCGCGGTTGTCCACTCTAATGGTCATCAAATAGGACGCCCATGATCGTCTCCTTTGATCTGCGCAAAAGGGACGGGCATGACCGTCCCCTTTGGTGGAAAATAGGGGACGTTCACTGATTCCGTCTCCTCTGATCAAATGGGATGCAACCGAAGGGAATGAACCGTCGATCGTCTCCTTTGATCAAAGGGGATAGTTCCCTACTCATAGGGGATGGTCTACAACCGTCGCATGTTCTACCACTTGTAGTGTGTTAAAGTTAACGGCATAACTGGATGGAAGTTGACACAAGATTATGTAATGTAAGGGTTAAACATTATTCGGGGTTTTGAGTGTAATTCGTGATTATACAGGATTCCTGAGGTAATTACAAAATTACTCAGGATCATGGATGTAAATATCCCTTTAGAAAACGTCTCAACGAAGTTCTTCCTTTTAGAGAAATACACTTCCATTAGTGAGATATTAAATAATATCGTCAAATATAAAATTTATAAGTGAGTAATATTACACAATAATTTTTAGGGTAGGATACAAATGGGTGTAGATATATCCATATTCGATTTTTTATCGGAATCATTTTTATAATATTTTAGCATTTGTATTTATATCTATTTTAAAATAGGCATGGAATAAGATGGCAATTTAATACCTGCATATAATATGTGTCCCTAGTTGTATCTTCCTATTAATTTATAGATGTATATTTATTTGTAACTATATGTACTTCATGAGATAAATAAACATTTAAATTTGTATGATGGTAAGCCTTTGAATTCACATACATTTATGGTAATTTATAAACAATTTTTGCTATTATAAGTATTTGACATGTATCCATTTAATAACCATTGATATTTTTAATGTTATGTACACATGTTTTCTTATGTGTCAATATATATTTCTATATTGATTGGTATTCATATTTTAAAGTCGATAAAATTATGATAGCTAGCTATGTAAATGGACAGATAGAAATTTATGTGTTATTATATCCTACTGATTTTATTATTATTATTATATAGAGAGAGAATTAGATATCACGCGAATATCAAAAGTTAAAACAATGTCTTTAAATATGAATATGGACATGGAAGCAGATAATCATGATTAGATATAAATAACTAACAAACATATACAGATTATTGTATATATAAATTATAAATGATTCTACCATGAATTGAATTCTCTGACAAATATCAGAATAACAACTACAAGGCTCCATGTTAGATTTCACCATGAATTGAATTCTATGATACCAATTTGGTTAGATACCACCATTTCCTTCCCAAGGTTATTGCCAAAAATAGAAGTTAAGAAGTTCAAGCAGTGCTTAATCTTGCTCCCAAGAACAAACCTTTTGTGAACATACTAGTTGGGTTATTTGTAATGTTGACTTTCTTCACATTAATCCTCTCCTCAAAATGGATGAAATGAAACCCATCGTCTATATGGTTCGACATCTCATAAATTTATAATACACTTGATTTTTTACTAGGCATATTATGTTAAGATTGTTAAAACAAACAATGGTCTAATCATATTGTAACCGGGATATCTACTCAAGCCTTTCAACTAAATATACTTTGAATCTTCAGTCAATTCCACATACTTTAAGTAATTAAAGGTAGCTTCTTTCAACACCACATACCTTACCTCTACGATAGGTTAGGTAATCGAAGATCGTAAATTAACACTCCAACTATTACAAAACTTACCAAAGTAAAGATAAAGCATGTCATAGATCTCCTCCGATGATCGTATCAACGCTATAGCATAGTTTGAGTCGGAATATCCAACAACCAAACAATCCAAATCACTTTAAAAAACAAGGCTAATACTAGAAGTTCCTTTTAGATATCGATTGAATGCTTTCAAGAGGTCAGACATATTCGTGCTAGTGAATTTCTCAATCTTCACATTAGGTGACATCATTTACTTCTTTATTTAGACAAATGTAATGGCTCTATTAATAAATTGTTGCATACTGAAAGTGGGTCTTAGAAAGAAACAAATGGATAAGGAAGCACAAAATAACTACTACACAATGTTTACAAGCTTTACTCATAACTAAGCAATAATGATGGCAGGTCTCTAAATATGATGGAAGAATTGGAGTATATAGCATGATTATTAACTAACTTACTGGAGTTTCTATAATAAACTTTACAAACAAATTTCCTTATATGTGCATATTCTCATATGCACACACATAAACGAGGATTCCCAAATTTCCTTAAACGAGAAGATCTAAATCCTCCTGATGGCACGAAATCCGACGCGACTAAGGTAGAAAATAAATCACAATGTCGTTGTCCTTAATCGATCAATTCGGTCAACGGAAAAATATTTGAAACCACTTAAAAAAATAAATCGATAAAATAATGTAAGCGGTCTTTCGCTATTCTTTTTACCTGGTATAGCGACCAGGATCGAACACAAGAAGCACGATTGAAAAACTAAGTAGTCAAATTTCAAAAGCTAAATTTTTTTAGTTGTTTTTGAATTTTTAATATATGGAAAAAGCACAAAAACTGGACAGAAATTAAAACAAGTCAAAACACAGCTACAGGAATTTTTGTGGGATTTTTAGGCAATTTTTATATTTTTTATGAATTTTCAAAGTGTAGGCAGAGAAAAAGACACAAAAAGACAATGTTTTTGAATTTTTTTTAAATATATCAAGTGACAACAAAACGCAATGAAATTTCTACACAATGAAAAGCACTACTGCAGGAACATATACAAATTTTTACAAAATTTTCAGACCATGATAAACATTTATTTAATCAAAGAAAGCGTTAGAGTTCAAGTCTGAAAGGCAAGGACCAAACTGCAATTTATGGGAAGTTTTTGCATAAAACAAGTAACAGAATAAAAATAAGAGGGAATACTTGTAATTTACCCATCAAACATGTGCGAAGCACGTGACTTTCTAGAGCAGGGGTGTCTGTGCAATGTTTGGAAGCACCGGTGACACAAATGTCATTTACTTGATCTTCCGAGGATGCAGCTGTAAATCCTCCAATGAAATATTGAAAACCCCAATTCTAGGGTTGGTTCCTTCGTAACAGGGGCAAAGGGGGACAAGTAGTGCCGTCGCCTCTGGAGTTGCCTCCCACGCGCGCGGGCGGCGCGATGAAAGGCCGTCGGACGGCGGGCGAGATAGGGGCGCCGCACACGGCGATCTGGAGGACGATGGATGCTCGGGCGGCCGCGCGCAGGAGGCAGCGACTGGAGGCGCGCGGGGGCGCTGCACCAGTCGCGCGGAGGGCCGCACGCGGAGGCTCGTGCGTTGCTGGCAGGTCGGGGGTCGTGCCTCCGCACGATACGCGCGTGCGCGGAGAGGAAGCACACGGGGGCCGCCGCTGTGGCGGAGGTGGTTTGGCTTCACGACGGGGCTCGGCCACGGGAGCGGCGCTCGGCCGCGCGGTGGAGATAGGTGCGACTGGAGGTGCGCGGGGTGGAGGCACCCGCGTGGGAGGACGGCACCGCCGGGGAAGGGGCGATGCTGGTGGTCGTGGACGCGGAGCGGAGCGGACGCGGCGGCGCACTGGGCGTGCGCGAGGTCGGCGTGGATCTGGAAGAGGCGCCGCTGGGCGGCGTGGGGTGACGAGCCGCCCTGTGTTGCTGTTATTTTTTTTATTTTTTTTATTTTTATTGTGTTTTCTGATTATGTAAGCAGCAGAATAAATAAAAGAAAGAAATGATTTTTTTATTTTTTTATCAGAATATGTAAACAGAACTAATAAAAAAAATTTTATTGCTTCTTTTTTTATGTTTTATTAAATGAACCTGCAAAACAAATTGTTAGAGAAAAAAGGGAAACAATTTTATTTTTTTATTTTTATTTATTTCTGCAACACAAAGATTAGAGAAAAATGACCGAATAGTTTTTTTTATTTTTTTATACACAAAATCAGAGGTGTGGATGGGGATGGATCTTGGCGAGATGTGGGGGATAGATTCGAAGACTCCGACCACCGTGCGTGGCCGGAGGTGTGTGGTTGCGTGAGGTAGAACGTGAAATGGAGGGTCACGAGATGAGATGGTAAATCGATGTCGGAGGCGGAAAATATGTGGTGGAAATTTTTGAGATTTTTAATCTAAAAATTACTTCCTATTCCTACGCTAAGATCTAAGCCTACAATTACCTAGGGAAAAAGACAAGTAAAATTGGGATCTCACCTTGGAATCGGAACTGCTATTATGGCCTCGACGAGAACCAATACGCTGTCACCGGACAGCTCGGAGGCTAAGCACCCTTCTGCAACGAGTAGCTTCTCGGAGATCGGGCTCCTCTCTCCAAAGATTGATCAAGTGCGAACGAGGGAGGAGGAGCCCATTAAAAAGAGAAAAAAATCAAAAATGGAAGATATTCACAAATGAGGAAAGTGTTTATTGGTTAATTAAATAAAATAATTGAATAAATAAAATAAATAATTAATTAAAAACGAATTTCGTAATTAATTAAAATAAATAAATTAAATAATTTCCAAAAATCAATTAGCCACCTTAATGGTGGCTATTTAAGGCACAAAATCAAATCTTTACATAAAAGGTAAGTTATCAAATCAAATAAAGAATTAAATAATTAAATATAAATGCAAAATTCGTCATTAAATTAAATTAATTAATTAAAGTTAGATATTTTTATTTTTTGGTGCCTTTTTTTATTTAAGGAAGTTAGTTGTATACATATATTATATACATATAATATAATGTACATAGGTGCAAATAAGGAAATAATTTTTATAAAAGATTTTTTTTAATTTTTATTTTTTTTAATTTTTTAATGAAAACAATATTTACAAAATATATATTATGTATAAAAATAAATATAAATAAATATGTTCATCAAATATATAGGAAAACTGCACAAAACACCCCAGAAAACCGACTTTTTAACCGTAACTCCAAAAATAATGAAACCACAACCACTTGAAAGATAATTTAATTTATAGTATGATGGAAGTGAGTTTGGTTCAATTTGAGCTTTTGTGGAGCCGGAATTGATATTTCAATTATCACTTTGTGGCTTTTTCTGGGTGTAATTATTTGTAATATATACAATATTTTATTTTACAAATATTTTTATTATTTACAACACAATTTTATTTACAACTTTTATTTACGAAAATAATTAGTTTGAGTCACATTATGTACAGATAAAATAATGTAAGTTTTGTATAAATATACATGAAAAATATTTACAAGATATTTTTGATTTTTCTGACAAACGACCCTATCTCCCCCTACTTTATTCCTGGTCGATCAGGTCAAGTCTTGACCTTCTCTCGGGGTTTAGGTCAGTCTGTATTTATTGCATAACTACATCCTTTATTTTTCTTTTCTTTTTCTTTTCTTCTTTATTCTTTTATTTATGTACAAAAAGTGTTAAAAATGCAATTTTAACAAATGCATGTAAAATGGTAAAATTATGAAATTAAGGTATTTACATGTGTTTGACTAAGAAATTGAAGCTAAAATAAAAGAATAAAGGCGATGAATCGTGGATTCATCATTCCCCTATACTTTACCTTTGCTAGTCCCTTAGCAAACACTTATTTAAAAAATAAGTGAAAACAAAAATAAAGAAAAGAAAAAGGAAAGAAGTTAGAATAATGTTGACTTTTAAGCTTATCTTCATAAAAATGTAGTCTGGAGCTCTGTCGGACCTTTGGATTATTAGTGTGTCGGAACCTTAATGGGATGTGGATTTAAAACCTAACAGCCTCTAAGTTCCACAAGACTCCTATTCAAGTCTACTCAACAGTCAGATCAGAACAAGTCTACATACACAAATTCTTAGGACTATGAAATCTTACTTGTACGGTGTAAGTGAATATAGCTCCTCATCTCAGAAGTAACAAAGAAACAACCTCTATCAACAAGGTAACTCTAATCCCCCAGTCTAGCAACTCTTTCCTCGAGAAGCGGGGTATTCCCTTCTAAGTTCAAGTGCAACCGGCTCAGGAAGAGGGGGAATAAGAGGTATAGAATTTTGGGAGCTCAACCAGTGTAGCTAAGTCTCCCGCTGCAAGCTTCATGAGATGGAATCCATGAGTCTTTAAGCTTTTGCTTATTTGCACTATATACATACTCCGTTGGGATTATCATTTTCTATCAGACCCACCACTTTTTTGGAGTGCCTTTTCTTCTTTTTATCTTTTTTTTTCTTCTTCTTTTTTTTCTTTTTTTTCAAGTGCATCTGTACAACATATCTACATGGTGCAGCATATATACAAGAAATTTTCCTCTTGAGCCAGTAGACTATCCCTCTTTTGAAGCTTTATTGCAACCCACAACTTCTGTCTTTAGACTTCATCACCACTAGACCAAGTTGAGACGCACTTCCTTCACTAGAAGAAGAAGAGAGGTTCCGCCTAGAAGTACTACCCTCATATGCTACCCCAAGCCAAAGGAAACTGCCTCCTCACCACCTCCTCCATGAAGAGCTACGTGTAAAGTGCATTGTCCAAGGTAAGCCACGGTCTGAAAGAATCATGCGTGTGTTGTTAAATATTCTACTTAGACTCATCAAGATGACACGTGAACATAGTCGTGTGGACCCAAAGAATTAAGTCACTAGGACCTGAAAAGTCTTAACTCCAAATCTTATAAGGTTCCTCTGAAATTAAGTGGATTAAGGTCCGACTAAGCTCCATTCTTCAAATTTATTCCAGACTTAGTTTAATCATCAAGACTATCCTGAAAAATGCACATGCCAATGCAAGAAAATATGTACAATGCATAGAGAAAACAAAATCTTTTTGTGAAATAATTTTCAAAATTTTGAAATTTTTATGGATTTTTGAAAAATGATGCACATGCAAAAGTTTTTTTTTGCAAATAGTTAGAAATATATACAAGTCTATACAATTTTTTTTAAAGATAAAGGTTAGGGATTATATGCACATATTTACAAAGGAGTGAGTCAATTATTTACAAGAGTCATGAGATAGGATTTACAACTTGAGTAATTTATACAAGCATATACATAGTTGGTTTTTTTAGTTTATTTCTTCTTTTTTTTAATTATTTTTTTTGTGATGCATATATTCCTCAAATTTATTTGAAAATAATTTTACAAATAATTTTCAAAACTATAGTCCAAAATAATTTTTCACACAATTTTACAATCATTTACAATCATTTGAAAATATTTTGCAAACATTTTTCAAACAGTATATATAAATTTTTCAAAATAAATTTTCAACCATTTTTCCAAGCATTTGCAAATAGTTTTAATTTTTTTTTCACACAAAGAGAAAATTTTTTACAAGGCGCAAACTTTTTACAAAGGTTGAAAATATTTTTCAAACATTTTTCAAATGGTTTTCAAAAGATTTTTCAAAAAGATTTTCAAACTACTTTCAAAATATTTTTCAAAATTTTTTTAACCTGATTTATTAGTCAGTATGTACAAGAAAAAATTTTGAGGAACTTTCTGCATCTCTTTATTGCTTTTTTTAGTATTTACACAGTATATTAGTCATATCAAAAATATGAAAGTACGAGTTATGGCTAAAGTATATATACAATATATACGACACCCCCCTATACTTAGCTCGAACTATGTCCTCATAGTGATCAAAGAGATGGAAAGAAAGACATAACTCGTGCTTCGTATAGAAAAAGTGAGAAGAATAGTATACTACAACGACGAATAAAAGAATAAAATCAATAGAAGTCGGTGATCCCCCTATACTTAGGATCAAGTAATCCTAAGTATAACAGACTGTACACAAAGGAGAAAACCGAGGAGATGAATATACAGAGTCTACCTCCCCTATACTTAGGGTAAAATATCCCTAAGTATAGGCAGCAAAACATAGGTAAAAAGAATCAAAAGAATAATCAAATGTCTGACACCCCCTATACTTAGGGTAAAGTACACCCTAAGTATAGCATAATCATAAGATAGAAATGGGGTGTTTAGACAAAAGAATGTGTGATATGGACATCTGGATCTATACAATTGCGAGAGAGAAAGTGAAAATCAGGCATGAGATGCAAATGATGTGAGTCAAAGACTACATCTCATGCAAAATGAATCGGGGCAACATCGACGATCAGCGGTTCATGATCAAGATATGGCTTTAGGCGCTGACCGTTAACTCAGAAGGTGGATTCAGATGACATCTCAGATATATCAATGCTGCCGTTGTCGTGCACCTTCCGGACCAAGTATGGTCCCTTCCATTTGCTCTGCAACTTCCCTGGAAATAGCTTTAGCCTTGCATCGAATAACCATACTTTCTGATTCGGTTCAAACTGCTTATGGCTGATGTGAGAATCATGCCATATCTTTACTCGTTCCTTATACTGTAGGCTACTCGAGAATGCTGTATCTCTAAGTTTCTCCAGGGCTGCCAATTCTGCCTTTCTCTGATCTCCTACACTCTCTGGATCCAAAAATATCTCAGTAACAGCCCATAGTGACTTATGCTTCAGCTCAACTGGTAAGTGGCACGGCTTGCCATAAACGAGTCGGAATGGAGATGTACCCAATGGAGTCTTGAAGGATGTCCAATATGCCCACAAGACCGAGTCTAAAAGCTGCGACCAATCCTTTCGGTCTAGGCGGACTACCTTCTGCAATATAGTCTTAATCTCCCTGTTAGAAACCTCAGCAAGACCATTCGTCTGGGGATGATAAGGAGTGGCAACTCTATAATCTATGCTGAACTCGTTAGCAAGGGCCCTTACCTTGTCATTGATAAAATGAGTCCCCCCGTCTGATATCAACACTCTAGGTACCCCTAACCGTGAAATGATATTTTTCCTCAAGAATTTGCAAACGGTATTAGCATCTGCGGTTCGGGCGGGGATGGCCTCAACCCAACGACTCACATAATCTACAGCAAGCAAGATATACTCAAATCCCTGACTCTTAGGAAATGGACCCATGAAATCGATGCCCCATGCGTCAAAAACCTCACAGAAATGAATGGGCTGCATTGGCATCATATCTCTCTGTCCACAAGTGCCCATTTTCTGACAGTCAGTACACCTCTTCACGAATTCATCTGAATCCTTGAAGAGGGTAGGCCACCAAAGGCCGGATTGAAGCACCTTCTGTGCTGTCCGTCTCCCAGAATGATGTCCTCCTGCCTCAAGCTTGTGGCAATAGGTGAGGACACTATGTTGCTCTTCTTGAGGAATACACCGTCTCCAGATGCTATCCCCTCCTTCATGATAAAGAGTGGAATTCTCCCAATGGTACGACTTGGCTTTTGCAAGAAAGGTCTCAAATCGCTGTCTGGGCCAATCTTGTGGGACCTTCTTCGTGACAAGGTAATTTACAGTATCAGCGTACCATGGAAGTGAGGTGATTGCAAGGATCGCCTCATCTGGAAAAGTCTCTGTAATAGGTGTAATTTGATCCGAATCCCCAAGGTTCTCTAAATGGGAGAGGTGATCCGCCACAACATTTTTGACTCCAGGTTTATCCTTGATCTCTATATCAAACTCCTGGAGTAGAAGGATCCATCTGGTCAATCTGGCTTTAGCATCCTTCTTTGTCATTAAGTATTGGATGGCGGTGTGGTCAGTATAAATAGTCACTTTAGATCCAAGAATGTAAGATCGAAATTTATCCAAGGCAAAGACTACAGCTAGCATCTCTTTCTCTGTGACTGTGTAATTCCGCTGAGCGGCATCCATTGTTCTGCTAGCGTAGTGAATAGCAAAAGGCGCTCCATCTCTCCTCTGTCCTAGCACAGCCCCTATGGCAAAATCAGAAGCATCCGTCATGATCTCGAATGGGAGAGACCAATCAGGCGGCTGAAGGACAGGAGCCTCGACAACTAGATTCTTGAGAGTCTCAAATGATGCAAGACACTTATCATCTACAAGGAACTCAGTGTCTTTTGTCAACAAATCTGTGAGCGGTCGGGCAATTTTGCTGAAGTCCTGTATAAACCGTCGGTAAAAACCGACATGCCCCAGAAAAGACCGCAACTGTCGTATATTGGACGGTGGATTGAGCTTCTTGATGATATCCACCTTGGCCGGGTCGACCTCCATGCCCCTGTTGGAGATGATGTGGCCAAGGACCGTCCCCTGAGTCACCATGAAGTGACTCTTCTCCCAAGACAAGACTAAGTTGACCTCAATGCAGCGCTGAAGTACTCGGTCTAGGTAATCAAGACATGCATCAAAATTGTCACCATAAACCGAGAAATCATCCATGAAGACCTCTAAAAATTCACCAACCATGTCCGAGAAAATAGAGAGCATGCACCTCTGGAATGTAGCCGGGGGCATTACATAATCCAAAGGGCATCCGTCGAAAAGCATACGTCCCAAACGGACAGGTGAACGTTGTTTTCTCTTGGTCTTCAGGCGCTATGGCCACTTGATTGTATCCCGAATACCCATCCAGAAAGCAGTAGTAACTCTTCCCAGCTAATCTCTCAATGATCTGATCTATGAATGGTAGCGGGAAGTGGTCCTTCTTGGTGGCCTGATTCAATTGTCTGTAGTCCACACAGACCCTCCAAGAAGTGGGTACACGGGTGGCTATCTCCTCTCCAGACTCATTCACAACTGTGGTGATACCCGTCTTCTTGGGTACCACATGCAATGGACTAACCCACTTAGAGTCAGAGATGGGGTAGATAAAATCGGCACTCCACCACTTAGATATTTCCTTCATAACCACTTCTCGAAGATTGGGGTTCAGCCTTCGTTGGAACTCACGCGAGGGCTTGGCGTTTTCTTCGAGATAAATGTGGTGGGAGCACAGGGCCGGACTTATCCCCTGGAGATCAGCCACACTCCATCCAATTGCCTTGCGGTTTCTTTCAAGAACCTCCATCAGACGAGATTCTTGGTCTTCAGTCAAATCTGCTGAGATAATGACTGGGAACATATTTGGCTCTCCTGTAAGGAATCTATACTTCATGCTCTGCGGTAAGGTCTTCAATTCTGGACAAGTGGGAGCTGGTAAATCTGGTTTCTGAAATGTCTGAGTGAATGCTACCAGATCTGTGTGTGAGAACTCTCGTAATGGTAAATCCGACGAAGATGGCTCTGCTGGTATATCTGTCAGCTGTCCTGGCTCACTCTCCGTCCTAGCTGTCGGCTCTGCAGGCACCAGACACGGTAAATATTCATCGAACTCCTGCCAATCAAAGTTGGTGTCTGTGTCTGAGGAATCTGAATCTGAAGCGCATGAGATAAAATCGTCTTCGCTATCCTGATCATGGTAATCAGCCTCTACTGTATCCTGTGCCATGAGTGTGCTCTCCGAACTCTCATCTGCCACGATATGTGAATCTTCACTATCTGAGGATGTGGCAAGAGCTCGTGATGCGGGATCTGCCCAAACTGCTTCATCGTCTGTAATCACAAAGTCACACTCATGGTGGATGTCTAGCTCTGCATCTGTCATTCGCTCTGAGTCGGTCATCTGATCTGAGCACTCTGAATCTTTAGATCGTGTCTCCTCGATCGTCTCTATTTGTACACTTTCGCCCTTGATGCGAAAGTATACCTTCCCACTATCATGGTCGGTTACCGCCTTGGCTGTGGCCAAGAATGGTCTTCCAAAAATGATGGGGGCATCGATCACACGTTCAGGGATCTCCATGTCCAATACAACAAAGTCCACGAGGAATTTCAGGCCCTGAATTGTGACGACAACGTCCTTAAGTAACCCCTTTGGCCTCTTTACAGATCTATCAGCAAACTGAAGGATCGTCCTGCTCTGTCTAAGAGGGCCAAACTCGAATCGATCAAGTAAGGCAGCCGGAAGGAGGTTAATCGAAGAACCGCTGTCCAAAAGAGTACGATCAAATTGCTGCTCATGAATGTGGCATCTGACATATGGAGCTCCTGCATCAGGTTTCTTGGCTGGCAATTTATTTTGTATAGCGAAGCAGGTGTCACGTGTCAGCACATGGATTTCTGCATTCCTCTTCTTCCTACGTATAGTGGTCTTCTCTCTCAAGTGCTTCTGGAAGAGAGGGATGTGCTCTAATGCCTCCTGTAGAGTCAGCTGGATATGGAATCTGTCAATCATCTGTTGGCTGAACTCTAACTGTTGTGAATTTTTTGGATTTTTCATTTTCTTCCCTTACCCTAAGCGGAGTGCCTGAGGGAAAGGGATAGCTGGACCCTCCTCAGATAGAGGGTCAGGAAGAGGTTCCTGTTGCTGGGAAGGACTGGAATCCATACAAGAGTGATCATGCAACACATATGGACTCTGAGTAGATAAAGAAACCTTTCCTTTATTCATTTTTTTGTTATTTTGATAATGTCCTGAGAGACATAGGTATGAGGCAACACAACAGGATTAGAAATGGTGGCATCAGCACCACCCACAACATCTGTCTTTGCGGCATCAGCACCGCGCTCTGGCTCAGCATCACATCTAATAGTGGCATTAGTACCACTAACTGCATCTGGAGAAATGACGGCATCAGTACCGTCGACTGGATCATCATCCTTGGTGGCGTCAGCACCACCGTCCTCAACATCATCAGCGGCATCAGCACCGCTATCCTCCTCGTCTGACGCTCTCGAATCATCAATGGGCTGTCGTTCAGACGAGGCGCCGCCGGCTGGCCTTCTACCGCTCCTAAGTTTTACAAAATCAGCATCAAATATGGGGGAAGAAATATCATTCAAAATATCACTAGGAGTGGCGGCCTCTGTAAACTGTACCTGCTCAGACTTCCTCTTCAGATTGTTCGGGTTAGGTTCAATCTGAGCGGGTATGGCAGCTTTTCCCTTGATTATCTCCCTCATTTCCTGCCGGAACTCATCCATCTCTCGCCGGAAGGATGCTTGCTGGTCAGTGAGTAAGCGGGCGAGGTCATCAAGGACCGATTCTCATAGACAGGTGCATGAGAACCAGATGGGTTCCCTCGCTGGAATTGAGGGGGAGGCTGAGAGTACTATTGAGGCTGTTGCTGCTGCCTCCACTGCTGTCCTTGATGGTAAGGACGAGGACCCTGCTGGAAGTGCTGCTGTGGTTGGGAGTAATGGGGCTGCTGCTGCTGGCTGCTCTGTCCACCCTGAGCTGGAGGCTGCTGCTGGGACGAGGTACCTCCATTGGACCACCTGAATCCAGGATGATCCCGGCGTATCCCGGGCTGCTGTCGATCATACCAAATCCCGTTGACTTCCATCAACGGCTCTTGCTCGTATGTAAAAAGGGGAAGAACTGCCAGTGGCTGATCCGGCTGATACATCACCATCTGAGTGTCCTGAGATGGTGGCGGCTGAGAGTAATGCTGCTGCAACTGCTGAACTGGCTCTGCCTGAACGTGGTGAACCTGGTGGTATTGGGCAGAGTGCTGGGAAGAGCGGTTGCTGGTGGGATCAGCTCGTGACCTGGAACGAGGCTGAGAAGCCTCTTGTGCCTCCTGGAGACACAAGATGTGGGTCTTCAGGTCACTAAGAGTCTGTGCCAATTGATCTATCTGTGTCATGCCTTGGCACTGCTTCTTTTCTATTATCTCAATACGGTCCAACTTCTCACTGATAATACCCATGTCAGCAGCTGAAGATTCTGCTTGGGCTGCTGCTGCTGACGAAGGAATGGGTGGACCCGCATCAACCCGTGATATCCTATGATAGGACACGGCATGGGGTTGGGGTTTCCCTTGAGCATAGAGCCTAGTCTGGGACATCACTGAGTAGTTTTCAGCCATCTCCTCATAGATAGCCCAGACTTGGTCTTCATCCTTGGCGAAGTAGGAACCCCCACAAGAAGCGTTGACAAGCCCGTGCAGCTCCGGTGTCAGCCCACAAAAGAAGCTCTGGACGAGTTTGGGCTTGGATATGTCATGGTGTGGACACCGGTCAATGAGCTCACGGAATCGATCTCACGCTTCATTAAACTGTTCATTAGGGATCATGGAGAAGTTGTTGATCAGAGCTCGTGCTGCGTCGGTCCGGCCGAGTGGATAGTACTTGTTTAAGTACTCGGTCCGGAGTTGCTCCCAAGTGATAACAAATCTCCCCAAATGCTTCAGCCAATTGGCTGCTCTGTCGGCCAGGGAGAAAGGGAACGCTATCATCTTGATAGTGTCCTCGTCCACATATCTGTCGTGGACAGTGCTGCAGATCATCTCAAACTCCTGCAGGTGTAGATGCGGCTCTTCGGTGGCTAGCCCATGAAATTTGGGCAAAAGCTGAATGGTCTGGGGGGGAAGCTTGAAATCACCCAGGATCTCAGGGAGCTGAATCCATCGATGGGTCAAAGTTGCAGCCGGGTTGTGTAACTGCCTCATCGGTCGTGGCTGCCTAGCTTGCTCCGGCTGGTCCTCCGGGTTTCCGTCTGATCCTCCTCCAAACTCTGGAATCTCTCCACCACCTCCTCGGTTATTCTCTCCTCTGTCAGCTCGCATCTGTGCTAATTCCTGACGAACCTCTGCCATGAATGCTCCTTGATCTCGAATCTGTCGCTGCATCGTCTCTAAGGAGGCTAACAAGATGTTGTTGATGGCTCCCTGATCTAGAACATAAGTGGTACTCTGGGGCTGTCCATCGGTTCGTCCATCACTGCTGGCCATGTTGTGGGTCTCTGCAAAGGCAAAAGACCCAGGCTTAGGTGCCGTCAAGTTAACAAATAACTGTGTCGTTCTCTGCACAGGTATCTCAGGACTGGTGGAAGAAGGGTGGTCAAGGGGGGACAGGGTGGTAGTGAACTCAGGTTCGGAGAGCGGGTCTTGGCTCTCCGAAACCGCCCTAGATGAATGTGGAGGAGTGCTTGATAGCGGTGCTGCCAGAGGCAACCTAAGGGATCTCCTTCCCATCATCGTGATGTGGGGATGATCGTGGATGAGATCTGGTAAAACTATGATCGAAG
Source organism: Ottelia alismoides (assembly GCA_037367405.1). NCBI lineage: Eukaryota > Viridiplantae > Streptophyta > Magnoliopsida > Alismatales > Hydrocharitaceae > Ottelia > Ottelia alismoides. The sequence continues at coordinate 217,241 of JAZKJV010006555.1, read as the reverse complement.
CAAACCCCCAGTTCACCAACGCAACGCGAGCTGAAGACCGTAAAGGCTCGGTCAAATTATCTTGTCAATTTTTATTTTTGGTGAACAATCAAAATATCAGAGCGATTACGTGACCTGCTGGGATACCCGATACTCTCTCAACCGACTGTCCCGCACAGAAGAGTCGGTAATCAGTCGAGATGAGCACCGGAGGGCTTTACCTAGTGTTCGGGTCACTCTCTCGCACAAGCAAACCAAACAATGAGGGGGTTGCTCTCCCCAAGACAATTTTTTTAGGTGAAGTGTCTTTTAGGGTCAATAGTTTTAGCAGTCCCAATTTTATGGTTTTTCTCTTTTTTTAGATTTTTTTAATACAAACAAAGCCTACCAAGCTTTTTGATTTCCTCTTTGATTGATTTGAGTCCAAAAACAGGGGGAGGAAGTCGAAAAAGCCAATGCACGGTCAAACACAATGATGCATGCAGAGATAGAAAATACGTACCTTACTCCAGCACTCTACATAAAATATGATCCGCGCATAAAATTAAAGACAGAATATAAACTAACTATATGATGCACGAAGAAATCGGCCTTAGACAAGCAACTTCTATTGATCGTGAAGAACAATAGTTAGTTAACCGAATCGAGTCCGGAGTCCGATCTTGGGAGTCACTCGGTGCCCGCCACAACGGGTCCTGCCAACGCTGTATGTGACTCCTCACGACACGTGGTCTCAAATCCAATTAGACTAACTTTTTCAATTAATTTTAGTAAGGTCCAATTACGTTCTATAGGAACAGATATTCTATTAGGTGTTGGGCCTTAGAAATTTTACGTCACAATCAATCAAAATTCCTACGTCTAGGGGCTAAAACTGCGAGAATCAAGTAGTAAGTTATGACGTGAAATCAAAAACACGGAAAACAGCGGTGAGGTCCCCCAAGTGCACCGGCACTTGGCGAAACAGACCCCGAAAAATGTCCAAGTCCACAGTTCAAAAGTCCTAAATTATTACAAAAATATTGTTCTCTCTCTCTCTCAAAAATAAAAATTCCTTCTCCTCTCTCTCTTCCTCCTGCGCGGGTCCTCTAAAAAGAAATCCAAGTCGTCCAAGCAGTACCTCGCACAAAAATCCAAGAGAGAATGTCAGAAAACAATTATAATATAGAGAGAGAAAAAAATAGAAAAATGAAAAATGACTACAAAGCCGTGCTCCCCGGCAACGGCGCCATTCTGATGACACGAAATCCGACGCGACTAAGGTAGAAAATAAATCACAATGTCGTTGTCCTTAATCGATCAATTCGGTCAACGGAAAAATATTTGAAACCACTTAAAAAAATAAATCGATAAAATAATGTAAGCGGTCTTTCGCTATTCTTTTTACCTGGTATAGCGACCAGGGTCGAACACAAAGAGCACGATTGAAAAACTAAGTAGTCAAATTTCAAAAGCTAAATTTTTTAGTGGTTTTTGAATTTTTAATATATGGAAAAAGCACAAAAACTGGACAGAAATTAAAACAAGTCAAAACACAGCTACAGGAATTTTTGTGGGATTTTTAGGCAATTTTTATATTTTTTTATGAATTTTCAAAGTGTAGGCAGAGAAAAAGACACAAAAAGACAATGTTTTTGAATTTTTTTAAATATATCAAGTGAAAACAAAACGCAATGAAATTTCTACACAATGAAAAGCACTACTGCAAGAACATATACAAATTTTTAAAAAATTTTCAGACCATGATAAACATTTATTTAATCAAAGAAAGCGTTAGAGTTCAAGTCTGAAAGGCAAGGACCAAACTGCAATTTATGGGAAGTTTTTGCATAAAACAAGTAACAGAATAAAAATAAGAGGGAATACTTGTAATTTACCCATCAAACATGTGCGAAGCACGTGACTTTCTAGAGCAGGGGTGTCTGTTTGGAAGCACCGGGGACACAAATGTCATTTTCTTGATCTTCCGAGGATGCAGCTGTAAATCCTCCAATGAAATATTGAAAACCCCAATTCTAGGGTTGGTTCCTTCGTAACAGGGGCAAAGGGGGACAAGTAGTGCCGCCGCCTCTGGAGTTGCCTCCCACACGCGCGGGCGGCGCGATGAAAGGCCGTCGGACGACGGGCGAGATAGGGGCGCCGCGCACGGTGATCTGGAGGACGATGGATGCTCGGGCGGCCGCGCGCAGGAGGCAGCGACTGGAGGCGCGCGGGGGTGCTGTACCAGTCACGCGGAGGGCCGCACGCGGAGGCTCGTGCGTTGCTGGCAGGTCACGCGGAGGGCTCCGCGCGATACGCGCGTGCGCGGAGAGGAAGCACAAGGGGGCCGCCGTTGTGGCGGAGGTGGTTTGGCTTCACGGCGGGGCTCGGCCACGGGAGCGGCGCTCGGCCGCGCGGTGGAGATAGGTGCGACTGGAGGTGCGCGGGGTGGGAGGCACCCGCGTGGGAGGACGGCACCGCCGGGGAAGGGGCGGTGCTGGTGGTCGTGGACGCGGAGCGGACGCGGCGGCGCACTGGGCGTGCGCGAGGTCGGCGTGGATCTGGAAGAGGCGCCGCTGGGCGGCGTGGGTGACGAGCCGCCCTGTGTTGCTGTTATTTTTTTTTATTTTTTTATTTTTTTTGTGTTTTCTGATTATGTAAGCAGCAGAATAAATAAAAGAAAGAAATGATTTTTTTATTTTTTTATCAGAATATGTAAACAAGAACTAATAAAAAAAATTTATTGCTTCTTTTTTTATGTTTTATTAAATGAACCTGCAAAACAAATTGTTAGAGAAAAAAGGGAAACAATTTTATTTTTTTATTTTTTTTATTTCTGCAACACAAAGATTAGAGAAAAATGACCGAATAGTTTGTTTTTATTTTTTTATACACAAAATCAGAGGTGTGGATGGGGATGGATCTTGGTGAGATGTGGGGGATAGATCCGAAGACTCCGACCACCGTGCGTGGCCGGAGGTGTGTGGTTGCGTGAGGTAGAACGTGAAATGGAGGGTCACGAGATGAGATGGTAAATCGATGTCGGAGGCGGAAAATATGGTGGTGGAAATTTTTGAGATTTTTAATCTAAAAATTACTCCCTATTCCTACGCTAAGATCTAAGCCTACAATTACCTAGGGAAAAAGACAAGTAAAATTGGGATCTCACCTTGGAATCGGAACTGCTATTATGGCCTCGACGAGAACCGATACGCTGTCACCGGACGGCTCGGAGGCTAAGCACCCTTCTGCGACGAGTAGCTTCTCGGAGATCGGGCTCCTCTCTCCAAAGATTGATCAAGTGTGAATGAGGGAGGAGGAGCCCATTAAAAAGAGAAAAAATAAAAAATGGAAGATATTCACAAATGAGGAAAGTGTTTATTGGTTAATTAAATAAAATAATTAAATAAATAAAATAAATAATTAATTAAAAACGAATTTCGTAATTAATTAAAATAAATAAATTAAATAATTTCCAAAAATCAATTAGCCACCTTAATGGTGGCTATTTAAGGCACAAAATCAAATCTTTACATAAAAGGTAAGTTGTCAAATCAAATAAAGAATTAAATAATTAAATATAAATGCAAAATTCGTAATTAAATTAAATTAATTAATTAAAGTTAGATATTTTATTTTTTTGGTGCCTTTTTTTATTTAAGGAAGTTAGTTGTATACATATATTATATACATATAATATAATGTACATAGGTGCAAATAAGGAAATAATTTTTATAAAAGATTTTTTTTAATTTTTATTTTTTTTAATTTTTTTAATGAAAACAATATTTACAAAATATATATTATGTATAAAAATAAATATAAATAAATATGTTCATCAAATATATAGGAAAACTACACAAAACACCCCAGAAAACCGACTTTTTAACCGTAACTCCAAAAATAATGAAACCGCAGCCACTTGAAAGATAATTTAATTTATAGTATGATGGAAGTGAGTTTGGTTCAATTTGAGCTTGTGTGGAGCCGGAATTGATGTTTCAATTATCACTTTGTGGCTTTTTCTGGGTGTAATTATTTGCAATATATACAATATTTTATTTTACAAATATTTTTATTATTTACAACACAATTTTATTTACAACTTTTATTTACGAAAATAATTAGTTTGAGGTCACATTATGTACAGATAAAATAATGTAAGTTTTGTATAAATATACATGAAAAATATTTACAAGATATTTTTGATTTTTCTGACAAACGACCCTATCTCCCCCCTACTTTATTCCTGGTCGATCAGGTCAAGTCTTGACTTTCTCTCAGGGTTTGGGTCAGTCTGTATTTATTGCATAACTACATCCTTTATTTTTCTTTTCTTTTTCTTTTCTTCTTTATTCTTTTATTTATGTACAAAAAGTGTTAAAAATGCAATTTTAACAAATGCATGCAAAATGGTAAAATTATGAAATTAATGGGTATTTACATGTGTTTGACTAAGAAATTGAAGCTAAAATAAAAGAATAAAGGCGATGAATCGTGGATTCATCACCCTCCCCAATGGTAAGAACAGATGGGTTAGAAAATAAAAAGAATTTAAATGAATCCTCTAATCAATTAGGATCAAATGGATTATCTAATCAATATATTCCCGATACTAGTTTAGTCACTATCAAAAAATATATCTTAGACTAAAAAATAAAACCATGGTAATACATGTATACAACATCTGAAAAATAAATTATAATGTTAAAAAATATCATTGTAGCATAAAAGAATTTATCAGCCCTCCTAAGTAATTTCTATAATTATTAGTTAAAATGTCAAATAAAGTATAATATGAGTTTGGGTCACTTCATATAAAGTCAATGTGGTTGATATTAAATTTAAGCATTCTATGGTTAATCCTTTCTTTTGTTGAATTATATGGTTTTAGTTTTTTTTAGATTTTTCTATGCATTTTTAAAAATTTAGAATGCTAGCAAGAGAAATGAAAATAACTATAAAATTATATCAAATGTTAATTTTAATGAAATATTCAAAATATCCAACTTAAGAAATAATTAAGCATACAATTGAAATTAAATAGAATCAATTTACCTAAAAAATAAGAATAAAGTCCTAAATGTAGTAATCATATGCTTAAATGCAAAAAAAAAAGAAATTGAAGCTCTTTAAACTTTAGTGGGTCTCTTGAGGATTCAAGAGCCTCGTAGCTATGGAAAATGGCCTTTAAATACCACAGACAACCTTCTCATATATCTTTTTTTTTAAAATGTAAAATCTCCCCTTTTGTGAGTGAAATTTGGGTATTTGTAGAATAACATGGGTGTTATTAAGCCCTAGAAGTAAGTTGTGTGGTAGTCATGAGGATTCTCAAGCATTAAATTCGCGCCCAAAGATTGCAACTAGACAATGTAGGGATCCTTATAATGTCGAATGAAGGATTTGTAGGATTGAAGGCAAAATGATCTAAGACCGAGGGCGAGATGGACGGTGAATTGTGCAATAATATTCAAAAGAAGTGCATACATAGTATAAAATTTGTAAATGATAAATGCATGCATCGATCTTAATGCAGAAGCCTAAGCGGGTAAAAATCATTTTAAATCTCGATCTTAAACAATGACAAGAAATTGGAAAGGGGAGCCGATGAGAGGGATGTTAGTGAAAATCATAAATTGAAGATGATATAAACGTGAGAGGGGAGTGAAGGTAGCGTGGAAATGGAATGAAGGGGCAGGTGATGAAACTTTGATTGACATAGGCGGAGAGAAACAAACCACCCATGATGGACAATGGGTAAGGTAGGTATCAATAGATAGGTCATGGGTGGGGATAGAGTGGGTGTTTGAAGAAAACTTATCCTTCAATCTAGTTTGGATCCATGTTGTATGAGGATTGCAATAGATTTCCTATAGCACTTGGATCGTTCCAAACTAATTCAATAGTTGATATGCACCATCTAGAAATACTAGCCTATCAGACATGGTAGTTTTGTCTAGTTGGGTCATTTTCTTGTAATGATGCTGGCTTGCTCAAAAAGAACCGACTTCCCTTTGCCTCTATCCTCTCTTGAATTAGGACTTCTCTTGCTGTAGAGATTCATCCTCAATCTATGACAAATGACCAATCTATAAGGTTGGACTTTGGAATCGAAGTCAAAAAAAGAAAGGATTACTACACCTTTGTTGTACATGAGAGGATCGAATCCCATTTTATAAGAGGGCAGCCTAGCGAGAACTAGCCGCAACTTCTCTAGATGATTGTTTAGCACTATATTGTGGAAGAAATTGAAATCCCAAACCATAAAGAATATTGAATGCAAAGCCCATTCGCCGTCATTCCCTCATATTCATGGTCGAAAAATTATACTTACGGAGTAAAGTATTGGAGCATTATTTGTCTCATTTATTTTATTATTGTTTGTCATTTTAATTGTTACCCTTTGTTGATTTTCATTGATTGCATAGCTCGGGGAAAATGATTTTGAAATAGTTGCCACTAAAACATATGGAGATTTTTTTTACAAAAATACACATGTAAACTTGTGATTTTACGTAAATATTTTTTAAAATATTGTATATTTTAAAAAACATCTCAATGAAGTTCTTCCTTTTAGAGAAATACACTTCCATTAGTGAGATACTGAATAAACTATCAAATATAAAATTTCTAAATGGATAATATTACACAATGATTTTTAGGACAGGGATACAAGTGGGTGTAGATATACCCATATTCAATTTTTTAGCAAATCATTTTTATATATAGTTTAACATTTGTATATGTATCTATTTTAAAATAGGCACGGAAAGAGATGTCAACTTAATGCGTGCAGATAATATGTCACTACAAGAAATTGGACCTAAGGCAACGAATAATTTGAATATTTATTGTTATATCTTCCGATGTTAAAGATATAACAACAAATATTATTCGTTGCCAAATGATTTTTTTTACTTGTAATTAACAACGAATATCATATTTGTTGTTGAATGTCCATGTAACGATGATTTTTTTGTTGAATTATTTCTTAAAATTCACGCTAATCTGTGCCATATTTAACAACAATTAGAAGAAAATGACAACGAATAATCATTGTTATATGATTCGTTGCGAGGAATATAGCAAGTAAAACCATTATCCGTTGTTACATATTTAACTATGGAAGATATTGCAACGAATATTAAGTTATTCGTTGCCTTAGGTCAATTTTCTTATAGTGTTTGTCCCTAGTTGTATCTACACACACACACACACACACACACACACACATATATATATATATATATATATTAACTTATAGTTGTATATTTATTTGTAACTTCATGCAACAAAAAATTTATACCTCCTATGATTGTATCAACACTATAGCATAGTTTGAATCTGAATATCTAACAACCAAACAATCTGAATCACTTCCAAAAATAAGGCTAATACTAGATGTTCCTTTTAGATACTGATTGAATGCTTTCCAGATGTCGGACATATTCGTGCTAGTGAATCTCAATCTTCGTATTGTGTGACATCATTTAACTTCTTGATTCAGATAAATGTAATGACTCTGATAATAATTTGTTGCATATTGGAAGCGGGTCTTAGAAAGAAAGGCATGAATAAGGAAGCACAAAACAACTACTAACACAATATTTACAAGCTTTACTCATAACTAAGCAATAATGGTGGTGGGTCTCTAAATATGATGGAAGAATTGAAGTATATAGAATGATTCGTAACTAACCTACTGAGATTTCTATAATACACTTTACAAACATTTTTTCTTATATGTGCAGATACACATTTCTACATAAACGAGAATTCTCAAATTTCCTTAAACGAGGCGATCCAAATCTTCCCCAATGGTAAGAACCGATGGCTTAGAAAATAAAAAGAATTTAGATGGATTCTCTAATCAATTAGGATCAAATGGATTATCTAATCAATATACTCTGGATACTAGTTTAGTCACTAACCAATTATGATCTCTATGGATCCCTTTAGGATTCAACGCATATCAACAAAAATTATGTCTTGGACTGAAAAATAAACCATGGTAATACATGTATACATTATTTAAAAAATAAATTATAATGTTAAAAAATATCATTGTGGCATAAACAAATTTATCAACTAGATCTCTTCAGTAATTTCTGTAATTCTTAATTAAAATGTCAAAAAATGCATAATGTGAGTTTGGGTCACTTCATATAAAGTCAATGTGGTTGATATTAAATTTTAGCATTCTATGACTATTTTTTTCTTTTGTTGAGTTATATGATTTTATATTTTTTTAGATTTTTCTTTGCATTTTTAAAATTTTAGAATGCTAGTAAGAGAAATGAAAATAACTCTAAAAATATATTAGATGTTATTTTTAATGAAAATATTCTAAATATCCAATTTAAGAAATAATTAAGCATACACCAGAAATTAAATAGAATAAATTTACTAACAAAAATAAGAATAAAGTCCTAAAGTGTATTTAATCATATGCTTAAATGCAAAAAAATTAAAAGCTCTTTAAAGTTTAGTGGGTCTTGTGAGGATTCAAGAGCCTCTAAGCTATGGAAAATGGCCTTTAAATACCACAGACAACCATTTCATATATCTTTTTTTTAAAATGTAAAATCTCCCTTTTTATGAGTGAAATTTGGGTATTTGTAGAATAATATGGGTGGTTATTAAGCCCTAGATATAATTTGTGCGGTGCTGTGGTAGTCATGAGGATTCTCAGGTATTGAATTCGCGTACAAAGATTGCAACTAGATAATGTAGGGGTCCTTATAATGTTGAATGAAGGATTTGGAGGATTGAAGGCAAAATGATCTAAGACCGAGGGCGAGATGGAGAATGAATGTGCAATAATATTCAAAAGAATTGCATACATAGTATAAAATTTGTAAATGATAAATGTATGCATCAATTTTAATACAGAAGCCCAAGCAGGTAAAAATCATTTTAAATTTTGATCTTAAACAATGATAAGAAATTGGATAGGGGAGGCAATTAGAGGGATTTGGTGAAGATCATAAATTGAAGATGATATAAACAAGAGAGGGGAGTGAAGGTAGCGTGGAAATGGAATGAAGGGCAGGTGATGAACCTTTGATCGACATAGGTGGAGAGAGACAAACCACCCATGATGGACAATGGGTAAGGTATGTATCAATAGATAGGTCATTTGGTGGGGATAGAGTGGGTGTTTGAAGAAAACTTGTCTTCCAATCTAGTTTGGATCCTTGTTGTATGAGGATTATAATAAACTGCCTATAGCACTTGGATCGTTCCAAACTAATTCAATGGTTGAAATGGACCATCTAGAAATACTAGCCTACCGGACATGGTAGTTTTGTCTAGTTGGGTCATTTTCTTGTAATGATGCTGGCTTGCTCAAATAGAACTAACTTCCCTTTGCCTCTATCCTCTCTTGAATGAGGACTTCTCTCGCTATAGAGGTTTATCCTCCATCTATGGCAAACGACCGTCTATCCTAGAAATCATCTAGGTCTGCCATTGGAATCCTTGCTTGATATGAGCGAAAATTCGAAGTCTTTGTATAACAATCTTACATCTCAAAAGCTATAACATCTCATATTGTCATGCCTTACACTAGGGGCATGTTTGATAACTGGATTGGAGAGGGTTGGGGTAGCCTCGTGTGAAAAGTAGATGGTTGGAAGGCTTGAAATGAGAAATGTGATGTGATGTTTCATTGATCTCCATAGTCAAAAACTCAAAATTTTCCTCGAGATACCATCTTCCTGAACCCCCAAATGCCTCGATTCCTCGGGGTTTGAGCTTTAGGGACGTCGAGGAAGGGGAGTGGGAGTCATTCGGGTTTCGAATGCAGAGACCGCAGCTTCATGCTTATCTGCCGAGACGTGCAAAAGAACTGACCTTCAGAATATATCCGTACCCCCATAGAGATTCCGATGGTGCAATCGGTATTGGTACAAATACTCTCCAGGATACAACGATGAGATTTCAATGGTATGCACGTACCAACATCGAGATCTATTGAGCAAAAATAGATCGTTTCTTCAAGTTGACTCACTCGAAAAGAACGAAGAGGAAAAATTGTTATATGTTGTATATATATCTTTAAAACAAGTACATTAACCTCTTTATATAGAGAGAATATCAACATCAGTTACAAAGAAAATAATGCATAATCTTAATTGTATAACAATATTTAACACATAAATATTGCCATTTTGAGAATGTAAATAAATGGCGTTAAAGATACAATAGAAGTAATTGCAAGATGATATAATGTACTTAAATTATTATCATGCAATTTACTTGAATGACACAAAAAAATCTAATGGCACAATTCTAATAAAATCATGCAAAATATTCATGCAATCACGAATACAAATAAATTCTATTTGAGTGCACAACTTCATATAACCATGCAAATCTTGAATATTTAAGTTATTATGGGAATATATATTTGAATAAATCTAAAGATACCAACAATCCCCCACTATTTCAAACACATTTTTTAACTAACATTTTTCATCCCCCACAATTTTAAAAAAGAAAATGAGAATAATAAAAATTAAAAGAAGGATAAGAAATTTGAAAAGGACACTTGAAGGAACTCAAAAATGTAATGCATAAGACTTGGTATCTTCTCGACTATAGACCAACACATAGAGAATATGAATATAGTTTCTAAAAGTTGGTGGGATTACTATCCCTATGAACAAATCTTTTATTTTTGAAATCATTGACCCATTCACACTATATTTTTTATCTTTGTTGCTCATGCGGGTTGACACGTTTCGGTCATGGGTCTACATGGATTTTCATGAGTGCTCTAGAGATTTCGCCCAAAAATCTCATAGGAAGCGGCCTCACCTCCACACTCATATAGGCGGATCATCATCAAGTATATAATGCTTTTATACACCACCTAATTTAAATTATGATGTCCATTAAGAACATGTATGTTGAACCTCATCATTTTTCATACTATCGCATTGTACACTATAGGAATGGGGAAGATTTGATAGTATCATGTAAGTCGTCTAGTGAATTGTTTATCTCTTACGAACCTTCTTCCTGGGATCTCCATTCATGAAGGTTGGGTTTCCATTACTTCAACTCTTGATTCGGACATAATCCCATTCCCCTCGATGCACTCTTCACAATCTTTTTGCTTAGTGATTTGATCAGAGGATCGGCTAAATTAAATCTGACTTTACATAATCCATGGATATGATGCCATCACTAATGAGTTGCCTCACAATGTTGTTCCTCAGACGAATATGTCTGCTTTTCCTATTATAGATTTTATTTTTAGCTCTTGCTATAACAACTTGACTATCACAATGGATGAATACAAATGGTGTTGGCATCATCCAAATGGAAAGATCTACTAAAAGGTTTCTCAACCATTCAGACTTAGAACCTTCCTTCTCTAAGGCAATGAACTCAGATTCCATAGTAGACCGCGCAATACAACTTTGCTTGGTTGATTTCCAAGCAACAACTCCTCCTGCAAGGGTAAACATATATCCACTAGTAGATTTCAATTCATCTGAATCTGAGATCCATTTTGAATCACAGTAGCCCTGAAGTAATGAATGTTCTCCACAAAACTTTAAGCAATCCCATTGTCCATTTAAGGCATTTGAGCACTCTATTAAGAGCATCCCAATGTTCTCTATTGAGATTTTGAGTATACATGCTTAGTCTTCCCACATCATATGCAATATCTTGTCTAATGCATAAGACATTCAATAATTTGTGCATATCTAATTTGAAGCATACTATCACTTTTATTCTCTTTTTTTAACAAATGAATTTGTTGTAAAATGAGTGATTACCCACTTACATTGAAAATGAGAAAATCTTTATAGAAATTTTCGAATATAAAAATCTCGCGAGGGAAAAATAATAATTAAAGCTTAACACAAGTACTTATTTCTCCCATGTCTTTGACATCAAACGAGCAACTAAAAAAATTATGAAGCACATTTTTTGAAAAAAAAAAGCATAAGAAATCAACATGCAATATACCAACATTAACATTTTGAGCATATAATACCTTTTTTAAATATCATCCCAATAAAAAGAACAATATTTTTTAAAAAACATGATGTTGGTGTAATCCACTGTCAATTTAATGACTGCAACTGAAATCCATGTTGCATGTAACGTACAAAGGCATAAATAGTAACTCTCTTTTTCAAGCTTGGAAACGAAACGAATTCAAAAGAAAATAAATATAAACTCTCTTTTTCAAAGAGGATAATCGCTTCACTATATATATCAAAATCAAAATGGCATGCCCTTTTGTAGATGTGAAACCAAATGAATGTTATACTCTTTGCTGATGTTCCTGAAGGAAATTGAAAAAGATCAATAAATTATTAAATCGATAAATTATTAAATCAATAAATTATTAAGTCAATAAATGCTGCCACCGGCTTGTAATAAAGGGCAAGGTGTATTAAAAAAGGTTAAGTTAAATATATTTTAAATAAGAATATATACGAATTACAAAATCTCAGTGGCATTCGAACTCCCCATGCAAGATACAAATAAAATGCATGCGAATAAATATCAAGCTATATATATCGTCTATAAAATAATACATATATGTTGGGATATGGCATCGAAATGTTTAAGTAATGGCGGTGCTAAAAAATTTTGGTATTAAAAGTTGTAAAAATTATTCAGTAACATTCGTACATAAACGGGTATTTGTATTAAATAATAAACTTATAATAGTCCCCCACAATATTGGATGTTTCAAAGTTATATGCTTTAAGAATATAGTCATATCAACTCTCACAAAAAAAATTCATCAATATTTTTTTTATGAACATTATGTGACATCAGAAAGTTGCTCAACTACAATTACATCTAAAAGAGGGTATTTGAATAAAAGAAATAAAGAACCCTCTGAATCTATTCTTAAAATTGTAAGTAAAATAATAAGATAAATAGACATAAATATAAAAAATAAATGTAAAAGGAGGATTAGATAATACCGGATTTGATGAGATAAATCAACTTGTCGATGCGTGCAAAAGCACTGACCTTAAGAATAGATTCGTACCCCCACGGAGATTCCGATGGTGCAGTCGGTATTGGTACGACTACTATCCAGGATACAACGATGAGATCTCAATGGGTTTGCACGTACAAACATCGAGATTTATTGAGCAACAATAGATCGTTTATTGAGCAACAAAAGAATGAAGAGGAAAAATTGTTATGTATTGTATATATATCATTAAAACAAGTGCATTGACCCCTTTATATAGAGAGAATATCTATATAAATTACAAAGAAAATAATACCTTATCTTAACTGTATAAAAATATTTAACACATAAACATTGCCATTTTGAGAATGTAAATAAATGGCATTAAAGATATAAAGGAAGTAACTGCAAGATGATATGATGTACTTAAATTATTATCATGTAATTTCTTTGAATGGCACCAAAAAAATCCAACCGCACTACTCTCGTAAAACCATGCAAAATATCCATGCAATTCTGAATACAAATAAATTCTATTTGAGTGCACAACTTCGTGATAACCATGCAAATCTTGAATATTTAAATTATCATGGAAATATGTATTTGAAATAAATCTAAAGATACCAACAATCCTCCACTATTTCAAATACATGTTTTTTTAAGTAATATTTTTCAACGAGTGCTTGCTAATGGATATCGGCGCTCCGCGTAGTCTGGATTTGATGTTTGGTAATCTGGAAGTCTATTAACCCCGGATGTTGTAGAAGAAGGATGCTGCATATTTGGATTGAAAAAAAAAATTCGTTTTCTTTTGCACATATACGGGACAACTGCTAAACTTCTGTTATTCTTCTTTTGCACGTAGAAAACAATAAGGGTGTGGATTGTTTTGGGATATTTGTGGGGAGGAATAAGTGGGTTTTATGATCCTTCCTCTTGCTCAGTTGTTTTAGGTATATGGAAGGAATAAGTGTTGTAGAATGACAGATTTTTTTTCTACAAGATCCAAGATAGACTCCCCTTATTCCGATATAAGGTGTAACACCCCAACCCCCAACATAGTGCCACATCTAAAACTCACAAAGTGTGGGTGTGGTTTATAACTGGTGGGGATTAGTACTTGAAAATTTGGGCTTAAGCATTTTGGGTAGTTGTCAACGGATCCAACTGGACCCAAACCCAACAAGTTGTCAGGGTCAATTTTCCTCAATAACGAACCGGGGACTTAAGTTCGGGACGTTACAAATGGTATCAGAGCTAATTTCTCTCTGATATTGGAAAGAGCTATCCGAGAGGTGAAGCCACCCCTACAAAGAGGTAGGAGAAAATGGCTACCCAGAGCGTGCAGCCGCCACTGTCACTGAGAATGAGTGATGAGTCATGTCACGACGAGGACGTTGTGAATATAAGTAAGGGAGGTTGTAACACCCCAACTCCCAACATAGTGCCACATCTATAACTCACAAAGTGTGTGTGTGGTTTATAAGTGATGGCGATTACTACTTGAAAACTTGAGCTTAAGCATTTTGGATGGTTGTCAACGGGTCCAATTGGGCTCGGATCCAACAAGCTGTCAGGAATAGTTTTCCTCGATAACGGACTGGGGACCTACGTCCGGGATGTTACATAAGGAAGCATGATCCCTCGTGTGAAATGGATTCCACGGTAAGTAGCAGCAAAAGATGCAGTGGACGGAGAAAATACACATGAAGATGCCATTGATATGTATGATAAGGAAATTCTCTGTCACATGTGCTTAATATGATTAAAAATAAAGCATCAAATTTGAAGAGATTGATCCCTTTAATCTTTTTTTTCCAGAAAACTGTTTTTTCCTTTTCTGGAACATGTTCTGTCTCTCAGTGTTCATAGCCGGCTATCATACAATCGAGACATTATTACACTCAATTTTACATCGTCTTGTGAATATATATATTGGTTTCTGACAAATCTTTTGTCGTTAGAGTCTGCTTGAGCTTCAACAGTTCAACCACTTCTTTGGCGATTTTCTTTTGCCAGAATAAGCCAACCCGAGAAAGAACATATTACATACTGAATGTAGAACTAAAGATATAGTGATCAATGGCTCCTAAGAGTTTTACAGAATGTGTTTTCTCGCGGGTTATGCTATTTTTCAGGAATCTGCTCAACTTGTCCAACATTTATGTAGGGCTCTACGAAAGAAATGTTGGCTAACATTTTTCTTTGCTCTTGAAGATTGGGACGGTATCCGCAATCTAGTATCTGCCCCTACCTCGAACAGCAAAGAAACCGGTGCTTGTATCGTCTGTTGGCATCACCAAGTTCAATGAGTTACCATGGAGGTAATAATCAAGTGCGTTCTATGCTGAAGTGCTAATTCTCCATGTTTGTGTGTACCACTCCCATCACATATGCTGCGAGGTGTGTCAATACCTTGATAAACATGGAATATGTCACAGGATCAAAATCCCGCTATCGATTTCGACCGATCCTGTACGACGTTAACTAACCCATAGCTAACCAGCCTTCCCGAGTAGAACGGTCACGGACGTGCTCCAACTCTTCTCGTGCTCCTACTTGCTAGCGTACCGACGCTTCCAACACAAACACGAGCACGAACTCTGGATCGCTCAAGAACATTCTCAAGAACACGCTCAAGAACGCTCAAGAACTCTTCCAAGCAATCATACGAGCACGGGCACAAAGCTCTTCTCTTATCAGAAGGGGAACTCTCTCTGGAGTGGGTGGACACACTATACTCTCTCGTGTACTTTGTGTGCGTGTTTACAAATGAGCCACCACCTCTCATTTTATACAAGACTCAAGGCAACCCAAGGGACACTCATTATTACATCTATAATAATGATACATAAAGATAGAAGAGACATTTCGAGTTCTTCGGCAACCTTTCGCGTTCCTCAGCAACTATTCGTCTGCTCGTCTCTTCGACTCCCTTGTTGTCCTTTCGTCTTCCCGCACGGTTGACGCCCAGTCAACCGCCCAGTCATCAGCACATTCGCGCTGCAACGCTTGCTGATGCAGCTTTGTCATAATTCACCGAGTGCCACCGAATACTCGGTCTTGTGCCAAAGGGAACCCGCAGCCTCCAGACCCTCATGCGGTAAACCCTTCCTTAGCGTTCTACATGCTAAGGGGAAGTCCTCCGGAACTTCGCTATCGTAGCCTCCAGACCACTCTCATATGTGTACTACGGAGCATGCTCGACAATGCTCGTACTTAGCACCTGCAACGTCCATGCATTTGTGGATCGCCATGCATCAGTACCGATACCGTGCGCCTTTGTGTGTACGCCTATGTGACCGTATCGCATTGCTCCGCAATGCATACTACTCCACTGCATACCACCCCTCTGCACTCGCGTACGTACCCGTTGCGTGCATCCGTTGTCATGTCTTGCACTGTTATCTGTACTCGATGCTCACACTGCTACAAGATTCATGACTCTCTGCTACCAAGCCAGTGTCCTGTGTGACGCTTCCCTCCTATAACATACGGTTGAGTCTCCAGACTCCCATGGATAACCTTTGTAATATCCATGTATTTTCGGACTCCTCCTGAAGTCCAGCTCCATCGATCATTCTCGAGCATCCAACTACCGTGTCTGCACGATCATTCTCGATCACGAAATTTGGGAGTGTGACAGAATACATATACTTTAGGACAGAAAGCATTACCTATAAATATTGGGGCTTACTCCAGAAGATTTCATTGACGACAATGCATCGATGAGGACAACAGGACGGAGTTATTAACGCAAAGAGCTTCTATTTTGAATTTCATGCCATGAAGGCTAACCGATGGTCCATATACATCCTATGATCTATACACGCTGCTGAAGGCAACTGCCGGGAGACGTCGAGCTGTCATAATAGGCCAAGGTTTGCTTCAACTGCAGGATTTTGTAGGGTCAAGATGTAATAAGGAACTACACATGGGCTAAACTGCAATTAAATGTGTTATACAACCATATATACAAGTGTAATTGCCTTAATATAGTTCACAAAACCACTACTTAGAAATCTTTGCCATATTAGGGTACAAACTTCTTGAAGAAGTGAGCAGACTTGCGGTGGCTGAAGCTTGCACACAAGCATTAGACAGAGAATCTACTCAAGGTCAAATCTACGAGATCAACTCGGTTGAGGTAAATAAAGGAAACCGAATCCTTCAAATTGGCTGATATTTTTTTCTGTATTCGTCTGTTTTGAGTAAAGATCAGTATGTTCTCGTTGATCTTTTCAAAATTTCTGAATTGACCTTTGGGTTGCTCCAAGATTCAACTCCCATGTTCAGATTAAGTGGTTACTCGATTCCCTATGCTATGCAG
This sequence comes from Ottelia alismoides, assembly GCA_037367405.1. NCBI lineage: Eukaryota > Viridiplantae > Streptophyta > Magnoliopsida > Alismatales > Hydrocharitaceae > Ottelia > Ottelia alismoides. The sequence continues at coordinate 199,992 of JAZKJV010006555.1, read as the reverse complement.
GGAGAAGGGCTGTGCACCGAAAGAGAGAGATGGATGAACCAAAATGGGAGAAGGAGATTCGAACGGAGAGAAATAACTAATCGATGAAGGAATATGAAACCATTCTGTTTCAATAGATGTACGGGAAAGCTGTTCGAAGCTGCAAAAGCTTAATTAGAAAGTTGATGGAAGAATACAATCTGCAGTGTATAGCACAGAGCACAAAACTAGTTGCAGCATGATTTAATTGGAAAGTCACCATCAAAGACATGCATTGGATAAAGTTTTCACTGATGTACTGCATTCACAACATGATCAATGGAAGCAGCATCATAGGTGTAAATTCTCATGATCAAGAACTTGTGTTTATGCATTTGTCATCAGAATCTATCAAGCAATCACTTGAAGAAAGCAAAATGTTTGACGCCTACTTGATTATTATGATGTTTTGATATTACTGTTTTATTTAACTTTTTTTACAGAAGTTCTGAACTATGATCGAGCAACATTCTTAACATAAGCAGATATGGCTTTTGTGCATATCCGTTTAAAGCAAGTTTAAGAGTAGCCTTCACGTGAAATTTTAGCATATTGCTAAATCGGGTAATCCCCCCGAACATTTCTTCTATAATAATCTCATGATTGTAACATCCACTCATGAGATATTGCAATATTAGTTGTACCCCCCTTACCCCCCCCCCCTTTTTGGAATGTCAGTTGTGCACCTACCTTCTTGTAAAATTACAGTTGTACCCTTTTGTAATATCAGTTATGCCCTTACTTTACCTTAACGAGGTAGGGCCACAACTCATACTCCAAAAAAGAGTATAACTGATACTGCAATATCTTAGGACATAACTGATAAAAACTCATTTATAAAACTATACAACATCCTTATGATAAGCAGTTAAACACAGATCAGCATAGTCAAATAATTATATCAATGAATTGCCGCTAACATTTCAGAGGACATGACATCTAATTGGAATAAGTCAGTTACAGAAGATCTTACAATCATTATACAAGAAATCTTAATAAAAGAACTTAAGCAATGGATGCGTGCATTCTTCTCTACAATAGACTCAAACTGGGTAACATCTTTGTTTGAGAACCAGGAGAGAGAATCTTATCGATGTTATAGAAGTCATTAACATGGATTGCCCTAGCACCCTAACAAGAAATTTCTAAAATATCGGCAGGTGTTTATTACATCAGATATAATATATCTATGATGTATAAAAAGATGGTTGAAGACTTCATATCAACCGTCTCCCATGAAAAAAGCAAAGGGAACCCACATATACCAGTTGTGCGAATCCCACCTAAAGATTAGGACATAGTTGGAGACTGTCCGTCAGCCAGTGGCTAACTGCAACATAATATCACTTGCTCAATATCAGACAGAACAATGACAACTGGCTTGAAGATTGCAGACTGCACTCTAGAGAATCCTGCAATTTACACATTAAGCTATGATCCCCAGACTAGTTTGAAGATGTTCCTGCTTGCACTGCCACTTATCAAATTGCTCTTTCTCTTCAGCATCTCTTCCTGTGCAGAAACATCGCCTTCCTTTAATAACACAAAACGGAAATGACGTCAGAAACTTAATTTAAAATCTCCAACTGATGACAACTTGGGCATCTTACAAGTTTTGAGTCACATATATGTTACTGACGGCTTAAGTTATATGTAGACTGAGTCGTTTAGATTGTGTAAGCTTCCATAAAAAGGAACAAGTGAGAAGAGTACTAACAAGAAGAGAATATGCTCGAGCCAAGGAAATCAACGTTGGATATAAATCTACAACTGCAAGGGCAATCTCTTCCGTAACCTGTGGTACCTGCAGATTGAAGATATCAGAGCATTGCTACACTACATAGTTCTATAATAAGCACTACCTGGATTCCCCAACATTACACAGTTACAAGTATGTTCAATTGCAAACTAAAAGTATTGTAAACCTTAGTTGCCTTCAAGGCTTCAACAAACTAAACAAATAAGCAGAACTTTCTCCTATGCTGCCAGCTACAAGGATTTTCTCACCTCTAGATATGTTGGACCTTACAAAAACCAACCTAAGTTGGGCTTGGCCAAAACTTGAATGGTTTTCCAACAAAGTGCTCTTCCGTACAACACGCGCCTCAACTCCTCCACAAAAACACACAAGTGCGTACATAAGAGCCGTCGCATTTAACTTACCACACTACTTAATCTAGGCATCGATTTCAGAATGAACTAAACCAACTTAAGTGTCTTGTTTTATGATTTATTGGTGTCACACCGACTTTCTTCCTCGATGACCTCATTGCAGGTCAAATATTTTTGTTGTCACGAATTCATGTTAGCGACTTCCTGCAAAGACTAAAGCACTGAATGCTAGTTTCTGATACGACACCAACCTGCATAAGTTGAAGAGAAAATACATCACTGATTGTCAACTTCTCAAGATCTTGACATTTCTTAACAAACTCATTAAACGATGGACAAACTCTTCCGTGTGTGCTATTAGCATTCAAAAATTGCTCTCTGTAAGCTTCACTGATAGCTTTGGTAAGAAACCCGTATTTCTTCACTGTTTCATTAAAGCCAGTGGTCCTTTGCACATCAAATCCTTCAAGAATCTCCGTAGTGAAACAACTGCAGCAAGCAAAATGAATATGAAGTTAATTTCCAGAGCCGATATAGACACAATCATATCAAACGGTATAAATTAGATTCATGGATGAATCTTTAGGTGATACAATTTCAAGAATGATAAGGACTGACAATTATGAACCAACAGAAAACTGAAGCATTCCAATGTTACACCTGCATTAAATTTACAATTATTATTTTGGACTCAAAGGCTAGTCAATATTTAAGAGATAGGCATAACCATTAATAGCTATTACAGGTTTAATAGAGCCATAGGATTGCTGAACTAGCCCAGTCAATGTAAGTTAGTCAATAAACGAGTTAGAAACGTGTGAAATCTTTCAGAAGAAAAGTCATGCTCACGCTGTCTTGATGCTTTCGGCAGCTTCACATCCATTAGGATCTCCTTCAACCAGATAAATCAGCTTTTTAAGTCCGCATCTCTATAAAATTAAGCAAACAAAAGGTTAAACAAAAGTTACGATTATGAAGGTCCAATGTGAAATAAAAAGTGGCAGCTTATTATTCTTTGTTAAGAAAGCCACTATTTGCTTGACTGGATCCGAAATGCAAAACCCCCTAAAAAGCCTTAAAGTAAAATTATTATCCCCTACACATATTCTACACATAAAATAGTAACTAATATTGGTTTCAACATACACTTCAATACAGATGCTGTACTACTCATTTCTACACTATAGCTACAGAAAAAAAGAGACTAGAAAAACTCATAAATTTACCACCAAATGCTCCTTACTAACATATTGGTTAAACAATTATGGGGGACACTAAGCTTAAAAAAGACAGCCCAGAAGAAAATTTTCTTACTGGTAACCGTGACCCTAACACCCAGGTATTTTCACAGAGTGTGTCCGTAAATAAAAGCAATAAGACTTCAGAAACAGTCTCTTTGTAATGTCGTGATACCCGAATCAAAATATAATGAAGTGACAGCGATATTGTAATTAAACAGAAAGTACATAGGGTGAAGCTTTCTTTAATCACATGATTTAAGAGCAAACCTTTCTGTTTCTATTTTTTATGAACAGATCTATGTGTGTAAGTACGTCCCTTATGTTAACTAAATTATTACAAGATTACTGGCACTGCTTCAACAGTCAGCAATGCAACGATAGTTTCAAAAACAGTAACCAAACGTAGCACTCCTTCTACAGGGAAAAAAGGATAATAATGCATTTCAAAAAACTTAAGCAAGATGAGTTGCAATTTGTAATTTTAGTGAGAAGATAGGAAAACTTACTAGTAACCTTAACTTTTGATCTCTGTAACGATTATCCCGGATTGAATGACGTAAATCATCGACTCTTTTCCTTTCAACAATGAAGTCAAGTACATACTCCATATTGAGTTCTCTGTGACGAGCTACCCAAATACCATCTCCAACTGGCAACCTCCTACTCTGTAAAAAAACAGAAAACTTTAACTCCATACAACAAAAGGGTGTTCAATTATCACTTCATTAAACAACAGTAAACTTGGTTTCAGTTTCTCATCGAAAAGAGGACAAATGTCAAATTATCACTTCACTAGGTGGGGCTTTGCATCCACTACCTCCAGATGGAGGCTTGACCGATTCCTAGCTTCATTGCCTCCAGTAGAGGCATCACCAGTGGCATATGTAAAAGCACGCACGATCTTTATTTGACCACACACCTCAACTCCGGGTTCTAGTGATGGCAGTAAAACTGGCCTTTACCCAATCCTGGCATCATGAGCCTGGGTTCAGTAGGAGGGATAGTGCACTAGCATGAGATTCCTCGTGAGTCCTTACATAGATGCAACTCGGCTCAGGTCGCTGCACTGATCAATTATAGTTGCAAGTTGAAGGAAAAGATGCAAGTTCACATGGTTTTAGGGATGGTTTTTGTGGATGACTTGATGACTGCTATGAAGAGGTGGCCGGAAGTTGTCATATGTGACTTCCGGATGGGGATGCCAATAACAGCTCCTTCCACTTCAATGCCAGCAACACGATGCGAAGAAACTATCTAGACAAGTAAAGGGTAGGGTCTGAGGAAATGAAAGGTGGAAGAGAGTCTGGGGTGGTCATGACAGAACTTTCATGCAATTCACTGGTTCCAACGCCCCTAGTTCTTGGTGGTCAATGGGCAGAAAAGTGTCCTGACCATGTGTTGAGGCTTCTGACAACTTGGTGAAGGACGTCAGTCAGGAGGTTGCACTTGCAATGGCTTCCCTAAAATGTGGGGTTCCCCAGGCCCAAAAAAATTATCAATGTTTTTACCGCGAGTTGTAGGTGTTGGAGTATAAGTTGTATGCGCCTATTATGTTGTAGCAGGGTAAATGGATCCTGGAGAAGACCCATTTACCCCATCCACTGTTTAGTCCCACATGGACCAGTGGTGGGACTTGGAGGCTCTGGGAAGGCTATATAAGGAGCCCCAGACCTCCTGTACTCATTGAGAAATTCTAATAGAATATCCGCCCCGTTGAGGGCTTCTCCTGTGGTTTCATCCCGCTCCTCACGGAGTAGGGTTCCACATAAAAATCTTTGTATTCTTCGTGATTATTCTTCTTTATTATGTTATTCCGCTTCCGCTTTCTATTTCTTAACATGGTATCAGAGCGGGACGATTCTCGTGGATTTTATATTGGCTATTTGTTCGAGATTCGAGTTTTTTTTTATGTGCGGCTATTGAAGATCATTTTTTCAAGGAAATTTCTAGTTTGATTCAAGTGTTGTCGTTCTATGGGTTTTGAAACCCTAAATTCTGAAGGAGCACGCTCCTTCTTCCAGCGGGCGGCGCTCTTGCGTGATTTATTGTCGTTGTCTGCGTAAATCACCAGCCGCAGCAGAAGCCAGGCGCTCTCTTCCAGATCTGGCACAACCTCCAACTCCAGGCGCTCTTTCAAATCGACTCCCATCTTAGGGTGGCGCAGGAACTGCAAGCCCTCGATCCCAGGGCGGATCAGGACTCCAAGGCGGCGCAGCAGCAGCGCCCCTTCTTCTCCATCGACATCAGGACTCCTCTTTGCCGTTATGCAACCCTAGCAGGCGACGCGTTCCTCTGGCGATTTCTGTTATTCTCCAGGCGCATGATCGCCAAGGTGCCTCCTCCTCAACCGCGCGCAGGCGGCGCGCGGCACCGCCCAGATCGCTCCAGTCCTCCCAGGCGCGGAACCCCCTTCATCCTTTGGCAGCGCGCGAGATCCCAGGCGGCCCTCTCTTAGCGCCGCAGCCCAGCCTCCAAGTCCTTGCGATGCCCCCATGCGAGCCCGCACATCGCACATCTCCTCCCCGATCCAGGCGCAACTCCAACAGTGCTGGCGACGCCAGCAACGCGTACTCCCGATCCCTAAGGCGGCGCACTCCTGCAGCCCAGGCGCACCATCGCCGGCCCCTGGCTTGCTCTTCCTTCTCCACGCAGCAAGCGCGCGCAACCAAGTCGAAGTCGCAACCTACTGGCGGTCTCCCCCCAGGTCGATGGCGATGATTCCTTCAAGATCTCCCGCAGAGGCGACGCAAAGCCCAGGCGGGGCTCCCAGTGCAGGCGGCGCAAGGCAGCGTCGAAGGCCATCTCCTGGCGGCATTTTTTTTTCTCTCTTTCCTTACAAAAAGGGTTCCCGATGGAACCTTTATTAAGTGTTTAGAAACCCTAGTGGGCGTTACTGTTTTCTTAAAAAAAAAAAGAAAAAAAAGAGGAAGGAAGAGCGGCTGCTAAGATAAAAAAAAAAGGAAAGGCAGACGGGGAGTTGGCCGTATAAAAAAAAAAGAAAAAAAGGAGGGGAGGTGCAATTGGCCCATTGGGCCGTATTTAAAAAAAATTAATAAAAAAAAAGGCGCGTACAAAAAAAAAAGCCGTACGCAAAAATTTTTTTCAAAAAAAAAAAGAAGAAAAAAAAAGAGGCGCGTACATAAAAAAAAAAGTCGTACGCATAGTAAGGAAAAAAAATTCTCTTTGAAAAAGTCGCATACAAAGAAAAGCCGTATGCAAATTTTTTTTTAAAAAAAAATTTTCAAAAAAAAATGATGACGGCTTTAAAAAAAATGAAAAAGCCGCAAGTTTCATGTTGTTTTTCCCCCATTTTATCTTGTCTTCTCCCAACTTTGTCGACGACATTTTTCCGACAAATATGGGAGAAAGGGGGAGTATATATGTAGAGTCACAGGTCTTGTGTTCCAGATGCAAATTCAGATTTCCAGATCGGTCAGATTCCAGACTCTACAGTTGTTCAGACTCGACGATTGTCTTCCGAGTCTCCAGTTTCAGACACGCACGAGTGTGCGGTCATTGTCAGATGAGCATAAGTTGCCATCGTTTGTTTCGAGGTCCCCATCATTCTTGTTGTTGTTCGGCCAGAGTTTTCATGTGAGCCATAGGGACTCCAGAGCAGAGTACCATTCCCTTGAAAGCAAGGGTTTTCATGTGGTATCATAGGTACACCAGAGCAGTGCACCATTCTCTGAGCCAGATGGGAGAGACCCAGTTCTCCGACGAGGAGACTTCAGGCGCAAGTTCAGACTCGATGGTCAGGTTACGAGTCTTCAGTCGACTCACACTCCAGCCCGTTCGTCCTCCTCACCTGCACGGCATGAGAAGCAACGTCCTCGACTGCAGCATGTGCGCGTTGGGTTGATATTGTCCGTAGTGTCCTGTAGCGTGAGTTGAGTTTCTTTCTTTCTGTTTGTCCAAACTGAGCATTGCATGCTCCAGCTTGAGGGGGAGTGTTGGAGTATAAGTTGTATGCGCCTATTATGTTGTAGCAGGGTAAATGGATCCTGGAGAAGACCCATTTACCCCATCCACTGTTTAGTCCCACATGGACCAGTGGTGGGACTTGGAGGCTCTGGGAAGGCTATATAAGGAGCCCCAGACCTCCTGTACTCATTGAGAAATTCTAATAGAATATCCACCCCGTTGAGGGCTTCTCCTGTGGTTTCATCCCGCTCCTCACGGAGTAGGGTTCCACATAAAAATCTTTGTGTTCTTCGTGATTATTCTTCTTTATTATGTTATTCCGCTTCCGCTTTCTATTTCTTAACAGTAGGACCTTCTTGGACAGGAAGTGGTTGCTATGTTTTGGGTTTTCATGGCAGAGAATTCTACTTTTGAGGAGATTAATTGGTTCTTCATGTTTGCTGTGCCGAAGAAGGTGACAACAATATAGATGACTTCAATTGTTAGAGCTGTCTAATTCCATCCACCATATTGTGAATACGATCTTCACTAATTGATAAAAGGAGGTAATTGTTGATGATGTGACCTTGGACCAATCTGCTTTCATACAGGGCCACTCTATCACTGTGACCTTTTTAGCAAGTGGTTGACGCATGCGAGAGAAATCAAACCTAGCTATTCTTATGCAAGATGGACTTTAGCAAGACTTACGACTCGTTGAGATGTCAACTTTTCTTTTCTATCCAGCCAGGTCGGACAGATAATGCCAACAACAAGCGCTTCCACTGCAAGTGCAACACATGGTGCCAATTAATTAACCTATTAGCATATCCACAGCCTAGGCACCTTCACCGATCCAATTCGAGACATCACAATCAGTACATTATATTAAGGAGATTTTATCGCTCTTTCGACCGTGTATGATGCTATATAGTAACTCTCGAAAATTGTAGGAATTTAAAACTCTTTATAATTTCCCAAATGGTTTAGTGCAACAATATATAAACTCCTTGAATTCGAAAACTCCTTTTCAATTTCAAAAGATTAAGTGCAACAATCTAAACAATTCTTTGAATCAAAACAATTTTTATTTCAAAAGATGTATAGTGCAACAATCTAGACAATTCGTGAAATTAATCAAATCAATTTCACAATTTCTAATTGCATTGCAAGCATTCAAGTGCATAAATATTCAAAGGAAATATGAAATAAAAAAGACTTTCTAATTTATTGTATATATCCAACATAAACAAACAATGATTTAGGATTCAAATTTGCAAGCTACGACCATTGCACTTCAAATTAGAAAACCTCATACAACTTGGACTTAAAATTTGTTGTGACCTCAAATATTTCCAAAATACTAGGTCCAACTCCTAATGTAAATATATCAAATACATTTCCATCAATTTGGGGTCCCAAAATATGAAAAAAAGTTGATTAAAATAATCAAGTACTCTTACAACTCTGCCTTCAGAGAAATTCAATTTCTTGAGGCCGCACGGTCGGAATCGTGTGAAATGTTTCACACTGACTAGGGACTTAATTTATGACTTATTAATCAGTATTTTATCATGTTATATGACCCAAAAACAATGAGTTATATGACAAAATATTTGCCCTACTTAATTATAGGAAAAGGCTTTGTTGTTGTTGTTGTATCTTCTCCCAAATGTCACCAACAATTGGTGCATTTTTTGGGCATGAGTCCAGACCTTCTAGACCTCATATATATCCAAAAATATGTTGAAAATAGGGGAGAACAATAGCAACTTCGAAAGTTACCAAATCATTCAAATCGCTAAAATTGTCGCAAAACAATGTACTCGATGATCGGGATAATCTAGCTAATTGTTTATCGGACTTGATGCAATCCAAATCCTTCATCGTCAATATTACATTGGAATGTGGCTTGATGCAACCCCGATAAGGTGTGAAACAAAATGTCCATTGCATCATGTTGTTTGTCATAGCAGCAGTCGAAGCCCTCCTTGACATTTTGGAAAAGTTCCAAGCCTCATAGTCAACCATAAAAAATCATCAAGTTCCTTCAATCATGTAGAGAAAGAATTCATTCTGCATTTCAAAATACTTCAATTGGTACACGCAAGAAATAGGTCGATTCTGCAACATTTTTGTTCAATGTCCGTGGTATCACATGAGTCAAGGGAATAGCTCCTTGGCCTCTGAATTCCATATAAAGAACACAATGAGAATAAAGACCCTCTTTAACCTCCATTCTGATTGACTGTATATATCATATAAAAAAGCAAAGGAAGATGAGACAGTTTTTTCCAAGGAGTCAAAACAAAAAATATATATTGTTCTTTTTTATCGAATCGATCAATAACCACTACATCACATGTCCTCTCTGATTCGGGAAGCAAAGCGCACGTGCAGGACATGTGGCTATGGTCTAAGTATCTGAGGCCAATATATATATATATATATATATATATATATATAACGGTGTCCATGTCTTAACACCCAAGTTGAAAGAGCACGTGGAAGTTTCAAGCCTTGTAAGCTAGTTGTGTAGGTGGGAAGTCACATCCCACTCATGAAAATCACTCTAATCACGATGTCGGGCACTAAATCAAATAGAAAGGTCAACGACTAGAAGCAACAAACTTTTTTCCCAAGAGCTCACCAACTGATCGAAGTTACAATGAGGGATCTCTTCCCTCTACCTGTGTTGAGGAAAGGCAATTGCTTGGCAATGGTTGAAAAAGATCTTTGCTTTTGAGGATAACATTGACCATTCTTTGGTTAACCTGAAGCTGATGCCTGCTCGATGTGAGACGATAATAACCTCAACACCCTTCTACCTTCCCTCGACGATAAGCTAAGTACGTACGTCAGGCACGGCACGCTTCTGCAAAAAATAGCATGAGAAAGCAAAGGTCTATTTTTTTCACAACCCAATTGGAGGGTAGGCGTCCGAATGAGAAAATTCCCCCGGCGTTCAGAACTAGCCAAGTGCCCAAGCAAATAAGTGGAAGGAACATTTTTCTACCCGTTGTAGAACTAACTTCTCTTGACTACTTCATAATCTCGTGACTGATATTATAGAAAAGCAAATATAAGCTCGCTTGTTCACCTCGCCTTCGCTTTACTCCAAATACTTAAAAACTTAGCATACTCCAACTAGTTTATGCCTTCATCTTGGGGACTATGTGTCGTAACTCGTACCACTATACTAATATCCGCAATTCTAGTGTCGTATCTTCGTCTATCGATGTTAAGCTCAACGCTATCACCTTAGCTTGTAGAACTTTAAATTGGCATAATTCATGCTTTTGTAGGCTCACTAGCTTGCTTCCTCTCTGAGGCTTGACGTTGCCCTTCCCCAAGGCATGATGAAGGTTAAACCTTTTCCCCGAGGACATTATCTAGTTTAAGCCTTTTTTCTTAGCAATTTGGGTTCGAGGAAGTAGCAAAAGATCAAGAAAAGGAAAGCAAGGGAAAGCAACAAGCTAGAAGAAGAGGAGGAAGGAACATAGGATTAAGATTAAGGAATGGAAGAGGACATAATTATATATTAGAGTGCAAGACCTCTAATATATAATTGGAGGGCCTAGGTGAAATTATAGCTCAACTTTAACACCCCTTTGATAAAAAAAGTCAGAGGTTTAGTGATTCAGTCTATAGCTACTACATCCATTTGGTGAATGAAATTGGCAAAGGTAGCACTAACGCATTTAATAGTTAGTAAGTTGTTTCCAAGTCGACGACCTCTTCTTTGTAAATCAGGAAGGGGATCAACCAAATACAGAGATTGGGCTCAGTCGGTTGTATATTTACTGGCGTGGGGAAAGACTCAAGTTTGTAATATAGTTCTTCCCATCCCCACTCCTCCTAAAAAGCTTCCCTCCGCACTGTCCTTTTCCAGCAATTTGTCCCATGCTATTGCCCAAGTTTTAGATGCAGCAAGTAGAGGAAAACATTTTAAAATGGTCGATACCAAAAATAAAGCACCTAACTTTCCACGTAGATAGGAAATTACCATGTGATGCTTCTTTATTCTATCAAATTTTCACGGAAGTCTTCCTAATTCTTTTTTTAGATCAAAGAGAGAGAAACACGTTATGGTGTCCGTTCCAGCTATATTGGAAAAAAGGGAAGTTACAAGAAAACTTACATACATCAAGACTCAATTAGAGACTTGTTGGAAGAAAAGAATTGCATATCATAGAAGAGACCCTAGGACCCTCTATATAAGAGAAAAGCCTGGAACAAACATACACCATAATAGCAACGATACCTCTAGGTGTCTTTTGCACAAACAGGGAATGGTTAGCATTAGAACGCCTGTACCCCTGTTTCTCAAACAGGTCTGAGAGTTTCTGGAACCAAGCTCTGGGGCTCTGCTTAAGACCATAGATAGCCTTATGAAGTCTGCACACCGTAGGACACTCCCCCTCAACAGCAAAAGCATGTGGTTGTTGCATGTATACTTCCTCCTGTAAGTCACCGTATAGGAATGCATTCTTCACATCTAACTGGTAGAGTGGCCAATCACGAGTAACGGCAACAGAAAGAAGTATCCGCAAAGTGGAATGACGAGCAACCGACGAGAATCTATCCAGATAATCCACCCCATATGTCTGTGTGAAGCTACGAGCAACAAGGCGAGCCTTGTATCTGTCAATATTGACGTCTGCTTTCTGTTTAACTGTGAAGACCCACTTGCAGCTCACTGGAGAAACATCAGGAGGTGCGCGAACAAGACTCCACGTGCCTCTTGACTGAAAAGCAGTCATTTCTTCTTCCATGGCCAAGCGCCATCGACTATCCTGTAGTGCATCTTGATAATTCCGTGGACAATGCAATAACAAAGTTCCTGAATTCACCAGTGAGACGGTCAACTGACATAGAAGATGCAATAGGATATGACGTGTAGCTCCGCTTCTGCTTTTGTAGAGCAATAGGTACATGTAAGTCATATGTCTCCCCAATTGGCCTCTGTAAATCTTCCTGCTCAGGAAAATCATCATAATCATCAATGGTAATATTTTCAGAACATACCTTAGGCGAGCAAGATGACGAGCGGTGACCATGAGCAGAAGTAGGCTTACGGGTATAGTGGAATGGTAGTGGTGAGACAGGCACCGTGACTGGAGGTGGCGGTGGAGATGGTGGTGGTGGTAACGGTTCTGATGGAGACAGTGGTGGTGGTGGCATGTAGATAGCATCAGTAGTATCGGTATTGGCAGAGGGAACCAATTGATCACCTGTTGACGAGAAGTACATAACAGATTCGAAAAAGGTAACATCCGCACTGACTAAATACCGCCTTCGCAATGGATCATAACACTTGTACCCCTTCTGCGTTCTGGAGTACCCGACAAAGACACACTTGACAGCCCTAGGAGAGAGCTTGTCAGTCCTGGGAGACAACTGGTGAACAAAGGCGACCGAGCCAAACACGCAAGGAGTAAGGGAGAACAATTCTTTGTTAGGGAAAATAAAAGAGAATGGAATCTTGTCACCTTAGACGGATGACGGTATTCGATTAATAAGATAGCACGCCGTAAGAACAGCATCCCCCCAGAAAGAATGAAGAGCATTACTCTGTATGAGAAGTGACCTGGTGACATCAAGTAAGTGACGATGTTTCCTTTCAGCAACCCCATTCTGTTGGGAAGTATAGGCACATGATGTTTGGTGGATAATCCCTTGAGATGAAAATTAACTAGATGGGGTATGAGTACAAAGTTCCAGTGCATTATCACTTCTCACAGTTTTAACAGATGCAGAAAAAATATTACGAACTTCATTAATGAAATTGATGATAATATTCCCTACTTCAGATTTATTCTTTAACAGAAATACCCATGACACACGAGAGAAGTCATCAACAATAACTATATAAAACATGTGTCCCTGATGATCAGGAACACGACTAGGACTCCAGATATCGACATGGAATAACTCAAACTTGGAGGTACTACTCCGACACTGACGATTGGGAAACGTAGACCTGTGATATTTTCCCAACTGACAAGCCCCACATTGAATGGACGTGTGAGGTGAAACCTGGCGTAACATGTGACAAAGCATCTGAAGCGGTAGGTGTCCAAAGCGCAGGTGCCACAGTAATGGGGAGGTTCCAACAGGTAGATATGAGGTTCCAGCATAAGGAGTCCGACTAAGGCGATAGAGTCCGCCTTGCTCATAGCCGCATCCAATCACGTTGCCCGTAAGGATGTCCTGAAAAACAAGAGAGGATGGATCAAAAATAGCTCGACAATGTAAATCCTTTGTAAGTTGGCTAATGGACAACAAATTCATCGAAAAATCAGGTGCATGTAACACATTCTTGAGATGCATGGATGGTGTCAATCTAATCTCCCCCTGACCAGTAATCGGGGAATGTGTCCGATTAGCAATAACCACTATACGGCCTGGAGAAACTTGTCTGTATCCAGTAAGTAGACCTTGATCACCACACAGATGATGTGTGGCACCAGAATCCATAATCCACTCTAAAATATCTGATCCACTACTGCTAGTGAATGCATAGGTGCTACTTGATGTATTGGTGGAAGCAGATGCAGATGTGGCAACGCCGGCATGACTCTCAGAAGTAGATGCTGATGTTGCAGGACCAGATGGAGGAATGATGTCCCTCAGACGGGCTACAAGATCATCAAAATGCTGATCCATAGATGACGCGGTTGGGGGCTCGATCTGTTCAGCGACTCGTGCAGAAGCTGGAAAACCATGCTTAGAATATCATGTGTCCTCGGTATGTCCAGAACGGTGGCAAAAGGTACATGATGGTCGAGTGCGGCCTCCTCTACTGCGAGGTCCACGGCCACGGAACTGATGATGACTTCCTCGACCTCTATTTGCTGCCATGGCTGAGGTTGTTGAATTCGTAGCAGACGAGGGAACAGTGATACGACTCAACCTGTGAAATGCCTCCTCCATAGGAGGAATAGTAGAGTCCGCCAGGATATGGGAACGTGCTGCCTCATATTCAGGATCAAGGGAAGCAAGAAAAACAACCACCATAGTGGCATTCCGATAGGTCTTCTGTTGCTCTGGAGTGGTTGTAAGAGGCATGAAGCTATAAAGCTTCTCAAACATTCCCCGTAAGGAGGTATACAACGAGTGTAGAGACCGTCCATTCTGCTTAATTGTAAATATGTAATGCTGGAGTTGCAAAATCTGTCTCATTCTTTGCCTGAGAATATGTAACAGCCAGAATATCCCACATTGCTTTTGCAGTGGGCTGATGAAGAATATCATTGGCAATCTCAATTGCCAGGGTTCCAGATAAACAAACCTTGGTATATGCGTCATCTGCCTCCCATGAGGCATTGACCCCAATCTTCTCAGCATGCTCTTCTTCAGTAAGAATGTGTTTCTTACCGATTGACTTCATCATACTCATGAACTGCATTGCCCACAGTTCATAATTTGAACCATCCATCTTCAAAATCGGCGTTGGACCTCTGAAGGCGCCTATAGACGGAATGTCTGCCTTGCTCTCTGACTTAGTGATGACGGAGGACTAGGGTAGTAGATTGAAGGTATGATCGTCTACATGGACATTAACAAGTTTAGTTGCATGTGTAGACTCAAGCAACCAAACCCATTACTTTGTGGAAGCGTGCGGAGCGAGTTCTGAGATCACGCGCACGCACTTGACTTAGGTTTTTTTTTCTCGCGTACGCGGAAGTCGAAACCTTTAGAAGGTCACACACAGGGAAGATCACTGGGCACGCGAAGATCACATGCAGAGGAAACACGCTAGGTAGGCGCACAGATCTTACGCAAGTGCACAGTGCGCACAGATCACACGCAGGGGCAAGATAATGCGCAGGAGATGCACGCTGGGCAAGTGGACAGTGCGCACAGATCTCACTCAGTCGCACGATGCGTGCAGCGCACAGCGTACACCGCGATTGATGTGCACAGCGCTGCGTGCGAGATCGGAGGCGCACAACGCACGGTGCGTGAAGGAGGGTAGGGGCGTAAGATCGGAGGCGAAGGCGCGAGACTGGCGGCGCGCGAAGGGGCTCGAAGGTGGGGCTAGGGTTAGGGTTTTGGCTCTAGAACTCCGGTCTAGGACCGTCGCTCTGATACCATGTTGGAAAAATAAGAGAACATGTTTATTCCATCTGCCCTAGGCTCTCTTATATAGGAGAGTAGCCTATAGGTAAAATACATACAGAGTCCAACAGAAAATAAAAATATAAGAAAAGTACAGAAGAGAATGATATATCTCTACAATCCTTGGCAGTCTGAATGGCATGCTCATCATCACTAGTGTCAATAAAATCATCAACATAGACAAGAATAACAACAACACCTCTTGGTGTCCTCTGAACAAACAATGAGTGATCCACAGTGGACCGCTCAAATCATTGGTGCTATGTCAACTCTAAAAGCTTCTGGTACCAAGCTCTCAGACTCTACTTCAAGTCGTAAACCGCCTTATGGAGCCTACACACCTTCTGAGACTCCTCCTCAACTGCAAACCTTGGTAGTTGTTGCATATATACCTCCTCCTTTAGATCGCCATATAGAAATGTATGCTTCACATCAAGTTGGTAAAGAGGTCAGTCCTGTGAAACAACAACTGATAGAAGACAGCGCAGGTCGAATGTCCGACCACCGGAGAGAAGGTATCCTGATAGTCCACCCCATAGGTTTTGGTGAACCCACGTGCTATAAGCCTTGCCTTGTAGCGATCCACACTGCCATCTGTCCATTGCTTCCGTAAAGATCCATTTGCACCCCACAACATAGGCACCTAGAGGAGCAGAAACAACACTCTAGGTACCACGAAACTGCAAAACGGTCATCTCCTCTTCCATGGTAAGTTGTCAACTACTATCATGTAAGGCAACCTGATATGTTCGTGGGATAGTAACAGCAGAAAATCCCATAACAAACTACTTCTACTCCTCTGAAAGATGGTCCAAGAAAACATGAGCAGTTAGAGGATAAGTGACACAGTTACGATGCAGCTTCCTCAAGGCAATAGATACATCTAGGTCATCAACTCTTTGTTCTCTAGTAGCAGCTCCTCATGAACAGTATCTTGTGGAACACACATATCACCAGTGCCATCAATAGAAATAATGTGTTCATTACATACCTGAGGTGGTGCTGGATGACGGGGAAGGTGCATGAGCAGAGGGGCGAGTAGAGGACCTATGAATGTAAAACTGTGGTAGGAATTGTGTCAGAGTAGACGGTAGTGGAGGCAGTGGAGGTGGAGATGACTGAGACTCAACAAAGGCATGCAGTTCACTAAGTAACATGTAATGAGGACCGCATCACCCCCATAACGAATGAGGAGCTTGACTCCGAATCAAAAGAGTCCTCATGATGTCTAAAAGATGGCGGTGTTTGCTTTCAACAACACCATTCTGCTGTGAAGTGTAAGCACAAGAATTCTGATGAATAATACCTATAGATCTGAGAAAGTCAGACAGTTGTAAAGTAGAAAAATCCAAGGCATTGTCTATGAGAATAAACTTCACAGTAGTAGAAAAAATATTCTTAATTTCAATAAGAAACAATTTAATAACAGAACCAAGAACCAACTTCAAACTTAATATTTAACAAAAAAAACCAAGATAATCTAGAGAAATCATCCACAACAACCATATAGAACCGATGTCCCTAATGATCGAGAACACGACTAGAACCCCAGATATCAAAATGAAACAACTCAAACGACTGACTACTGTGACGACTCTGACAACTCGGAAAAGAAGAACAATGGTGCTTCCCAAGCTGACATGCCTCACATTCCAAGGTAGTACGAGTAGAGATCAGAGGGAGAACATGACACAGCTTCTATAGAGGAAGGTGTCCAAAAACGAAGATGCCACAAGAAAGGAGAAACATATCCAGAAGGAATAGTAGCAGTGGCAACACACGGTGGTTGGACTAATTTGTAAAGCCCTCTCTGTTCACGACCACATCCAATCATCCTGTCCATGAGTATGTTCAGAAACACAAGAGAAGAAGGATCAAATATGACATAACAATGTAAATCTTTTGTAATATGGCTAATAAACAAAGGATTCATCTGAAATGTTGGAGCATGTAAGACATACTGCAAACGCATCGAGGGAGCTAGAATAATCTCCCCTTAACCTACAATGGGTAGATAAACTCCATCAGCAATCATCACTGATCCACCAGGAGGGATAGACTTATAAGAATTGAACTGTGCTCGATCGCCACACATGTGATGAGATACTCCTGAGTCCATGATCCAATCAGTCAAATCGGAACTGCTACAACTGGTAAGTGCATAAGAAATACCTAACAAACTCGAAGAAGCTCTGGTCGCAGCTGCAACATCTGAAGAACCTGTAGATGAAGTAGTTGGAGTAGTCATCATCTCTCTCAGTCTGGAAACAATATCATCAAATCGTGCACCATGAGATGGAGTTGAAATAGGCTCTGTCTGCTCAGCAACACGAGCAAACGCAGGATACCCATGCTTCAGATAGCATGTCTCCTTCGAGTGACCTGGACGGTGGCAATGTGAGCATGGGCCACACCGATGTCCTCCTCGGCTACATCTCGAAACTGTGATGTACCCTCTCTAAGCTGCCATAGCAGAGGGAGTCTGGACCATGGTAGTAGATGAAGTAGTGATCCTTCTCAGATGCTTGTAGAGCTCTATTAGAGGTATCGTCTCTCCAATAAATAGTTGAGTACATGTTGCATCATACTCAGAGTCAAGAGATGACAAAGAAACTCATGTCATAGTGGCATTTTGGTATGCTTGATGCTGCTTAGTGTTGGTAGTAATAGGCATAAAGCTATGCAGACACTCAAATATGCCTCTAAGATGTGACAAGTGTGCATGAAGAGATCGACTATTCTGCTTAGTTGAAAAAATATCATACTATAATCGTAAAATCTTGCTCTCATTCTTAGCCTTCTCATATATGTCTGCTAAGATGTCCCACATAGCCTTCGTTGTAGGTTGATTGACGATGTCGTTGGCAATCTCCGTGGTGAGAGTTCCGGAGAGCCAAATCCGAGCAAAAGCATCATCTTGCTTCCAAAAAGCATTAGCCATGATCTTGTCCGCCGGCTCTGAATCTGTCAGAATGTGCTCCTTGTTATGGCACTGCATAAGGGTGAGAGAGAAACTGCATGGACAACAACTCGTGGTTGGTCCCATCCATCTTCACGATGGGAGTTGGGCTCTTGAAGGCATCATAAGATGAAAAAACGTCATCCTTGTTCTCTAACAAGGTAAAAGAAAGCCGACAATCCGGAACAAAACTGAAGAGTAGACTACTCTAAGCGAGTCTATGTTAGCCATGTGAGCTCGAGGCGAACCATTCCTACAATAAATGTTATTATAATGTTCAATTTACCAATAAAAGTTATTGCTTTATTTCACTTCATGTCCGAGATTAAATGAATGAATGCACTATAAGGTCCATTAGTACAATTAGGGTTATGTACCATGACCATCTTAATGATCATACAATTGTTGATTCAATTGTTGAATCATAGAGGCTAGTGCTTGGATGAATATCTAATGAATTAGATTGAGGACTCATCAAGCATCGTCAAATGATTATTACGAGATGATCTCCAACCTGACTAGGAGATGACAATCCTTTCTCTTTTGGATGATATCTGGCTGACCTCTTGATGCAGGTCCTTTGCATAGGAATAAAGATTCAAGGTGTCAGATTAATTAGGTCAAAGAGTTGACTTGACGAGATCGAGATAACTAAGTCTTATGTCGTATGTTGTCGTGATATAGGCATGCATCCTCTGACCGGAGATAGACGCATTGATATATGTCTGAATATGTTCATTTGGCAGACCGATAGGTTGATGCCTAATCAACGTTTATACATTTGGCATCTTAGTTGTTGGAACATCCAATGGTTCTTGTTGGAACTGCAACAGGCACCATCTGTTGTTGTTGAGTTGCAACAAAACAATTTGAAGCCCCTCTCTTTTGCTACAGTTGTTGCTGATTGCAACAGGAGTTGATGCCCAAGCAACTAGGCTGCAAGATGCACTGATGAGCTGTTGTGCTGCTAAATGCAAGATCTCATCCAAATTTGAAGATCAAAGAGGAAAAATCCTATTTCCTTACTCTTTGTTGCTATGCATGTACTATTTTGCCTCTCTTTTGCTGCTCTTTGAGTAAATTTCACACAATTTGATTCTCGATTTCAAGTTCCAGAATCATTACTCATGATCTTAGATTTTAAAAAATGAAAATTTGGGGTTCTTGAAAAGTGTATAAGCTCTTGATAAGCTCTTGAATTTTAAATTTAGAGGATGACATGCGATTTTTGCTACTAATCTCCATTAATTAAATTGAAGAAATTAAAATTCAAGATAATATATGTTCTCTACTCAAATTCAAATTTGAAAGATTTAAATTTTGTATTTAATTTAGGTGTCGTTCGGGTATAAACCCCCCTTTGGGGGTTTACCTCCTTTACCCCATTCTTTCTCTTTCCAAGTGAGTCCCACATTTTCCCTTTTTTTAAATATTAAATGAATTAATTTTATTCCATCTATTCCATCAAAAAATAATATATTATACCATCATATAAAAATTATAAACTACCCCACTTCTACTCACTTTTTCAAACTCCAATACAATCACATCACAATAACTACTCATTTTTTCAAACTTCAATACAATCATATCACAATAAACCCATTTCTAACCCATCCCCAGTTTAACCCTCTATCCAAACACCAAAACCCAAAAATGGATTACCTGCAACCAGTTTAACCCACCTAAACCCACTATCCAAACACACCCTTAGAGAAATTGAAGGTAATAATGTTCTGTGCTCAAATTTTCATTTAAGATAACAATCTCTGTTCAAATTCTAGATCGAAAGATTTAAATTACTTATTTGAATTTGAGAAATTAAATTTAATATATTATATATTCTCAGCTCAAATTTCAAATTGAAAAATTTAAATTTCTTATTTGATTTAGAGAAATTAAAGGTAATGTCTCTGCTCAAGTCTTCATTTAACAAACTATTCTCTGTTCAAATTCCAAATTGAAAGATTTAAATTACCTATTTGAGTTTGAGAAATTTAATTTAAGATAAATTATGTGTTCTCTGCAATTCCAAACTGAAAGATTCCAAAAAGAAAGATTTAAAGTTCTTATTTGATTGGAAAAATTAAATTTAAGACTTAAATTTCTTATTTGATTTGGAGAAAATTAAGATATTATTATATTCTCTGCTCAAATTTCAAATTAAAAGATTTAAATTACTTACTGTTATTTTGATTTGGAGAAAATTAAATTTAAGATCCGCTCCATAATTCAAATTAAAAGGTTTAATTAAGATACTATTTTTTATCAGGAGAAATTAAATTAAGATATTATTCTCTGCTCTAAAAAATCTCCTGATATGGGCATTTTAGATTTCATATCAGAATTTAGAACCAAATCCAATGAATAACTTCTAATCTAATAAATTAAAAAGTTGGAAATTATGCATTTTTTCTTTGAACTTAGATCCAGACAAGGTTCAGAAAGTCGATATGCGGTATTCGTTCGATCAGGCGGTCTGGAGCGAGTAAGCGGGTAGGCGGAAGTATATGCAGAAGTATATGTGGAATATGCGGTTTCTATTATTTTAATTAAAAATAATTAAAAATATAATAATAATTTTAAACATTAGATATTTATGTTTAAAATATATAACATGGAAGAAATATGAAGTGAAGACTTTATTCTACAATGTGATATCAACCAAAGCATTTTCAAAGGTCATCCATTTCCCAGAGACAAAAATGTTAACGCTGGAGAGAGTAAAAAATGTTGTAAATTGATTGAAGAAAGAAAAAAATTTGTTTGATATCCTTGTCGAATTGGAAGGAAACCTTTTTTTGAAGTGTAACATTGTTAGTAAACACAACCATGAACCTTCATATTTTAGTAAATGGTGTATTTGTCTACTCAAAGTCAAATATTAAAAAAATTCAACCATTTAAATTAAATATATGTAATTTGTTCCGTGCAGTTAAAAATCCCATGCAAATATGGCATCTATATTCATTTTATCCTAAAAAGATCTAAGATACACATGTAATTTATTCAATATTCATGCAGTTATGAGATAATGTAGAAGTTAGAGCTATCGTTGGAGAATATAAAAAATAGAAATTTGTTGATGCTAAATTTAAAAAAAATAGAGAGATTTAGAGCTAAATAGATCAATCAACAAACCTTGGAAAAGGAGAAAAAGATGGAGGAGCAACCCATGTAGAAGTCGAGAAGATGATGGAGAAGCAAATAGTTACCTCTATTACATATGCGACCGCATATGCAGTTTACTCGGCCGAGTATACCCCCAGACCCACATATTGACCGAGTATAGCATACTCGGTGCGGTAGGGGGTCCGCCTACGCATATGCGACCGCATAGGCCAACTTTCTGAACACTGGATCCATATCTAAGAAACAGCTTCCAATCTTATGACCTTTGTAAAGAAGAGAGACGAATAGGATATGTATTCCATAGGACTAGGGTCTCTTCTATAGCGAGAAAATCCTAGAGAGTACAAGAGGTAAAATACATAAATACCCCTGAGGGGTTACAGAACCCGAAGGGTTAAGGGTTACGGAGCCCGAAGTATCGGCAATGTTGTTATCTGCAGTATTTTCTTGACTTTGGAAAGGGCTTCCTTGACGTGATTGTCGTCAAGTAAATGCTTTTAGAGGTGGGTTTCTTAGGGCCATTCGGGAGGTGGGTTAAACTCCCCTTTGGGGAGTTTACCACCCTTAACCCACTCCCCCTCTCTCTAATGTGGGTCCCACATTTTCTCTTTTTTGATACAATAAATAAAAGGATATTTACACCCATAACCCTGAGTAACTTCATAATTACCCCAGACACCTTCTATAATCACGAATTATATCCAGAACCCTGAATAGTATCTCCGTCTTACACCCACAACCTTCCGTTAATTTAGTCCGTTAACTCAACCAGATGGAAGAGTTAATCTAACCACTAAGTGATCTAACGGCGGGCATTAATAAAAAAAGAAAGAAGATGTCGAGCAGGAGCTGGGGGCGAGCCTCCTCAACGGTACGTCTCGAGGACCAGGGAGCCTTCGCCGAGGGGACTTCCGTCGAGCAGCTGTGCATGAGCCTCCCCGGGGAAGGGGGGACAGCAGAAACTCGGTGGGGGGGCTCGGGGCAGGCACTGGGCGCGAGCGAGGAGGAAGAGGGTTTGCATGAGCTGGGTGCGGGGGAGGGGGAGGGCGAGGAGCTGGGAGGGGGGTCTCCTTGCGGCCGAGCTCGGGGTAGGAACTGGATGCGAGGAGGAGGGCTCGCATACGGTTGGAGCTAGGCGCGAGCAGGAGGGGCTTCCAGGAGAGAAACTCGATGGGGGTGGGGGCGAGGAGCTGGACGGGAAGAAGCGAGGGCTCGCATGAACTGGGCGCGCGGGAGGGGGGGATCGAGAAGGGGCGGCAGGGAGGGAGGTGAGGAGCTGGGCGGGGGGGTCGACAGGGAGGGGGTCTCGAGCAGGGGGAGGGAGGCGAGGAGCTGGGCGGAGGGTCGGTAGGGAGGGGGTCTCGAGCGGGGGGAGGGGGGCGACGAGCTGGGCGGGGCTCGGCAGGGAGGGGGTCTCAGCGGGAGGAGGGGGGCGACGAGCTGGGCGAGGGCTCGGCCGGTAGGGGATCTCGAGCGGGGAGAGGGGGGCGACGAGCTGGGCAGGGGCTCGGCAGGGAGGGGATCTCGAGCGGGGGGAGGGGGGCGACGAGCTGGGCGGGGGCTCGGCAGGGAGGGGGTCTCGAGCGGGGGGAGGGAGACGACGAGCTTGGCGGGGGCTCGGCAGGGAGGGGGTCTCAGCGGGAGGAGGGGGGCGGCGAGCTGGGCGGGGGCTCGGCCGGTAGGGGATCTCGAGCGGGGAGAGGGGGGCGACGAGCTGGGCGGGGGCTCGGCAGGGAGGGGATCTCGAGCGGGGGGAGGGGGGCGACGAGCTGGGCGGGGGCTCGGCAGGGAGGGGGTCTCGAGCGGGGGGAGGGAGGCGACGAGCTTGGCGGGGGCTCGGCAGGGAGGGGGTCTCAGCGGGAGGAGGGGGGCGGCGAGCTGGGCGGGGACTCGGCCGGTAGGGGATCTCGAGCGGGGGGAGGGGGGCGACGAGCTGGGCGGGGGCTCGGCAGGGAGGGGGTCTCAGCGGGAGGAGGGGGGCGGCGAGCTGGGCGGGGGCTCGGCAGGGAGGGGGTCTCAGCGGGAGGAGGGGAGCGGTGAGCTGGGCGGGGACTCGGCCGGTAGGGGATCTCGAGCGGGAGGAGGGGGCGACGAGCTGGGCGGGGGGTCTCCTTGGCGGCGGGGCTCGGAGCAGGACACGAAGAGGGGGAGGGCTTGGATGCGGTGCTTCGAAGAGGACCAGGAGCTGAGCGCAGGGGTCCTCGGCGATGTGCAGGGGTCCTCGGTGACTGGGTGTGGGGGTTACTTTGTTTCAAGAATGGCATCATGTTGTAAATATGATGGGTTTGAAAGGGCAAAATTGACCTTTTCCGTTAAAGTAAACGGAGAAATAAGATGGAAGTTGACACAGGGTTATGCCATGTAAAGGTTAGGCATTATTCGGGGTTCTGGATGTAATTCGCTATTACGCAGGGTTTCTGGGGTAATTATGAAGTTACTCAGGGCTATGGGTGTAAATATCCCATAAATAAATCAATTCTCTTTTATTAATTCCATCAAAAAATAATTTATTATACCATCATAAAATATAAAATTTATAAACTAAACTTCTAGTCACTTTTCCTAACTTCAACACAGTCGCATCACAATAACTGTTCACTTTTTCAAACTTCAATACAATCATATCACAACAAACCCATTTCAAACACACCCCCAGTTTAACCCTCTATCCAAACACCAAAAAACAAAAATGGGTTACCTTCTACCAGTTTAACCCGCCTTAACCCGTGTACAAAACACACCCTTAGGGATTTTGCATACTTCATGCCATTTTACTTGGTCTTGAGTTTGTTCTAGTGTTAAGATATAACTACTTGAACTTAATAAGATCTATGGGAAATTTTTATAATTTCATGAATTTATTCATATCTACCGTAAATTATCGTTGATTTCTCTTAAATATTGCAATATACAATCTCAGATGTTAAATTCCCCTCACCATAACGAGCACCCCACTATAAGATTGACTCCTACTCCATCAGCATCATCACTTGGTTCTCAAGCTCTATCGAATTCCCATCGTGCCACCCATGATTTAATTCTAGCAGCATTGTTAACATCGGAGAATTATTGTGAGTATACAAAGAAAGTAATGTGGCACGAGCGATGACAGGAAGTCATATGGATTCACCACACAACTCTTGGATTGATGTCTTTTTGTAAGATTTTACATTGTTATTGCTTTAAATGCACATCTCATCAATATTCGAACATGTGGTCATTTAATATTATGAAAGATGTACTTTATATATTCTTTGGATGAATTTCATTATTTGATTTTTGATATCTTTCATCAATCAATATTCTACACGATATGATGTATACGATATGCGCAACATAATGTAATGTGTCAAATACACTTTGCCTATAAGAGTGTATTTGAATGTTACGAACTAAAATGATCTTAGTTCACGGAAAAAAACGCTTTTGAGTCATTTTCAAGATTTCCGCTGACATCATCGATATATCATAGTATGCTCCCCGATACATCCCTTTCCAAACTTACCGGTACGACGTTGATATTGATGTTTCAAAACTTGAGAGATCGAATTACCCATTTAATACATTCTCCGGCAATTTCTAAATATTGAAGAAGAAAATTTTGGCAATCTTCCTTTAGTCAAGGATATTCAGGTAATTAACAGCATTATTTTTTTCCATTTTTTAGAAAAATGAAGTGTAGTGCAGGACTGAAATGGAAAAGTGAAAGCAATGAGACAGATCATTGTCTCAAAGGTAACATTAACAAAAATAGTATGCAAGAATTACACGTGCAACAAAAAGTGGAGTACATAACTACGGTGTATAGAAATAGAATTGGGCACCATAAGTGAAACAATATAGATAGTATGAAATCTAAAATGTATAGGGTAAATGGATTAGCCTTAAACACAAAAATATCTTAGTTTTAAAAGAGCACGATCAACAGAACATTATTATCTACAAAAAAATGTGTTAAACGAACCTCTACAAAAAAAATTATGTTAAACGAACCTCAACTGAAACTTTGAATTGGGAGCTTAAAATATCAAATATTTTTCTAGAGCGAGATCTGCAAGAGCAACAGAGATCAAGCCTCCAGAAATCAGTAGAAACATTAAATAAGATTGTGACACCAAAATGATTTTTACAAAAACTGCTACAAAAACCATGGACTGTGTGCACCTAAATGATATTACTATAAACTGCTAAAACTATATATGATCACATCCATTGTGAACACGTGCTTACATGCAATAATGAGCTCAAGAAATGTACCTTATGGTATTTTAGAATCACAGGTTCGCTCCGATTCCAAACAGATCTATAATGTGTTATTACCTGACTCGATCAAAGAAGATAAATCAAGTGAACATCTTCTTCCAATATTTCGTTAGTCATCTCCCCTCTCAGCAAGGTTTATCGACCAACTTTGGACACCTCCCTTCTATGAAGATTTCAAACTACCGTAAACGAGATATATTCACCATATTTTTTATTGGAACCACACAAACTTTCTATCTGATAAACTCATTTTGTACCCAGAACATTATGTTGTGGATGCGATAACATCATTCTACTGCACACATCATATATGTATGTTCATAATCATGGCAGGCCTTTAGTGCGGCTCTCTAATATTCACCTTATCACAAAGAACACTACGAGCTCCTATCCATCTCAACTAGCATGTATGTGTGTGTGCATGTAAAAAGCTAGATTATATGTAACATCCCATCAATTCCTCCACAATGTTACTAGAAGCGCTCTAGACACTCCCATAAGCTCTACACTAGGACGGGTGATGGTGTGCTGGAGGGAAGATTTCCGTGCCTTTTCTCTTTGGCAACGGCGAAGGAAGGTATATTGTTCCAGATGGCCATGGATGGGACTTGGGTATTGCAGTTTCTGACAGATTTATCGGACCAACGAACAGAAGATTATCTCATGATGCAGGCCGAGTTGCCAGAACCGAGGGAGTTCTCGCCGGACGTCGATCACTTTGTCTGGAGGGATACACGCTTCTCCGTCAGAAAAGCGTACGATGAGCTAAGGAGGGGGACGAAGGAACGAGATTCTGACCTTTGCACGGATGTCAAAATCATTTGGCATCAAAGATACGGAACAAGCTCAAAATTTTCTTGTGGTGCTTCAAAAAGGGGCAGCTATGGGACAAGGCATTCCAGATGGCCATGGATGGGACTTGGGTATTGCAGTTTCTGACAGATTTATCGGACCAACGAACAGAAGATTATCTCATGATGCAGGCCGAGTTGCCAGAACCGAGGGAGTTCTCGCCGGACGTCGATCACTTTGTCTGGAGGGATACACGCTTCTCCGTCAGAAAAGCGTACGATGAGCTAAGGAGGGGGACGAAGGAACGAGATTCTGACCTTTGCACGGATGTCAAAATCATTTGGCATCAAAGATACGGAACAGGCTCAAAATTTTCTTGTGGTGCTTCAAAAAGGGGCAGCTATGGGACAAGGCACGGAGGGGATGGATACTTGGTGTCGACGACAAGATGTGTGACAGGTGTGAAGGGATGGAAGAGAACTCGGAACAATTGTTTTTTAAGTGCCCGGAATCGGAATGAGTATGGACGGAAGTCGACGTTCATTGGGTTGGGAGCGAGGGGGCGACAGAATTCTAGAGATCCATACGGATGATCGGAGGCAACTCAACGGATGACTGCTCGAGGGCTTTTGCGAGTCTATGGGCAATCTGTATGGCAAGGAATGATTTGATTTTCAACAATCAGAGGTTTTATTGTGAAAATATAATTTCTCGCTGTAACGCGCTCTACGCTTTCTGGAGCTCACGGCAATGTACTCTTAAACTTTTTTAATGAATTACTTAGGTGGTGATCCCCGCAAGGGGGGTTCACCCGTTTATCAGATCAAAAAAAAAGATCTACACTTCAGGCCCCGGTGGTTCCCAGATTATTTTCAATGAGTTTAGGAAGTTGTGGGGAGTGGCATCATGAATCTAATTAAGGAGTTTAGAATGGACAACTCCGGTTTCGACCGCATTAATAAGGTTTTGCTTCTATAGTAGGAGGTGTCTGACCGTCACATTTTTCAACAAATGCACCTCATTATAGTGAATTTGTTCTTTGCAAGTTCAAGGCCTTAAATTCCATATTTGGATTTCATTTCGCCATGTCCAAAAAGAGAAATTTCATTGAAATCATCAAAAATCATGGAAATAACTCGAAACCTGATTTTTTTTCCCTAATAAATAAGGTTTTTAAATGTTCCAAAATCAATAAATAAAATCAAAGTATGCACTTGTTCATAAAATAGAGGAGTAAATATAAATTTTGAAGTAATATTATCGTCATAATCACCACAAATGTTGATATGTAGTAATATTGTGCTACCTAGAGTCAGAATTTGATTTTGAACTGGAAGTAAAAATCATAATAATCACCTCTTCAGTAAGAACGAGGTGACGCATGCAATAAGCACAAAACAAAGCATGTATACATCAAATCAAAGAAAGAAGGAAAAGATATGAAGCTCTTTAATTAAAACTTTAAAAAAAAGGTGAAATCCCGAGATGGGATTCACCTCAAGAAAATAGTATTAATAATAAAAGCTGTCGTACATATGACCAAGACAAATGGAGAGCCCCGTAGAGCTCAATTACATTCTCAACATAGAAATTCTAACCCTTAAAGATACAACGGTTCGTAGTGACCCAGAAAGCCCAGAGCATGATTGTGTATGGGGGGGGGGGGGCAATCCTCTTGCGATTTGCCACGCGACCTGCTAATCAACGCCCAAAAACCATTCAGTTGTCCACCCTGAGCGATATGTTTGTTCTTCCCCACACATTAGACGAGCCCGGACGATCAAAGAAGAGATGATACATATCTTCAATTAAAACATGAATTTAACTCTTGAAGCTTATTTCTAATTTATTTGTTTTCAGATTTAACTAAAGAAAACTGCAAATAATATAAAGCTCGTAGTACAAAACTCTTTATGATCTCAACATATAGGCAGAGACAGGTGAAAAGTCATTGATATGTGCAACTTTTGATAAAAGCAAAGAGTAAATTTTCTTATTTTTGAAACAACATGCAACTTCGAAAAAATTCGCTAGATATTTCGATGACATTTTGCTGAAATCCTGGGAAAAAAATTAATGCAATGTTTTGATTTCGTTGACATGGAGAAATTCGACCGAACTTCACTGAAATTTGAGCCCATGGTTAGTACTTGATATTGTCATTGAACAAGTGCACACATGGGAGGCATGTGATCTAAGAACCTGAGGCACCCAAGAATATAAGCCAGTTTAACTAGATCCTATAAGCCAAATCTGCCTAAATCCAACAAGATATTGCTTCTACTTCGTTAAACTGCTCGTGCCTCCTATTCACACATGAGCACTTACCTGCACTTCCCAGCACTATGATGTGTTACCTGCACTTCCCAGCACTATGATGTGCCCTTCCCATCACTGCCATCATATCATTGCCTCCCAAGCTATCATCACAATCCATCCCTTCACTGCATCCACCTATTATCATCTTCCAGACCATCCTGGCCTTCATATATGATTGGTTGAAGTGTTTTAGAACTTCGTATTGTGTTAGTGAAAATCAATTTAGTATGAGGATTGGTATACGCCGAGTTTATTTTTTTGTTGACATATTTGTAGATATTTTTATTATTTCTATCACATTGGCTCTAGGGCTTTCTCGCTGTGTAAAAGATACACGACCCATTATGTTCTAAAGAGAAATTCCCTTTCAGTTCCACATAATATCAGAAGGGCAGTCCTAGACCGATGTTTCATACACTCTTGACCTAGCATGTGTATCCACCCTCATTCATGTATGGTGTCGCATGGTCTAAGTCTCACCAGAGATTACACTTGCTACATGACCAACCCCTTTTACCTACACAAACCCACTCCAACAATGTTACAACACCGAATTGAGTGTCAATGCCTGACAACATCAAAGTTCCAGCAGCATAGACCCTCAGGTCAAAACCTAGCACCAAAACAACGCTAAAGGAGGGAAAGGTCCAATGTCAAAATAGCACCCACCCAGTCGACATCGAAACAATCAGCCCAAGTAGAATCGGTGCCCAACATCATCAAAGGACTCACATTGTAGCCCCAAGAGATGTAAAGTCCTATTCATCTTCATCAACTTATAATCCTCAATATCTCCAAATTAATTCTGCCCTACAATGGCTATAACTGTATCTGAGATGAAACTCCTTGTTTACAGATCTATCATTGGGGTACAAAAGACTTTTAAAATCAAGAAAGCTGAAGGCAATGCATTCTGATATCAGGCATCCAAGATGTTTATTGGTGGTTAGAAGGTGATATATATTCTTACAAAGGCTCTTCATAAGGAAGAAGAAAAGCGTAGAGATGAAAATAACGACTTGATAATCAAAAGGGGTCATAGGACTCTCTTATATAGAGAGGAGAAATCCGAGAGGGTGAATTACATAATATAGACAAAATAAATAGAAATAGACTTGATAAATAGCAAAATAAAAAGATAACCCTCAACAATCCCCCTCAGGTTAGAGAATAGATGTCAATCATAGTGAGCTTTAAACACCACCTCTGAAATGACCCTTTGGCTAGGGCGTTGGTGAAAGCATATGTTGTCCGTTCCCCTGAACTGATGTGGGACATAGAAATAAACCCCGTCCGAAGCATGTCTCATGTATAATGGGCCAATGGCAATCTACCTTAATGTGTTTGGTCCTCTCATGGAATGTTGATGTCGGCAATGAAAATAGTAGTCTAATTATCGCATTGCAACTGCATAGGAAGAGGTACGTCAACAGATAAGTCTGTCAAAAAATCTAACCCGCATCATCACAGTGCTCCCCTATGCCATAGCTATGTACTCTAATTCAACGCTAAATAGCTATGTACTCTAATTCAACGCTAAATCTAGCAACCACGGCATGTCTTTTCTTTTCCATGAGATCATAGAGCTCCCAATGAAAGCATTAAATCCAGAGGAAGATTTCTTGTCCTTAGGGTATCTAGCATAGCCAGCATCTGCACACGTTGTGATGGCAAGGGATGTCCATCTGCTAAATAGCAATCTTATACCTAGAGAAGACTTTAGATACCTCATAATCATGTAAATCGCATCCATGTGAGTCTGTCGTGACTGCTCCATAAACTGATTAACTTTGCTTAGTGCAATGGATATATCTGGTCAAGTGGTAGTCACATAGATGAGGTTCCCAACAAGCTCCCTACATCTCTTGTTCGTTTTCTTCGTATCATCATCATATAGCTTAATGTTGAGATGCATGGAACTAAAAACAGGTGTAGTTCACAATCCATTTCTCTAGAAGGATATATGTAACGTACTTCCTTTATGTCATCACAAGACCTCGTTGGGTCCTGGCAAACTCAAGCCCAAGGAAGTATCGTGATTCATCAAGGTCCTTGGTGACAAGTTGTAGTCCAAGAAACTCCTCAGCCTCACTAATGCGGCTAATGCCACGTAAGTCATCTCCTATAACAATGATGTCATCATCATAAAGTAGAATTGCAACAATACCTCTTTGTATCCTCTGTACAAAAAATGTGAATGATCTGCAATTGATCTCATGAAGCCTTTCTGTTATATCAAATCTGATAGCTTTTGAAACCACGCTCTGCGACTCTACTTAAGGTCATAAATAGCCTTATGAAGTTCCCATATCTCGTCAGCAGCAAACCCATGTGTTTGTTGCATATAGACTTCCTCACGCAAGTTACCATAAACAAAAGCATTATTCACATCCAGTTGGGAAAGAGACTAATCATGTATCACAACAACTGAGAGGAGGACCCGAAGTGTCAAATGATGAACCGCTAGATGGAACCAACCACGGATGTATCTGTTGGGGCAGTAGCTCCATATGCCATGGGACTGGAGCAATGTCATCTCCGCTCCATAACAAGATGTCGCTATCAGTCTTGCATAGCCTCATTATATGTGTGTGGGATATCTATAGCTGACAATCCCACCACAAACCTCAAGAAATCCGTTGAAAGATGTCCCAAGCAGCAAGAGGATACGTAGCACCATATGCTGAAATTTCGTGAAATTTCGCTGAAATTTCAGTTTCGAGAGGTCATGGGAATCGAAACTCCTATATATGTCAATTTCTCGGATTTCAACCAAAATTTCGATGATATTTCAACATATCGATCCATTTCGGTTGAAATTCATGAGTTTCGGTACAAAATTTCTCGGATTTCGACCGATACCAGTGAAATTATATATCAACGATATTATCTATGGAGCTTGATTTTACTACTTATTTACTTATTCCCAATATTAAAACACATAATGATTTATATATTTCATTTCGAGTAGGATATGGTGCGACAGGGGGGTATATACGACGATTACTCAACTTAGGGAGCTTCCTCCCCTTTGGGTTTAAGCAATGGAGATGAAACAATTCTATAGCTTATATATATGACATAGCATGTTTGTTTCATTCGTTTGTCATTTATCCTCGTGAATAAATGCATCTTTATTGTGTTTGTAATTAATTATGTAATTCATTAGAACTTTATCCACGATTTACATTTCTATGAACAAAACATTGTTTAATTAATCATTATATACATTTTAGAATAAAAATGCCCATCTATTTTTATGAACAAAAGACATCTTCTAAGTGGTGTTAACTTAGTTATTTTGATTTCCATCTATCAGTCACCTCAACAATATATCTGATATGACTGATATGGTGTGATATAAAGCATGTGTATGAGAGATGTGTGCGATATAAGTGTGCATTTGTAAGTTATTGTTATTTTAAGATCTTCGATTGGATGATATCAATTTCCAGTATGTATCAGCCAAGAATCAACAATAACATCGATTTTGCCGATATGATTGATATGTGCAATATAGGGGGCATATATAAGCAATATGTGTGATATAAGTGTGTATTTGTAAGTTATTTATTGTTGTAATAACTTGGATGATCTTAATTTGCAAACAAAATGATCAAAAAATGGTTTTTTAGCCATTTTCGACATTTCCACCAAAACGATCGAAATTTCTCGAAATTTCGATTTTGGAGGGTACCGAAACAAAATCGAAATCGAGATTTCGAACCTTGAGTAGCACATGTACACCTCTACTTCTGAAGAGCACTAGGTTGATCTAGATCCTCTGGATGATACGGGTCCTGTAAGTAGCCTCCTACGATATAGAAAAAATACCAGCGCCATTAGCAGAAACCAAGTGCTTAGATATTACTTAGGGCAAGTTGTATAATGGGAAGGTGCATAACCAGATGGTACAGTCGACAGCAAGTGCAATGTAGACTGAGATAGAATCTGTGAGAGGACTCTACATAGCTTCTACAGGGAAAGGTGACCGAATTGAAGGTGCTACATGTACAGAGATACTAACCCAATGGGAATGGAAGAAGCACCAGCATAAGGAGTTTGAATCAGATCGAACATTTGGTTTCCACTGATGGAACTGTTGATATTGATGTACAATAGGAGACTTTACAGGAAGAGTGTGCAGCTCATTAGGACATTGTGATACAGGAGAAAGATCATGCAGAGGAATTTAATCTATGGAAGAGGAGATGTACATGTAATGCATATCCTCCCTAAGGCCATGCTTCATCGAGACATCTATCAGAGGATTTTCAAGAAGTTTGTGGTGGAACTCTCAGCAGTTACGATCCCACACACATATCGAGGTTATGCGAGACAATAAATTGGGTCTTGCAATAGAGGAAGAGATGGTTTCACTCCAGACACGTAGTACATGAAGATTGGTGACTGCCCCAACAAGGGCTTCTGTGGTTAGTTGCAAATGGATCTTTACAGTGAAGTAAATAGCATATGGCAATATTTATGGATACAAGGCCAGACTTATGGCACGAGAATTCACTCAAACATATGGGGTGGACTATTTGGACACTCTCTTGTGGCACATCATTATACTCTCTAGCTCCTCTTTGTTGTAGTACATTACTGATCGCTCTCTCAACTTGATGTCAAAAATGTTTTCTTATATGGTGATATGCAAGAGGAAGTTTGTATATAAAAGCCACCTAGGTTTGTTGACGAGAAGGAGTACCAGAAGATATGTAGACTTCATAAGGTTATTTATGGCCTTAAGCAGGGTGGTCCCAGAGCAAGGTTCTAGGAGCTCTCAAACTTGATAGGTAAAAGGGCTTCAGGAGATCAATTACATGTCACTCGCTCTTTGTACATAAGACACCATAATGTATTGTTGGCATCCTGGTCTATGTTGATGACATCGTTATTACATGAGATGATTTACAAAGGAACAACGAGGCTAGGAATACAATGGACAGCAGTTCGTCACCAAGGACCTTGGCGAATTACAACGCTTCCTTGGGCTTGAATTTACCAAAAGTCAAAGAGGTTTTGTGGTGGCTCAAAGGAAATATATTATATATTTCAATATAGAAAAAGAGATTGCATATTACAGACCTGCCACCACTCCTACGATCCCAACATGAAGCTCTGTGATGATGACACAGAGGAGGTGGACAAGAGGAGATACAGGGAGTTCGTTGGGAAGCTTCTTTATGTGCCTATCACCAGTCCAGATATTCATTTGTAGTAAGCATGGAGCACCCAGGTCAGGCTCGCATAGATGCGGTCTCAATGATCCTAAGGTATCTGAAGTCTTCTCCTGGTACATGGTTGCTATTCAGTAGAGGGACATCTCTTGCCATCACAGTCTGTGCAGATGCTGACTATACAAGATGTCTAAAAGACGAGATGTCCACCTTTCTTTTTGTAATATTCATAGGGAGCTCATTGGTCTAATGGAAAAGCAAGGAAAGGATTGTAGTTCCTAGATTGAGTGTTGAGTTTGAATGTTGTGCAATGGAGCAGAGGAGCGCTGAGATGATAGTCTTTATGTGGCAATGGGGATGCATTGTTTATTGCCAACAATTCAACTTTCTATGAGAGGATCAAACATATACAGGTGGACTGTTGTTACACTTGAGACATGATACAGAAGGACTCAATCTCTACTTCCATGTCAGCTCAGGGAACAAACAGTAGACATTTTTACCAAGGCCCTTGTCATGGGGTCATTTCAGAAGTGTTCTTAGAAGGTGAGCATGACAGATATATATGCTTCATCTTCAGGGAGAGTTTTAGAGCAATTAGCATTTATGTAATTCTTATTTCTTTCTTTTCTAATTTTTCTTTTGGTTATTTGCCCTTTAAGATTTCTCCTCTCTATATAAAGGAGCCATATGGCCTCTAAATAAATAGATCGTTCATTTATTTCCATATACATTTTCTCCCAACACATTCATGTATTATTAAAAAAATTGCAATGCTATTGATTTTATCCAAAAATTATGTTTGGCTTAGCTTTTTCTTAAGTTATTGCCCCTTCTTTTCTTTGCCATGAACTTGAATATTATCTCGTGGAACATGCGTGGCATGGGTAGGGACTGGAAAATATCTCACTTAAGAAGGATAGAAAATAAAACCCTTATTAACATCTTTGCTTTTCAATAAATGAGAATGAAGAAAAAAGACTTCCCCTCAGTTCCCTCTGGGGGTATCTTGTTGAAATTAAAATCTTCGAGCTCCACTATTTAGTGGCTGGGTTCACCTAGCACTTCTGTAATATATATGCCCCCCTTTGACTCGGGTAAACAAAGCTTCCTCACTTTCCTCGCCTACCTTGATACTATTTCCCCCTTCCATTATTATTGGGGACATCAACCTTATCAAAAAGTGATTAGATCGCATCTCGGAAACTCGCTTTGATCGCTATTCAAGTCTTCAATAAATAGATTGAAAATTCGGGATGGCTTGATATCCCTAATCCTACACCTTGTTTAAGTGGGTGGGGGTGAAGGACCATCCCCTAAAAGCTGGGCTATCTTGGATCAAGTGTTATGCTCTACAAGCTTCCCGTGTAAGACAATGGGCATTCTTTTAAAAACTCTCCGAAGAATTTTCTCATATCATCAGCCCCTCTTAGTAAAAAAAACTCATTGGCCGCATCCCAGAAATCTCAAATTAGAATCCTTCTGGTTAAAATAAGACTCTCTTAAACACATCGTTTTTAAACCTTGGTCGCAGCAAGCGCTGGGAAACAATCCCTTCTATAGATGAGTTAAAAAGTCAAAAATCTTAAGAAGGAAATCAAGCCCTGTAGAGCAAATGAGCTCACTCCTTTCGAAGTAGAAAAAAATCCCTTCTCGTTAAAATTAAGGAATCTGAATTGAAGTCATTTCGACCGAATTCCCCCATATTGAAGGTGAAACTCTTTATAATCTCTATGATAAACTTGAAACTCTGACCAGAGATGAGCGTGATTATTGTGATCAACATGCCAAGCTAAATTGGATAAGCGAGAGCGGTAAAGGAAGAAACCAAATCCTTTCCCTAAAAGATTCTCAAGGACACACACATGATGACCCTAACTTGGTGGCAAACGTGGCTATTAAATGCTACAAAAAACTATGCTCGAACACCAATTGACACAATCTTGACTCTCACCTGGATGGTAGGATCAAAAACCCGGAAGACCTTGTTAAACCTTCTACCCTTCCCGAAGTGGAAGGGGATATCAAAATTTCCAAAGCCAAAAAGGCTCCTGGTCCTGATGGACTCATCGTTGAGTTCTTTAAAAAACTCTGGCCTTGAATTAAAAGTGACTTTATGGAACTCTTAAACTACTTGTTTTAAAAATGGCTTTGATGGTGAAATCTGAGGAATATCAATCGCACAACCATCTCTCTTATTTATAAATCAGGCAACAAAGAAAGGACCAAAAAACTTTGGACCTATTAGCCTGATAAAAATGCCAATGAGAAACATATCTAAGATTTCAGGTGGTCTCAAATGCGCGATTTTAAGAAATTACTCCACCGATGACTGTTTATTTCATTTTTTGAATTTATGGGTGATTGGGTAAAGCACAAAACCAAGGCGCTTATCATTAAGATTGGTTTCACGAAAGCCGTTGATACCCTTAAATGGAATTGTATCATATGAATCCTCCAAGTTACGGATTGCTTGCCACCCAAAATATATTCAATAGATTATTGCTCTTCTCAAAACTATAGCCCTTTCCTTAAACCCAAATGGGTCATGAAAGGGATTTTTCAAGCCTAAGATTGGGGTGTGCCAAGGAGACCCAATCTCTCCAATTTTTTCATTAATGTGATCAGTATCTTAGATGGTATGCTTCAAAAGGCTGCTACGGAATGAATTTTTGTGGCTTTAAACCAGCTAGTCGGAACTCTTATATTGCTAACATCCAATCTGTGGATGATCTTTTGTTTGTCAAATATGATCTGGACAAGATCTTAAAAATTTTCTTTCTCATCTCCAATCTTTAAATAATTCAGGATAAATTCACGGTATACTGCATAAACCTTGCTCTGGCGGAAAAACTTGAGGTTACAGCCAT
The DNA here is from genome assembly GCA_037367405.1 of Ottelia alismoides. Lineage (NCBI taxonomy): Eukaryota > Viridiplantae > Streptophyta > Magnoliopsida > Alismatales > Hydrocharitaceae > Ottelia > Ottelia alismoides. The sequence goes on along the minus strand of JAZKJV010006555.1, from coordinate 163,076 downwards.
CCTTGGTTGTTCGAACAAATCATTCCCAATTGACTACTTGGGAATTCCTCTCTCACCGGTCTTCCCTAAACCAATAGATTGGCAGCCTCTTACTAAGAAATTTGAGGTCAAGCTTGGCAGCTGGAAGGCCTAGAAACTTGTGCTTCTGGATATTCTTGTAAACACTTGCTTAACTCCTTTTTCTCATCATTTACTCTTGGTCCTTAAGCTCCCCAAATATCTAACAAAAAATTGAAAAGATCAGAAGAAACTTTATTCGGAATGGTTGAAAAGTCGACTCAAGGAAACTGCAAAAACAAAATGGCAGGCTAGAAAAAGATCTAGTCCTAAAGAATATAATGGATGGGGAACTTTTGAATCTTGAAAGATTTAACAACATCATGCTTTTTAAAAGATCTTTGACTCACTTTGACAATAAAGATAGCCTCCATTATCCTTACTGGTGACTTCAAAACCTCAAAATTCATTTTAAATCCTTAAATAAAGGATCCTCTCCGTTAAAGAGTCGTAGGCTCATAGCCTCCAAAAAACTTGATCAGGTAAACATTTTTTTCCGACTCAATTCCTTCGATGGCAATCCCTGCCTCAAAGATCCATTCCCTGATCTGCAACTCTTGGTAAGAAAAAAATATGAATCTAGGAATCTTGCATTTCAAAAGCTGAAAGCAACAAACAATTGGCTTACACCTGTGGAAAAGTTTGCCTCCAACTTTGGCCGATATTTCAAAACTCAGGAGACTTCTGGCCGATATTCATCTTAACAAGGAGGATGATGGATCTCTTCTACGTGTGTTAAAAGCCAACAAGGAATCCAAAACCTTAACAAAAATACTTATCGACTAAAATTGTCCTTTCATCCAAAAGTTCGGGGGAAAACCTTTCATCCGAAAGTGGCTTACTTTCTATATACGCTCCTTTATAACAAGTATATCGCAAATGATATGAATGTAAAATGGGGAAATCACTCCCCAATCCAAACCATTGCAACCTATGTAAACAAGAATCGGGATCTTGGGAGCATATAGCCATTCATTGTTGCTACACCAAACATCACTTTTGTGACTTAGCCTTACCTATGATTAACCACGACTAACGCTTGTTCTTCCAAATAAATGGGAGGATGGAGAACGATTCAGGGCATTAAATATCTAAAGCTAAGGCCACCTCAACATAGTGGCATGTTTAAAAGGAACGATGTCGCAGTTTTTAAAAAATCTCAAAACTTGCACCACCTCTTTGATGCTGCAAGCAAATAAATTCTTACGACGCCATTGCACCTTAAAGTTTCACTGATGTCGCGTTTATCTTTTGGCAGCTTTAAACTCTTAATATGGCTTTTTTCACCCAACATGACCAGAAGTTTGAGATGTAAAATCCTTCATCAAAACCTTATGCAACCTCAGGAAATCTGCCTTGTGGAAAGATTCAGCCCACTTGTGGTTGAAGTTTGGGTTGTTCTATCTTTTTTTTTCTCCTAGACTTTTGACAAGGGGATATGTCCCTCTTCGCTCTAGTTTTTGTATTATGGAATTATACAGTGGACTTGAGTCCCCTCTCTTCATCTCCCGAGATGAAATTGGTGAATCTGTGTTTCGGTTGCTTTTGGTTTGGAACTTTGGACCTTTGATGGTAAATGATGATCGTTTTTTCAAAAAAAATAAAGTTGTACTTTTAAATTGTTTATCGTATAATTTTCATATGAAGAAAATGAAAGTAAACCAATTACAATGTTGAACCAACTATTCATACAACATAAAGTTATTCCCATTATTGAGTTATATCATGTTAAAAACTTAGAAAAAAGAACTAAAAAGAAGGCCTTACAATTCAGGTGTCTCTCACTTTTGCCTTGTCGCCTTGAGGCTTGGCAAACTGAGAATTGAGGCTTAAGCCTCAAGACATGAAGTTATTGTCTTGTCATGTAACCTAAGCTTTAAGCATTGTTAGGCTAGTGGTTTAAAACCACATGCCAACACATTTGGTAGCCACTTAAGCTAGATAAGAGAAGAATAAGTTATCATAAAAAACTATATCACACATATGGTAAACCTATGAAATAGGACTTTACGTTTGAATTAACACGTTAATTTTAGAACCGATGAGATTAAGTAGTAAAAAAATCATGACAATAGTAGCATATAACAAAAAAGCTCAATAAGTCTGAAGAAATAATAAAAAATCCATAAGCAAAAAATAATGGGATTTTTACTTGACCCATATAAACTTTGCGAAATACTTGTTCATCCATCTATTCTCCATGTTATCCCAAAACCCCTATGAACTTGCTCTATTTAACACAACCCATACCGTCAACTTGACTCTTATTGAGTTAATTTGTTTTAGTTAAATTTGAGTTAATCAAACCACAACAAATCCAACAGTGGATTACCCCACTTTCTCCCATTCATTGTCATCTCCATCTTCTCCTTTCTCTCCATTTCTATTCAGGAAACCCAACATCAACATCAGCACCACCTGCAGCCACCAGTCTTGATCTTCAATAGCCCCTCCTACTGTTCTCAGGCATTAATTGTCGCTCGGCCCGTTTGTTGCTACAAGCCTCCTCCCGTTTGCCTTCTCCAAGCACTCATCGCTGTCATCGTAAATCTACTTGTGAATCTCATGAGAGGTGCAGAAGGGTTGGCAATGATGAAAGTGGTGCCATACATGGAGGAGCCGAGGAATGCAAAGGCAAACACGACGTAATTGTGAAGGAGTAGCAGGACGTCATCGCAAACTATGCCACATGAGCTTGTCGAAGCTATCGCCCAGGTTGTACCAAAGGGAGAAGGGGATGTTGTCGTCGGGGTTGCACCAGAGGAAGGAAGAAAATGGGAGGAGTGGTGGCGACATCAGAAGTTCTGGGTGCAATGACAACGAGGGAGGGTTTGCAGGCTCGCAGCGTCAAGAGAGGAGTTGGAAGGGGAAGGAGGGGTGGAGGAGCAGATGTTGTAATGGAAGTACGACAGGAAGGTTTTGAGGAATTTAAAGCAGATGTGGAAGACAGAGGAGGACATATAGGAGAGGTTGGACTTGGAGTCAAGGCCAATGGGAGGGAGAAAGAGGCAAAGCTTGGATGTGAAGGAGAGGTTGGGGGAGCTGTAGCAGGAGGCTACATTCAAGAACAAAAAGGGTGCACTAGGAGGTGAGTTGTGGATGACGAGCTAATGAAAGACACGATCCAGATGGTGGTGGGATCGACGTGGGGAAGGAGAAACGGTGTTGATGCGATCGGCATGAAGGAGAGGAAAAGAGGAGGTAGGAGTGCAGGAGGGTTAGAGGGAGGAGAAGGAGAATTGGAAGGAGGAGGAAGGACAAGGGCATCAGATGTAATTTTTTAAAACAATAAGGGCATGCATGTCTTCTTTTTGACAGATTTCATCCAATTTAACGGACAAATGAATGGGAGTAAACTACATGGGTGGTGGTGTAAGAGTTAGCAAATGTATAGGGTTGTGGGATAAATATGAGGAATTTACCGTGGTGAATGCATAATTGCAAAGTTTAAGAGGATCATGGTGTAAAAATCCCAATAATAATATAAGATGGCTCTGTACTTACGAAAAACTGATAAGTGTCGATAAATAGACATTTTGAATTGAATCAAATCAAATCCACTTAAGTAGACAAAAACAACATAGACGCTCACATCTTGCTAAAGAACTTATGATCAACCTTAGGTCTCGGTGAATGAAGTACATGATTGACACTAAAGACCTCTTAAGCATATGCACGTACCATTTTCCAAACGATATTCAGAAGATATTAAAAGCATTTAGCATCGAGAACATCACAATTCAATAGTATGTTCAAAAACGTAAATAGATTTAGAACTTGCAGGATCGAAAAGCAGGCATAGAAACTTAACAAAAAGGGTGGATAAATTGCTTGTTAGATCTTTGCAGAGAACATATTGCCCATCATTGGCCTGCAGGACCTTGAAAGTAATAGTAAAATGGTTGTTTATGCATGCATCCGTGCAAGAAAAGTTTAGCAATTTTACAAATAAAAAAAATCAAGCTAAGCAAGGCTTTCTGACAGACTCAATAGGATTACTCTAACACAAGGAAGATCATATACCTTAATGTAGATAAAAAGGTACAATCTAGCTTAAGTTAAATAAAAACGTAATAGCAAGACCGTTCACGTTTATCTTCACATTCTCCACAACTCCATATAAATAACAAGAAGATAAATTAGGTATGGACCAACCCAAAATTCTCACGGTCATCCAGAACTAAGGTGATCTCATAAATATTCTCGAACCTCTCACCAGCTCCATATGGTGGCATCGCAAGTTCAGCAACTTTGATCTCTGAGCTAGTATTACATGGTGGTAAATTCATAGGATGATCCTTTATAAGATGAAAAAATACAGCAATATGAGAAATTCTAGCATATATAAACATATGTAACAGGAGACATATTACAATTGTTACTCAAAAAAGTAAAAATAAATCAATTAGAATCATAGACAAGCATACAAGTGATGTGCAAGGCTGGATGATGAAAGAACGTTGATCAGCAGTTGCATTACAGCCACCATTAAACTTTAGACCTTCACAACAATACACTACCTTAAATAAAAACAATAAAAGAAATGAAAGCATCTACTCCCAGTGAGCTTTGAATTCCTATTTTCAGTACAAACAGAACAATCTACCTGAAACAGAGGAAGTGCATGCAGTAGCTGTGAAAGTGTCCTTTCCAATATGCTCTTCAGACTCAGAATCAGATATGTCAAGCTGTAGCCTATCCGAATTCTGAACATGCAAATTGTGAAAGTTAACCATTCTTGTGCAAGCTTATTATATAACAACATAATCACAAGAAATGCTAGACAAGACAATCACATAACATCCACTTTGCATGTGTCCCCATCTCTCAAACTCCGAAAGCAAAATCCATCTCTCAAACTTCGGAAAGGAAAACATTAACAACTTCTTCACTTATGCTGAATTTGTAAGCATGTACATCTAAGTAAAATTTTTACCTGAGCTTTCTCTGCCAATTCAGATCTAACCAAGGCGACATGTGGACATGGTTTCAAGCAAGTATGATTTTACTTAATAGCCTCCTTCCAACACGTCATTTCACCAGCCCTCCGATGTTCTTCAATCCACTTTTAACATCTTCCTATGGGACATTAATGATTTGGTGGTAGTGTGGTGTGCCTATCACCTAAAAGACCAAGGTTCAAATCCCCCTCTTGTGGGGTTGCAGCCGACAGACAGCGTAAAAAATAGTCAGATCTTCTCAACATGGATTTGAGCAAGAATCCATGTCGCCAATCCTACTTAAAGTGGGAGAAGGCTTTGTCATTTTTTATCACTCCAACATTTCCCCCAACAATCTCAATATGTATAAATTTATAAGGGTTTTTTACACCCATAACCCTGAGTTTTCACAATTACGTACATAACCCAGCATAATCTCTGTTGGAAAAGAAAAGAGCCCACCCATGTGTTTAGTACCACATGGGGGAGCGGTCACTATTGGGTCTGTCCGTGGGGCTATATAAGGAGCCCCACACCCCCTGTACTCATTGAGAACTTCAATAGAAGAAATGCCCAATTCAGGGGCTTCTCCCGTGGTTTCATCCCGCTCCTCACGGAGTAGGGTTCCACGTTAAATCCCGATGTCCCCTAATGTTTTCTTTATCTTTATTTTCTGATACGCTTCCGCATTCTGTTTTTCTACATGGTATCAGAGCGGGGTTCGTTTCTCGAGGATTTCATCGTGTTCTTCATTTTTGATTCGAGAACCGATTATTGGTTTGTTCTTGAAGATGTTTTTTTAAAGTTATGAAGTTATGTTCAAGATCTGTGCACGTCTGGTTCAAGTCTGATTATTATGTTCTGGAGCTGTTCAAAAAAAATTCTAGGACTTTTCCATTGAAACCCTAGTTCTTGTTATTCATGTTCAACGGCTAGGGTTTTTGAACCCTTAGGCGACGGCACAAATATTGAGCAATGTTGATGGTGGCGGCATAACAAGTGCGTACATAGCATATCAAAGAAGGTGGCCTGAATCTTCATCTCTGCCAGGATCTACCAGAACTGCCGCAGGTGCAACCTGGTTGCATCTTCGATCATATTAAAAAAAACAAAAGGGCTTCGTCGTCAGAAGATTCAGAACGGCCCTCATTCCAGGCGAAGCAGACGGCGCTGCCCACCCTCGCGTTGGCCACCAGCAAGACCTCCTAGACGCAGGACCTCCGCACGACCCATCGCCCATCTTCTCCAAGTCGTACCGCCACCAGCAAAGGCGGCAACCCGCCTTTCCTTCTGGTCCCGAGCGAGTGCCTCTCTCCGCGGCGCTCCCTCCTCCACCGGTCCCTGCGCACAAAACTTCCGTGCGCCTCAATCGCTGAAGGCGAAACCCCTCCTCGCGCCTCCATCGCCCGCAAGTCCCATCCAGCAGGAGATCCCCGCATCGACCGCTCCTCCGCACTTCCCCTGGGGGGCGGCGAGCCCTCCTCTTCCGCCGCAGCTCCAGGCGGAGCCTAGTCTCCAGTCAGCGCGCGCACGCGATGCCCAAATCTCCAGCGCGTGCGACATCGAGCCCTAATGGGAGGGCGGCGGGCGTGAGAAGAAAAAAGGGGTTCCTAACGTGGGAACCCTAAAGGGTAGCGAGTTTTATTTTTTTTAAAAAAATGATTATTTAAAGGCCCAACAGTGGGCTAGAGAGTGCAAATATGAAGAAAAAAAAAGAGGGTTGTGTATTTGACAAAAAAAAGGGGGGCCTCATTAAAAAATGAAAAAAGAGAGGAAAAGAAAAGAGAGGAGAAAGAGAAGGGTATGAACCCCCGAGGATCCGGGTACCCGTTTACGCGCAATTCGCAAGATATCATTCACAATTATATCGCACAAGTTGTGAAAATACAGGAAAAAAAATTTTTTTTTTTTCGCGACTATGACATTCATTCTCAACACATGACCACAAGTAAAAGAGACAGACATCACCAAAATTTCTTTTCATTAATATTCATATCCATTTACAACATGTACAAGCATATTCCATGTTACAACATATATCCCAAAATGTGACAAAAGAGATAGCATTTACATCATCATCTGAACAAAAACTAAGACTAAGTAAATCATACCGTCGGGTGTACACTATATCTTATGGAAGCATGTATATACTGAGCGGCTACTAAACTGCAGGCTGTTTGCCTGCCACACACAATATGAAGAAAAGGCGTCAGCGGTTGCTGGTACCTCCCAAAAACTTATATAAAATAACGGGCATTTATTATTTACAAAAGAAACAAGCAGAAAGGCGAGAGCAACTCAAATTAAGATTTAGTTCTACTTGCAAATGAAAACGGTTTTTCAGGTTACTTGTAAGCATCTCAAATGTTCGTAATGCATTTCTAATGACTTTCCCCTGAACCCGGCATTTCCCATATGTAACATTATTTCGATAGCAGTTGCGTAATCATGAGTGTGTGAGGGGGAATGCATATATCATTTTCCTTAGAGATCATGTTGGTTAGTGAAAAAATGGAAAAGTTGAGATTGTAGAGATCTATTACTTTATTTAAATTCTTGGGTAGAGAGAGAATAGTCTTTTGATCGTAACTTCTCAAATTCTTAACTTTAATGATTTAGATATAACTCCAGATAATTTTGATGAATGATCTAGATATATAATCGCCAGTCTGTTGGCGAAGTAAACTCAAGCGGTGAAGAAGCCTACAAATGGCTCTTCCGTCTCGCCCTCTAATTGGAAGCGCGGTCCAATAGAGGGATAGGTCTATTCTCCAACTACGCCACTGAGACGGGTGAGAGTGACTCCCTAGAAAAGTCGCTCTAGAAAAACAGCCCGACTAGTATGGGCAACCGAGCTCGTACGTAAAGCTGAAAAACCAGGATCCCCCGCCTGGACATCCTAAAACAGGGTCAGCGGAACTGGTCTAAAGTCTGGATCCCAACGAGGCGTAAAAACACTGCGAGCTCGCGTAAAAACCGAAAAAGGACTGGGATCCTAGACCCGCGCACTTGGCGGCCGCTGCCCAAACTGGGCTTCCTTTCTTCCGCCCAGGTGAGGGTCACCGCCCCCTCGCACGGTCCGGTGTAAAAGGCCACCATGACCGGCAATATAATTTATAAGTCATTAGCTACTCACAATCAATTTCATTTGCTTGTCTACTTTCCTTCTCAATTCCCTTTTTGAGATTAGTAATACAGATCTAGCTCTCTTCATATTCAATCTTGGAAATCATTTACCAACTTCATAAAAGAAGAGTATTAATATTTGATACAAACCTAGCTCTCTTAATCTACAATCTTGTATTGTTATCTTTGAAGCTCTAAAGCGATCCTTACATGAGTACTAAGAGTCATGAAATCTAAAATGATCCTTGTGCATGCATGGAGTCTTACAAGATGTCATATATTGTTCGAAAGACAGATTAACAAGCCCCTTGCCACAATAGCTCACTTTACTTTGTTTTGTCAACTCATTTCTTTCCCAATTCCTTCTGAGAGTATTTGTATAAATCTAGGTTTCTTGTTCAACCATCTTACTGATAATGTCTCATAGGTAATAGAGTATTTCTGATGGATGATTTCTTGAAGATGATGTAATTCAGAATAGGTAACTCTACGTGTACCAAATTTCTAGACAGATTCACCCTTTGTTGGATAATTTATGTGATTAACTGAAGAGATCTAGATCTTTTGTCCATGACTTTATAGATAGTAATGATCTATATTGGTGGATGATACCAGTGATATATATATATATATGGGTGTGTGTGTGTATATATATAAGTAATACACCAATACTGTGGTTATTGTCTCTACTATGAGCTTAAATCTATCTTATAAGCAGGGGAAGTCCTTTAATTAATTTTTTTTTTTTGAAATGCTAAAAGCTGATGTATCCAGACTATCCTATCCTCTTTTTAAATTGGTCTTTAAGAGGGAAATACTGTCTTCTACAATGAAGGATGTGATATGATATAAACAGGTTACATACTGGTACATATTTTGATGGACTTGTCAACTTGGTGGCATTATATCTAATTATAAGAAAGGATTTGTTGAATTAATATCCTAAAATAAAACATGGATTTCAACAATTCCTATAGAGAAGAATTATGTTGCTTATGTTTATGACTACTTCCTCTAACTATAACTGGAAGTGAATGATAATTACCATACATATTAATTATTAACTAACTTAAGATGTTAAGGAATTTGTTATTAACACTATAATAAAAGATATTAGAAGATCTCTACTTCCAGTCCCAAGGCATTGATCCCGTCTAGAGATGAAATATGGAGATCTTGGAAATTCAAGCATGAGAAGTAAGGTATCAACTGTGCCATTCACAAGACCCGTAATTGAATTCATACTATACCCCATCATTATAGATGTTATTCACAAATTAGTGATTTAGGTCTACTATACCGGGATGGTAATGTGTGTGTGTATTGTATAATTTATATAGATTCAACTTTTAGAATATATTCCAGATATAAGGTAAAAGAATTAATAATTTTGTGTGATTAATCTGTGAAGACTTAAACATGAACATGAGTAACTTTGTCATGACAAATCATCTCAGATGTGATTGCTCATGTAGATCTATTGTTGTAAACATTGGAGTGGACTTTTAGTTCAATTCAACACCAAGCATGCTGTAAATCAATATCAATAGCTTCATTGTTCTTGAACCATCAACAAAGTATCTTTCCAAGGTTTCAAATCCTCATGACATGAGGATTAGTAAACAAAGAACAGTGAAGTGATCAATGTCTTATTTTTATTTAATATCATCTAAGTAGCATGTACAGAAATTAACTTTTCTGATTTTTATTTTTACTACAGGATAAAATTCCTACTCATATTTTTTTTATATATAACATATTGCAGTAACATATAATTATATTCAAACTCCTTTCCCTCATGATTTATTCAAGAAAAGACTTCAAGATGTGTAATGGGCATGCATGGCAGCAAAGAGGAATGGGGAGCGTACATTTAGACCTTAAATCTTGCATGCAAGATTACCAATCCAAAGAGGAATGGCAGCTCCTTGGAATAAAGCTTCTGAACCCAGCAAATAGCAACTTGAAATTTGCTGTTGTGTGGGACTTTAATAGCAGACTGGAGTGGTGGGTTGTGCATGCTGGAGCAGGTACAATCTGCAAAGAGACTTCCAGCATGAAGTTGGGGCTGCAAGAGCTTTATTTCTTTGGAATTTAAGAGGAAACAAGGAAAGATTGGAGAATTAAGAAAAAGAAGAAGAGATTGTACATAAGAACCTTCAAAACTTGAAGATTATCTTGCATGCAGGGCTTGAAGAGCAGAGGGGTTGCTGAAATTCAGCAAGGAAGCAAGGAGATGTGCTCATGGAGAAGCTCTAGCAATTGGAGAAGAAGAGGCTCACGGCTGGAAAGTTGGAAGAAGATTGGGAAGAATTTGAGGAGCAAAACGGTGGAGAAAGAATAGGAAATTGGGGAGAAGATGGCGTGGGAATTGGGTTTTATAGGATAGAGGAGGGAGGGGTAGTAGGAGTGGGGAAGGTTCCTGGAACCTTCCTCATTTCCTTTTTAAATTTTTTTTTTTTTTGCAACACTGTATTCGAACTCTGACTGCTACAGTTACTGTAGCCAAATTTATTTATTTTTTTTTATATCTTTTTTTTTTGTTTAAAAAAAACTCTTTATTTGACATACTTAAAATCGATCATGTATGCGTCTCGAGTATCGGATTTTGACACGAAACATCTCATTTTGACCGTCTCAGAATGACGGTCGATATGAGTATAATATTGATATATTTTCGGTCGAGTTTTGAATGCCCGAAAGATTTTGTTTAAGGTTAAATTTTACGATTTAAAAATATCCAACGACCTCCGATTGACGAACGGTCGATTCCGTTGGTCCTGTATCGTCGAATCGGCTCTAATGACGGTCTCGGTTTGTTTCGCGGTCTCCGAACTTGCGTCGCGGCTTTTCACGGCGCGCGGTACGGATTGACCGATTCTGGGTCGATTTCTCCCGAACAACTTTTGATTCATTACTAATTGGTCGTTTTAGGTTGTTTAGTATTGACCGACAACGTTTTTGGGTTCATTAGACCGAAAATCGGACGACTTCGGGTTTGATTGGAAACCGGATGCTACAAATATAAAAACCTCAAAGGGAGTCTCGTCCTCGAGACTCGAGTTAAGGCTATTCAGTGACTTGTTTAAATTTCATACGTCCATAAAAACCTCAAAGGGTTTTGAACCCATAAAAACCTCAAAGGGAAAAACAAGTCATATATTTATAATGTGTCAAAATACAAAAGCTTGTTTTGACGATTACATCAAAATAGCTGCGGATATCGTGCCCGCATGTCGGCTTCAGTCTCCCACGTTGCTTCCTTGACGCCGTGTCGGTGCCACAAGACCTTGACCAATGAAATCTCTTTGCTGCGAAGCTGCTCGTCATTGGGTACAACGACCCGTCCTGCCTTCCATAAAATAGACTCCATCACAACAAAGTCGTCAAATTCGTTCTTGACGGCGCGCATGTATCTATCATGAATCCAAGGATCAGTCCTCTGGCCCTCAACAATACGATCCCAAAGACTGCTGTATCGTGGAGGCACGGCGGTAGAAATGGATGTGCTCTCCTGAGGATGCCAATCGCTCAACGCTGCAAGTGTATCCCACGTGTATAGCCAGTTCGCCGTACCCTCTGCATGTGCTCTCCTGCTAAGTGCATCAGCCACCACGTTTCCCTTACCGGGATGGTAAGAGATCGTGCAATCATAATCCTTCAGCAGCTCGAGCCATCTACGCTGCCTCATGTTCAGCTCCTTCTGATCAAAGATGTACTTCAGACTCTTGTGGTCTGTGAAAATCTCGAAGTTCACCCCATATAGATAGTGACGCCAGATCTTCAAGGCGAAGACAACTGCCGCCAACTCTAAGTCATGTGTGGGGTAGTTCCGCTCGTGCGGTCTCAACTGCCGTGATGCGTAAGCAATCACCTGTCCTCTCTGCATCAATACTGCTCCTAGACCTTCTCCAGATGCATCTGTGTAAACTGCATAGTCCTGAGTGCCTGAAGGAAGAGCAAGAATAGGCGCTGTAGTCAATCTCTCCTTCAGTGTCTGGAAGGCCTGCTCACATGAATCGTCCCAAATAAATGGAACTCCCTTCTGCGTCAGTCGTGTCAGAGGACGAACAATGCGTGAAAATCCGCTGACAAAGCGTCTGTAATAGCCCGCTAATCCGAGGAAGCTCCGAATCTGAGTGACTGTCTTGGGCTGCTCCCAAGACATAACTGCATCTATCTTCGCAGGATCAACCGCGATACCTGCCCCAGAAATGATATGCCCGAGAAACGAGACCTGGGATAACCAGAACTCACACTTGCTCAACTTGGCATATAGCTTGTGCTCTCGTAATGTATCTAAGACGATCCGCAGATTATTAGCATGATCCTCTTCATTCCGTGAATAGATGAGCACATCATCGATGAACACCACTACAAACTTGTCCAAGTATGGACGGAAGGTACGGTTCATCATATCCATGAAAGCCGCAGGTGCATTGGTGAGCCCAAACGGCATCACCACAAACTCGTAGTGTCCATATCGAGTCCTGAAGGCTGTCTTCGGAATGTCCGACTCGCGAATCCTCAGCTGATGGTAGCCTGAGCGAAGATCGATCTTCGAGAAAACCGAAGATCCCTGGAGCTGGTCAAACAAATCATCGATGCGCGGCAAAGGATAACGGTTTTTCACCGTTCTCTTGTTCAGCTGCCTGTAATCGATGCATAGTCTCATGGATCCATCCTTCTTCTTGACAAATAGAACCGGAGCACCCCAAGGTGACGTGCTCGGCCTTACGAATCCCATGTCAAGCAACTCCTGCAACTGCACCTTCAGCTCCCTCAACTCGGCTGGTGCCATGCGATATGGTGCCATCGAGATCGGTTGTGTATCTGGCAACAATGTGATCTCGAACTCAATCTCCCTCTCAGGAGGTAGCCCTGGTAGCTCATCAGGAAATACGTCAGGGTATTCTGAGACTACTCGGATGTCATGTATCATCGGCTCCTGATCAGACACCTCTCGAACAAAAGCAAGGTAAGAATCGCAACCCTGATCAACAAGTCGCTGGGCTCGCAATACTGAAATGTACTCCATGGTGGAGTCATGTGTAGTACCCTCAAACGTGAACTCGGGTAGATCTGGAATCCTGAAGACAACCGTCTTCCTAAAGCAATCAACAAGTGCATGATGAGTGGATAGCCAATCCATGCCTAAAATCAAGTCGAACTCATCTAGCTGTAGGAGTAGACAGTCTGCGATCATCTCGTAACCGCCAATCAGTACGGGCAAGTGCCTGACTATCAGAGATATGACAAATAACTGGCCACCTGGCCCTCGGATGTGATATGGAGACGATAGCGTCTCTGCAACTCTATCTAAAGAAACAAGCAACCTCGAAGCAAGGAAAGAGTGTGTCGCGCCGGAATCAAATAAAACATGGAAAGGTCGGCCCAAGACTGAGACCATACCTTTCACTACAGTAGCGGCTGAACGTGCCTGCTCCTCAGTGACTGCGTGTAACTGCCCCTGCCTGGCTGATGCAGCACTAGATCCTGCCACACTCTGCGTCTGTCTCTGCTGCTGCGGTCGCCTGAAGTTGGAGTTCCTGCCACGGAAACTCCCTGAACGCTGTGTATGAGGCTGTGGCTGAGAAGGCTGTGGCTGAGGCTCGCCAGAAGCCTGTGGGCACTGTGCACGGTAATGTCCCCACTCGTGACATCGGTAGCACCGGACTGGTCGAGTAGAGGGAGTAGCTGTGTCCGTGCTCCGAGCTGGTCCTGCAGGTGGTCTATCTGCTCGCTGCGACCCAGATGGTCGAGCGGACTCTGTACCTCGTCCGGCAAGTGCTCCTCCTAGAGTAGTCGATGGAGAAGAGCGAGCACTGCCAGAGAATGTCGAACCTGTAGGTCGGAACCGTCTGGCTGACCTCTGCTGCTGAAACGGTCGACGTATCGGCCCAAAATATCGCCGCGGTCTAGGCGGTGCTCCAGACGAGCTCCCGTAACGTCTCCCTCTGATGTCCTCGAACTTCTCCGCAGCATCGGTAGCCTCGGAGATAGAAGTGATGTGTAGTCCAGCCAGCTTCTCCTGCACCTCCTCTCGCATGCCGCCAATGAACTTCTCCAGATTCTCCTCTGGAAATGCGCCAGTTGCTCGTGTGTGTCGTGACAGCTCTGTGTATCTGATAAAGTAATCCCGGGCTGTCATCTGTCCCTGACGAAGCTCTGCAAACAGTCGGCGCTGGGACTCCCTCCACTTCGCAGAAAAGAAGTGGGCTCTGAACTTCGTCACAAAATCGTTCCAAGTAGGCTCTCGGCCTAACTCGGACACTACGGCCATCCACCATCGCTCGGCGAAGTCTATCAGTGAGTACTCTACGAAAGATAGCCACGTGTTTCGTGGCGCATTAATCGCCCTGAGCACTTTCATTACTCTCATCAGCCACTGCTCAGCGTCATCTGGTGGACCTGTGCCCTCGAACAAGGGTATGTTGGCCCGCTGATAAGAAGTGAAGACTGACTGGTGCCTGTGAATGGCTGCAAACTCGTGTGCATCCTCGTCAGCAAGGTCAACAGGGTCCTGCTCCCTGTCTAAGTCTGCATCCCCCTCAGCTCCATGCTCTGGAATGTCCTCTAGTGGATCATCAGGATGAGGCTGCTCCACCTCAACGGACTGGTGCTGGTCCTGTCGTATCCCATCCTGAGATGGATGGTACGTGAAATCTGACAGATCCTCAAATCTCATCTCTATGTCCGTCTGCCTGTCAGCAATCTCGGTCTGCTGGGCCAATATCTGCTCCTGCTGGCCTCTCATAGCAGCCTGCTGCTGCTGAAGATCAGTAAGTGCGCTCAGTATGCGTGCCGGCTGATCAGAAGTATCCTGACCTGGTCGAGATGCCATGGCTCTGCATAAGAACCATAATTAGTCATAGAAATGCCCTAGACAGATATTTATCATAAATGCTTTTCTCTTCTTGGGATATAAGATGAAAATTAATGAAATTGGTGACATCTGTGGTTATTGGATATGAATGTCATATTTCCCTTCTCGAACTCACGACAAGTCGGTAGACTGTCGCTATTCGAGATCTTAATGCGATCGGAATTGTAATATCGCGAATGTGCGTATCGGGGTACCACTGCTCTGATACCAAACTGTGAACCCCCGAGGATCCGGGTACCCGTTTACGCGCAATTCGCAAGATATCATTCACAATTATATCGCACAAGTTGTGAAAATACAGGAAAAAAAATTTTTTTTTTTTCGCGACTATGACATTCATTCTCAACACATGACCACAAGTAAAAGAGACAGACATCACCAAAATTTCTTTTCATTAATATTCATATCCATTTACAACATGTACAAGCATATTCCATGTTACAACATATATCCCAAAATGTGACAAAAGAGATAGCATTTACATCATCATCTGAACAAAAACTAAGACTAAGTAAATCATACCGTCGGGTGTACACTATATCTCCTGGAAGCATGTATATACTGAGCGGCTACTAAACTGCAGGTTGTTTGCCTGCCACACACAATAGGAAGAAAAGGCGTCAGCGGTTGCTGGTACCTCCCAAAAACTTATATAAAATAACGGGCATTTATTATTTACAAAAGAAACAAGCAGAAAGGCGAGAGCAACTCAAATTAAGATTTAGTTCTACTTGCAAATGAAAACGGTTTTTCAGGTTACTTGTAAGCATCTCAAATGTTCGTAATGCATTTCTAATGACTTTCCCCTGAACCCGGCATTTCCCATATGTAACATTATTTCGATAGCAGTTGCGTAATCATGAGTGTGTGAGGGGGAATGCATATATCATTTTCCTTAGGGCCTGTTTGGTTGCAGGGTTGGGCAGGGTTGGGTTGGCCCAACCCTTCCCAACCCTCCAACCAAACAGCCCATTCCTCCTCACAGTTTACTATTCACAGGGGTACCCCTGCCCAACCCAACCCTGCCCAACACTGCAACCAAACAGGCCCTTAGAGATCATGTTGGTTAGTGAAAAAATGGAAAAGTTGAGATTGTAGAGATCTATTACTTTATTTAAATTCTTGGGTAGAGAGAGAATAGTCTTTTGATCGTAACTTCTCAAATTCTTAACTTTAATGATTTAGATATAACTCCAGATAATTTTGATGAATGATCTAGATATATAATCGCCAGTCTGTTGGCGAAGTAAACTCAAGCGGTGAAGAAGCCTACAAATGGCTCTTCCGTCTCGCCCTCTAATTGGAAGCGCGGTCTAATAGAGGGATAGGTCTATTCTCCAACTACGCCACTGAGACGGGTGAGAGTGACTCCCTAGAAAAGTCGCTCTAGAAAAACAGCCCGACTAGTATGGGCAACCGAGCTCGTACGTAAAGCTGAAAAACCAGGATCCCCCGCCTGGGCATCCTAAAACAGGGTCAGCGGAACTGGTCTAAAGTCTGGATCCCAACGAGGCGTAAAAACACTGCGAGCTCGCGTAAAAACCGAAAAAAGGACTGGGATCCTAGACCCGCGCACTTGGCGGCCGCTGCCCAAACTGGGCTTCCTTTCTTCCGCCCAGGTGAGGGTCACCGCCCCCTCGCACGGTCCGGTGTAAAAGGCCACCATGACCGGCAATATAATTTATAAGTCATTAGCTACTCACAATCAATTTCATTTGCTTGTCTACTTTCCTTCTCAATTCCCTTTTTGAGATTAGTAATACAGATCTAGCTCTCTTCATATTCAATCTTGGAAATCATTTACCAACTTCATAAAAGAAGAGTATTAATATTTGATACAAACCTAGCTCTCTTAATCTACAATCTTGTATTGTTATCTTTGAAGCTCTAAAGCGATCCTTACATGAGTACTAAGAGTCATGAAATCTAAAATGATCCTTGTGCATGCATGGAGTCTTACAAGATGTCATATATTGTTCGAAAGACAGATTAACAAGCCCCTTGCCACAATAGCTCACTTTACTTTGTTTTGTCAACTCATTTCTTTCCCAATTCCTTCTGAGAGTATTTGTATAAATCTAGGTTTCTTGTTCAACCATCTTACTGATAATGTCTCATAGGTAATAGAGTATTTCTGATGGATGATTTCTTGAAGATGATGTAATTCAGAATAGGTAACTCTACGTGTACCAAATTTCTAGACAGATTCACCCTTTGTTGGATAATTTATGTGATTAACTGAAGAGATCTAGATCTTTTGTCCATGACTTTATAGATAGTAATGATCTATATTGGTGGATGATACCAGTGATATATATATATATATATATGGGTGTGTGTGTGTATATATATAAGTAATACACCAATACTGTGGTTATTGTCTCTACTATGAGCTTAAATCTATCTTATAAGCAGGGGAAGTCCTTTAATTAATTTTTTTTTTTTTTGAAATGCTAAAAGCTGATGTATCCAGACTATCCTATCCTCTTTTTAAATTGGTCTTTAAGAGGGAAATACTGTCTTCTACAATGAAGGATGTGATATGATATAAACAGGTTACATACTGGTACATATTTTGATGGACTTGTCAACTTGGTGGCATTATATCTAATTATAAGAAAGGATTTGTTGAATTAATATCCTAAAATAAAACATGGATTTCAACAATTCCTATAGAGAAGAATTATGTTGCTTATGTTTATGACTACTTCCTCTAACTATAACTGGAAGTGAATGATAATTACCATACATATTAATTATTAACTAACTTAAGATGTTAAGGAATTTGTTATTAACACTATAATAAAAGATATTAGAAGATCTCTACTTCCAGTCCCAAGGCATTGATCCCGTCTAGAGATGAAATATGGAGATCTTGGAAATTCAAGCATGAGAAGTAAGGTATCAACTGTGCCATTCACAAGACCCGTAATTGAATTCATACTATACCCCATCATTATAGATGTTATTCACAAATTAGTGATTTAGGTCTACTATACCGGGATGGTAATGTGTGTGTGTATTGTATAATTTATATAGATTCAACTTTTAGAATATATTCCAGATATAAGGTAAAAGAATTAATAATTTTGTGTGATTAATCTGTGAAGACTTAAACATGAACATGAGTAACTTTGTCATGACAAATCATCTCAGATGTGATTGCTCATGTAGATCTATTGTTGTAAACATTGGAGTGGACTTTTAGTTCAATTCAACACCAAGCATGCTGTAAATCAATATCAATAGCTTCATTGTTCTTGAACCATCAACAAAGTATCTTTCCAAGGTTTCAAATCCTCATGACATGAGGATTAGTAAACAAAGAACAGTGAAGTGATCAATGTCTTATTTTTATTTAATATCATCTAAGTAGCATGTACAGAAATTAACTTTTCTGATTTTTATTTTTACTACAGGATAAAATTCCTACTCATATTTTTTTTTATATATAACATATTGCAGTAACATATAATTATATTCAAACTCCTTTCCCTCATGATTTATTCAAGAAAAGACTTCAAGATGTGTAATGGGCATGCATGGCAGCAAAGAGGAATGGGGAGCGTACATTTAGACCTTAAATCTTGCATGCAAGATTACCAATCCAAAGAGGAATGGCAGCTCCTTGGAATAAAGCTTCTGAACCCAGCAAATAGCAACTTGAAATTTGCTGCTGTGTGGGACTTTAATAGCAGACTGGAGTGGTGGGTTGTGCATGCTGAAGCAGGTACAATCTGCAAAGAGACTTCCAGCATGAAGTTGGGGCTGCAAGAGCTTTATTTCTTTGGAATTTAAGAGGAAACAAGGAAAGATTGGAGAATTAAGAAAAAGAAGAAGAGATTGTACATAAGAACCTTCAAAACTTGAAGATTATCTTGCATGCAGGGCTTGAAGAGCAGAGGGGTTGCTGAAATTCAGCAAGGAAGCAAGGAGATGTGCTCATGGAGAAGCTCTAGCAATTGGAGAAGAAGAGGCTCACGGCTGGAAAGTTGGAAGAAGATTGGGAAGAATTTGAGGAGCAAAACGGTGGAGAAAGAATAGGAAATTGGGGAGAAGATGGCGTGGGAATTGGGTTTTATAGGATAGAGGAGGGAGGGGTAGTAGGAGTGGGGAAGGTTCCTGGAACCTTCCTCATTTCCTTTTTAATTTTTTTTTTTTTTGCAACACTGTATTCGAACTCTGACTGCTACAGTTACTGTAGCCAAATTTATTTATTTTTTTTTATATCTTTTTTTTTGTTTAAAAAAAACTCTTTATTTGACATAAAATCGATCATGTATGCGTCTCGAGTATCGGATTTTGACACGAAACATCTCATTTTGACCGTCTCAGAATGACGGTCGATATGAGTATAATATTGATATATTTTCGGTCGAGTTTTGAATGCCCGAAATTTTCGGATACAGATTTTGTTTAAGGTTAAATTTTACGATTTAAAAATATCCAACGACCTCCGATTGACGAACGGTCGATTCCGTTGGTCCTGTATCGTCGAATCGGCTCTAATGACGGTCTCGGTTTGTTTCGCGGTCTCCGAACTTGCGTCGCGGCTTTTCACGGCGCGCGGTACGGATTGACCGATTCTGGGTCGATTTCTCCCGAACAACTTTTGATTCATTACTAATTGGTCGTTTTAGGTTGTTTAGTATTGACCGACAACGTTTTTGGGTTCATTAGACCGAAAATCGGACGACTTCGGGTTTGATTGGAAACCGGATGCTACAAAGGGCCAAGGGGCCAGTTTAAAAAAAAGAGCCGCAATATTTCATGAAAAAAAGGGCGGCATTTGTTTGGACCCTATTTGGGTCAAGTTGAAAAAAAAAATTTAAAGAGGCGCGTACACGAAAAAAAAGCCGTACGCAAATTCAAAAAAAAAAGAAAAAAAAGGGAGGTGCGTACATGAGAAAAGCCATACGAAAAATTGTAAAAGGAGAAGATGAAGAAAAGGTGCGTACAAGAAAAAGCCGTACACATAAAAAAATGTGATTCATGTTTGCTTCTCCCAACTTGTCTTTATTTTTCATTTTTTCTCACAAGTTTGGGAGAAAGGGGGAGTAAAAGCCATATGCAACCTACGTCGTTGATTGACAGACCAAATACTCCAGATTTCACAGAATATCCAGCCATCTTCACTGTGCATCGATCTTCGTCGTGGTGTCTTTATCCTCGACATCGATTCCGCACTGGATTTGTTTTCTTCAAGGCACGACGGAGACAAAGTCCGGTGACCCGCAGACACGACTGAGACAGAGATCCGGTGACCATGCAGGCACGACAGAAACAGTCCGGTGACCTTTCAGGCACGACAGAGATACGTTCCGGTGACCTGATATACCCGTCAGCAAGCGGGTTTGTCTACCAGTTGCGGATACATACGTTTATTGTGGTGATTTCAAGTGAAGATGTAATGATGTATATTTTTCTTCATTATTGCAAGTTGCAGCTGTCTCAGCTACCAACTTGAGGGGGAGTGTTGGAAAAGAAAAGAGCCCACCCATGTGTTTAGTACCACATGGGGGAGCGGTCACTATTGGGTCTGTCCGTGGGGCTATATAAGGAGCCCCACACCCCCTGTACTCATTGAGAACTTCAATAGAAGAAATGCCCAATTCAGGGGCTTCTCCCGTGGTTTCATCCCGTTCCTCACGGAGTAGGGTTCCACGTTAAATCCCGATATCCCCTAATGTTTTCTTTATCTTTATTTTCTGATACGCTTCCGCATTCTGTTTTTCTACAATCTCGAAATTACTCAAGATTATGGGTGTAAAAAACCCCTTTTATAGTTGCACATTTATCCAGCATCTATATTTTTGCCACAGTCATCCTCTCCATGACTGCATACTGAGGAGCCCGCTATGGGGACAAAATAACACATCAAGAAAGAAGGTTGACATGAATGGATTAATTGTTCAACAGTAACTGCACCATCCAAAAACCAGAATTTGAACCTTTACTATAACAAAAAAACATTACACATGAATTCTTTTTTACTGAGGTAAGACCTGTACACTGAAACCCATCCAAGCACAAAAATTAGAACCTAAAAAGTCAATTGTCCTGGAAGGGTTGAATAGATGATCAGGGATTTTTAAATTGGACTGGAAGAAGCTCATAGATGGTCATTGTTAAGAGAAGGATGGTGAAAATAAATATAAGATCAAAGCGCGATCTTTCTGAATAAAAAGTGGTTTGCATAGACAGGAAAAACCCATATGGCAAATATACTAATTGGATGCAATCAAAAGAAAGTCCAAAATATCAAAACTAGTCTATGCATACTTTCTTCGGTACTTATTTTGTCTGTTTCCAAAACTACTACATATTTTTTCACATATTTTGGAAATACATACTAATTTTTAAGTGTGTCGGCATGACAATATGTAGGTATTTGTAAAGTTGTGCTTTTAGTTTACTCACATCCCGAAATTTGAGAAAATAGTATATGTATCTTTCTTGCGCATTTAGGATATATTGGAAACTCAATATCTTTGAAATTCACCCATTTCATCTTTTAAAGTTGTTTTGGCACAATCTATTAGATATCATCGACATGCCCCCGTCAATACCCATTTTCAAACTTGGTGAAACGGCATCGACACTTAAAGTTCCAACAGAAACGATAAGGCAAGCAGCAGCTAATCAATCAACATTAGAATCAAGTTTGAAAATACATGTAAAATACATGAATAAGCGCATCGACTAAGTCAGAGTGCTCACCTTGTTGGGAGCAGGAAGGGTTAATGGAGGTCAGCATACTTAGTGGATTCATTAAATCATCAAAGACCATTTAAGTATCATCACAGTATGTTTGTCACTTTCAATAGGGATGGCGTGAGTAGTAGTGGGATAATCATTCTTGGACCAGCATACGGTCTAGGTATGCCCAAGTTTCCCATGAAATGTCCATTGAGTTGTACCACCTCCTTTACTCACTATGGTAGGGTTGTGTCCACATCCTCGATATGCACCACATTCACCTATCCTGAAAGGAGCTGCAAGGATGGCAATCTTGCAAAAGCCGAGTTGAAGGGAACCAACCCATTTAGGACTATCTATTTGATCAAAGCTATTTTTGTTGAAGGATCCGACTAGTTGGTCTGACTTTTTTATTATAAATATTTGTGCTTTTCCTATTTTTAAATAGTAAACTAAATCTAGGTTGATTAATATTTGATTAGAATTCAATTGTTCATTTATTGATTGATTGTATTCAAATTGACGTTACGACAACTCCATTGCATGTAGCCAGACATGCTACACGAGAAGCAACAAATTGGACCATGAAGGTCACCAGCAAAGCAACCTCAACAGATACATTAAAGACATGTCCCCTTGGATTTAGCCAAACCCTCCGAAATGAGAGTGATCGCAAGCACCATCAACCAGCCTCCTCTAATTAAACAAACAAGCAAATGAGAAATACAACATATAATTTTTAATGAACAGCATTCATAATAATCATATTTTTGATTGATAAAAATGAATTAAAATATATTAGAAAATAAACTTTATAATTAAACTAAAGAAAATCAATACCAAATAAATATGTTGTGGATCTATGATTTCATATCACTGTATTAATAATACTTACTAAGTATCAACTATTTAATATTAAAAAAGTAACATGCACAATAAGTCTATGCAGACTTTTTGATCAACTTTAGAGTTGCTTCATCTTCGTTATCAAAAGGGAGCCAAAGCCACCACTCAAAATTGGTCTTATTGTCCGATCAACAAACATGGGGATCCAGTGGGAGAAAGCCCTACAGGGGTGCGGGAGTAGCGCCCTAAACCCGAAACAAAATTATAAATCATAATGTGTTTTAAACACAGGTAGTTGCTATAAAAGCAAAATTACAAACAAATCAACCACTAAAAGTTAAAAAAATGTAATATCGAGCACTATCGACCCAATATCAATGCATAGAAGAAAAGCTACACTGAAAACTTCCAGTTTCGACCGATACGGAACTATACGCCAATATCTCATCGATATCCCGTGAGGAATCGGTCGATTTAGTGTGAAAATAATATATATTATAATATCGAAACCCTCATCCCATATATACATCAATAAATCTATGATATGTCGAGAATATATCACAACATTACGAACCATGCTTGAGAATTGCTAGACCTTACTCCTTCCATACGCTCAATTATGGGCAATGGTTGCTCTTTCATATTCTTGAGAGACGAAGGAACTGGAGGGTGTTATTTATGATCGCTTTCTTCAACATGTACGTTAAATAAGGACAAGGATGCACCAATGGTTTCCAATTACCCAAGTTCCTAGAGTAGGGAGAGTACATGGCCTTTTGTGTTCTCCTCAAGCTTTTCAAAGCAACATCTTCAAACTTTTCTGAGCCTAGCAAAGGAGGTGTCATCCATCATTTGCTCGTCCCCAACTAGTTGTGATATGTGAACTTGGGGGAGGGGCAATTTCTATGCATAATAAACAGAGAGATACTATACTTGTCAGAGATTGTTAATTGATTCCAAACATAAATGCCCCATGGCCCCCATCATAGGTGGCAATCCTTTTGTCGAGTGACGACAAAGATGTTCAAGACTCGCTTCTTCTCTACTAGTGAAGTCACTTGCACTATTAACTATGGGATGAAGGAACTGATCAAGAGGTCTCCCATGAGATGAATGTGACACAGGTTGACATCTCAACACGTGGTTTTTAAGAAGTATGGTTTGGACTACTTATTGATCCAAGATGGAGAGGATGAGGTTGTTTGCTTGTTTCTATATATTTTGGTTG
The DNA here is from genome assembly GCA_037367405.1 of Ottelia alismoides. NCBI lineage: Eukaryota > Viridiplantae > Streptophyta > Magnoliopsida > Alismatales > Hydrocharitaceae > Ottelia > Ottelia alismoides. The sequence goes on along the minus strand of JAZKJV010006555.1, from coordinate 139,294 downwards.
GATATGAATGCTTCTATTTTACATGATGAGCACTTTTATATAGTGAATATTTAGCTCACATGAGGAGATACATTAGATTGGTTTGCGGATATGGCCACGAGGACATATCTTTTCCTTTTGCGTTACTGTTGGCGATTTTGTGCGCCAGAAATGAGGTCATTTTTGGGGGGAAGACATTTTACACTGAAAATGTTATTGAACATTGTAGGGCACTTTGCAGTTCCTGGAGAATGTAACCCTATGTATATGTTTCTATTTTTCTTTTGAACTTCTATAGAGACATCAATACATTTTGAGGTGGGTCCCATCTAGGGGGTGCCACCCTCCATTTATCTCAAAAAAAAACATTTAGCTCACACATGAATTTAGTGGGATTCATAGATCTGGTAGCTCTAACTGTAAACTTTTGCGGCTAATGGAATAAGTTTTAATAAGTGAATGTTTACCAAAGATGTAGGCACTCCCTTTTCAAAAATAACAAACTATTTATATCAATATAAATTTACATCAGAAATCAATTGTGTCGTGAAACTCTTAAATGATTACATACGAATAAATGAAGACTTTTTAAAAAAAATAATAAATGAAGAACGGTCGATGATTTTTTTGAAAGTCTTCCAATCAGGGGGTAGTACTCGTTGGTACCCTCCCCATCAAAAATTTATTGCTAACATCAAAAACGAAAGAAAGGAGGTCACATAGCAGATGATTAAACTAACCCACCCTTACAAAAAGCGGAGAAGAGGCGAACCCACCCATTGCAACACAAAAACGGTATCCTCCCAATACAACACACAAAAAGCTATTGTAACCAGTCCTCAATTAGCCTTTTCGCAAGGAAGGCCACGTTCTCCTCATAGAATCTCTACCCGGAGAAAAGCAGGTCGTTTCTGCCACGCCAAATCGCCCAAAGATAGGCCATCGGAAGAAGGTGTTCCGTCCTTGGTCTTTCCTTGTTCAGGTGGTTCGAATTCCAGAAAGATTGGAAGTCATCGAAGCAGCACCAAGGAATCTCCGAGTTCAGCCAGATCTGAGAGACCACAGGACAAGTAAAGAAGAGGTGATCAGCGGTTTCAACCGCATTGTCACATATCATACATTTGTCCGCAATTATTCCCAAAAGTTTGACGCACCGATCGCGAGTCAGGAGCCGCTTGCGTCGAAAGAGCCATAAGAAGATCCCCACTCGTTCTGGGAGACGAAGCGACCAAATTGTTGCACAATCCCTGATCAAGAACTCCGAGTTCATCTGGGCGGTCTGCATATAGCCCCAAATGCCCCTTTCACCGAGAAAGGCCCATCTTTCCAGCTCCAGTGATCTCTTCCTACAGTGGGAGCACCCACATTCCTCACAGCCTCAAGGAGATCCAGAAATTCTTCGAATCTTCTGTCGGAGAAGTTGGCGGAGAAAGTGGGGCACCAAGAGCCATCAACCCAGCAGCTCGCCACCGAGCAAAGCATGTCATTTGCCAAGGCAAATAAGCGGGGAAAGCGAGAACATAAGGCGCCCGTCCCTGACCAATCGTCCAACCAAAAGGCAAATTCGTTTCCACTCCCCAGCACAGGCTTAAAAAGCAGAAGATTTTTCAAGAAAGATTTCATGACGCCCCTCCAGAAAGGCGTAGTGGACTTGCTACATATATGCTGCGGAAGCGACAAGCCCTTCACCCCATAGATCTCGCGGATCGCCAAAACAACGAGGTCGTTACTCGGACCCCAAACTCTGCTGGCCCATTTGAGCAGCAATGCCTCGTTCAATTCCTCAAGGGATCTAACACCCAGGCCCCCCCAATCCTTGGAGCATTGGATATCTTCCCAGCTGACCAAGTGGATTCCACCCCGACCAGTGGTTCCGTTGCCCCAAAGAAAGTTGCACATCTTCTTTTCCAACCTTGCGCGAATCCCCTTCGGAATCTTGCGAGAAGCAAGGAAATAAACAGGAATGGCCGAAAAAACGGCCTTGAGAAGAACCAATCTTCCACCTTTAGAAAGAACGTTAGCTTTCCATCCCGCCAATCTCGAATCTAATTTCTCCACCACTTTCAGCCAATCACGGAGCCGCGCCCTCCCCAAAGTCAGGGGCATCTCGAGGTAGTCGATAGGGAGGTCTACGCTCGCAGAACCCAAAGCAGTAGTCAACCCCTCGACCAGCAGCTTTGCCGCACCAAAAGCAACAAAGGTGGATTTATTGTCGTTCTTGCCCCTAAAAGCTCAGAGTAAATTTCGAGTGTTGTGGCCATGCCAGTGGCCTCCTGGATCCCCCCCCCTCAATGAGGAAGAGAGTGTCGTCCGCGTACTGAATAATAGGAATCCTCAGATCGCCCCGAGTGTAGCAGCCAGAAAGCCCATGATCAATCACGCCCTTGACCATATCAGCGAGGATATCCGCCGCCAGAATAAACAGCATAGGAGCAAGTGGGCATCCTTGGCGCACACCTTTTCTAGGTTGGATCCATCCCCCCTCGGGTCTGCCATTGATAAGAATCGAAAACGAGGCGGTGGTAATACAACGTCTCATCCAGGAAATCCAAGTAGCAGGGAAGCATGACCTCTTCAAAACCGACCATAAAGATCTCCAATCAAGGTTGTCGAAAGCCTTGGCAAAATCCACCTTCCACAAGATGGCACTCGCACCCCTCCTGCGCCAATCCGCGATGAGCTCCGACGCAAGAGTTGTGCAATCTGAAATCTGACGACCCGGGATGAAAGCGGATTGAGCCGGTGAAACCAAGTCACCAATAACGCTAACCAGTCTTGAGCCAAGAACTTTGGCGATAATAAGATAAAGAGCATTTGAAATAGCAATTGGGCGAAAATCCCCAATACAGCTCGACGAAGACCGCTTGGGAATGAGCATAATCAGCGCCCTGTTAATGCGATCAAAACCTCGATTCCCGCAGCAGAAATCCGCCATCACTTCGAGCACCTCGGGACCAACGAGGTCCCAGAAGTCCCTATAAAAAGAAATAGGAAAGCCGTCAGGGCCAGGGGCGGCGTCGGGGTTCAGATCCCAAACAGCATCCTTAATCTCTTCAAGGGAAACATCACGGATCAGAAGGTCAGAGGAGGGCGTTGACACAAGTCTGGAGCTGCGCCCCAGCCATCTCCAAACCCGCGGGATCTTGGAAGAAAGTTTTTCTCTAAAATGATCAGCAATCGCGCATCCCATTTCTTTGTTTCCCTCCGTCGTAACCCCATCAATAGAGATAGAGCGAAGGGCATTACATCTGCGCCTACCGTTAGCGATACGATGAAAGAAAGCGGTGTTCGCATCTCCCTCTTTAAGCCATGAGGTCCTCGAGCACTGATGCCATTCAGTTACACGTTTCTTGTCCTCCAAAGCCACAGTCTTTTTGCGCCGCTAGCCTCTCTTCCAGTTCTAAGGAGGAGAGGTTTCTCTCGTCCTCCAAGGCGTCCAGCCTACGAATGTTCTCCTCAGCATTCTTTCTCGCCACGCACCTCGCAGCTCTAGATTCTCTCTTGAATTTGGCCAGCCTGCTCCGTAGAGAGGTTAATTTTTGAGAGAATCTATTAGCAGCAGAACCCAAAGTCGCCGTCGAAGACCAGTGCGAAGACACCAAATCCTTGAAGCTGTCCTCCAAAAGCCAACACTTCTCGTATCGGAAGAAGCCACGTTGGGCCGCGTCCGACCCAGAGCACCACAGGATAGGGTTGTGGTCAGAGCAGGATCTCGGCTTGGCCATCACCGACGCCAAAGGATAAGCTTCCAAAAGTTCATTTGAGGCAAAAAATCGGTCAAGCCTTGAGCGCGACCTGGAGCTCCTCCAAGTGTATTTCACGTCGGGGGCGTCCACGCATTCAAGCCCCAGCGAGTTAATTGTGTCCATAAAGAGATCAGAACCGCTATCCTGCCCACCTCTTCCACCAGGTCTATCGGAGGAAAGCAAAGTGACGTTAAAATCGCCTCCCACCAACCAAGGGGTCCCATCAATGAACCTCCCAGCATCAAGCAAATCCTGCCACATCTCCCCTCTCAACGCACCATCACAAGGGCCGTAGACGCAAGAGATCGCCAAAGGATTGGAGGAAAGGGAATTAGCCAATACCACCGTTAGGACGTGCTAACCCCGAGTTTCCGAGACAAAAGACCAAGAAGTCGAGCGCCAAGCCACCAGCAAACCCCCTGATGTCCCTAATGCCTCCAGAAACTTGAAGTGGTTCAGGCCCCCAGCGCCGCAAGATCGCCAAAGAGCATCGGAGAAGGAGGATATCTTCGTTTCTTGTAGAAGAACAATATCGCAGTCCCATTCTGAGAGTCTAGATCCCATGATTCTTCGCTTATCTTTATCTCCCAACCCACGAATGTTCCATGAGAGAATTTTCATTTGGAATTTGCAAAGGCCCCTTGTAGTGAGGCGACGCCAGCCGCCGCCGCCACATTGCTCTTGAATGCGCTCTCCGAAAAGCTTGATCTCGCCCTTGATCTTCTTCTATATCTTTTGCCGCTCCTTCTATCGCTCGTGCCTGCCGCCACTTCAGCCGACGGGGAGTAGTTGAACCGAGCTGCATTCTCGTCTTTGTTCTCCAAGACAGGTGAAGAGCTGGAAGAAGGTAGCATCAGTCTGTAGGAAGGCGCCTCCTGAGATTCTCCGTGGGGAAAGGGATTCGGATGGAGAGTAGGGTCCTGCGTCGTAATCGGGCGGGCTTGGGGAGCCAAGTAAAAGACGTCATCCGAGTTCGCAAAAGATCGAAAGACATCCGATGAGACCGCGCCCGAAAAGCTTCTAATAGGATCCGAGTCGAGAGAAGAGTTGCACAGGGCATCCGGCCGAGAGTCCGAATAAGCAATCCGACCCAGGAAGCTTGTAGAGGAGCCCGCGAATCGCCCCTCGGAGGAAGAGAAGATCGGGTTGTTAACCACGTCACCATGCAAAAAGAACGTTCCCGACATGGGATTTGAGTGACACGAAGTCACCACAAGCACCGCGATGCTTCACCTCCCGAGTCATTTCCATCGAGGGGGTGCCTAGGAAGATTAACCGTCAGCGTGGGAAACATCGCGCCTGTTGGCCTTTCGGCACGCTCCGGCGAAGAAACCAACCGTGGCCGCACTAGATCCGGTGGAGGAGGCGGATCATCGACGGAGAGCTCGATCAAGAAGGAGAAACGACCAGCCTGCAAATTCGTGAACTTGCTTCTGCCGCCAAGCTTGTCCAGAAAGGACTTTGAACATTCAAACAGTATCTTCGTCTCCTCCACCAGAGAGCCTGACCTAAGACCATCATCGAGTATCTGTTGAACGAAGCCCCAACAGCCAAGCGCTTCACGAAGACATGAGAGCGTTCGAGAAAGAAGGGGAACTCCTCTAACCGTAGCCATGCAGACCTCAAGCTGTGAGCAACCTCCATCCGCAAAACGAGGTCTTCTCCAAATAACATTTTCCACGTCCCTGTTGTGGAGATCCAACTGAGGTTCCGATAGACCCCTAGCGCAGCAATGTCTGTCGTCGAGTAACTCGACGTCACCCGTAAATAAAGGGCCCAAAAAACCGCGAATATGAGAGAGGATCCTCTCCAAGTGTATAGCACCACCGAAGGATTGACCTATAGCCACATGCAAATCCGATGTTACAAAGTTAGTTTTCCTGTCTGAGACCAAAGAAGCTTCGGTAGGGGAACTACGAGCACGTAGGAAGTCTTCATCAAGGAGCGCGATATCGTCTCCTCTCGTGCCATTTTTCACAACCTCCGCAAAGGAAGGTCCTCCGATGGCCATCGTCGAGGAGTGTTTTCTCGAACAGGAGCCAACAGCAGACGATTTAACCAAGGCCGGTCCCGCCGCCTTAGCTTTGCATGCAGCCATGCGATGACCAACGCAGCCACAAGAAAAACACCTTGGAGGGAGGCGACAAGCCGAAGCTTCGTGTCCTCCTACACCGCAGCGGAAGCATCGGCGACTAGGTTTCTTGTGAGAAACCAGGCTCCACCCGCCAAGGCCGTCATCGTTACCTCCGGAGTCCGCGTCGAGGATCTCCTTTCCTCTCGTCGTCGTCGTAGCTCCCTCCCCAGCGCTTTTTGCCCTCCACACCGCACCCTTCGCTCTCCACATCCTTCCGGAGTCGTCGTCGTAGCTCCCTCCCCAGCGCTTTTCGCCCTCCACCAACATGGTCAAGAACGGTCGATGATGGGTACTTGGATGCATGATTTTCACTCATACATTGTTTTAGAAAATTAAATGAGAGGATTAATAAATTCGATCTCTATGGAGTGATACTATACTAATAAAAATGAGTATGTAGAGGGTTGGAAGGGGGTTTACTTTAAACTCATCCCTCTAACATGTACGCAACAAGTTAACCCTCATTGTATCCAGCCTTCTCATATGTATTGTTGACTACAAGAACTTAGTCACAGCTTGCTAGAATGAAGAAATAAAAATGCAATGCGAGATATAGATAAAAATGGGTTAAAGATGAAATATGTTACATTTCGAAGAAATAGGCTTTTAAGTATGAATTTGGTTCTTTAACAAGATGGAGAAATGAGAGAAGTCACACACTTAAGCAATCTTGAATGCTTACCTTTGATAGTTGTTGGAGTTATGATATTTCAGCCTATTATTTTCTTACTTGAATCTTGTAAAGTCTCTATAGGGGCATCTATGTGATCTCTCCCAATGTTTGCTCTCTACAGTTTCATGTTATATAAGAAATCCTAGACCTATAAATAAACAACTCTTATTATGCTTCTCCGCAAAAGTAAAAGGATGATTTTATCTAATACTATGATATGTCGTGTTACCTAGACATAGAGAGAATTATTGGACCATCAATACTTAACATCTACGAAAGAAAGATGTAAATCAAACAACCTCTTTAGGACACTTATTTTATAATAGATCATTTCGATGGTTCAGTAATCTTTGATTCCTCCTAGAAGAAATATCATTCATCAACCAATTTGCCACACTCAAACAAGAGCATGAATGGACCTTCTCTAGAAGTCCAAACCACTCTACATGAGATTCTTTCATCTTACATCTTCATCAACAACGAATACCTTTTCTCCGATTATTGCATGAGGAATCCAATTCATTTGCGGGTTATCACACCTGCATTCACATTTCTTGTTCTTTTTTTGTTTTTGAAAGGACGTTTTTTGTTTTGTCTTCTTGTTCGTCCTTTTTCAAAATGATATTTTAGACAACTTTATCCATCTCTACGTCAAGAAAACCAAAAAGGAAAAGAAGACGGCATTAACCAATGCCTGCTCTGCAAGGTATCACCTGACAAACAGGGGAGAAAGGAATAGACAGACACAAGTAGAAATCTTCTGACAAAGAGGAGGAAACCATCTGCAAACTACTCAAAGATCTTTAGTTCTGCTACAAGCTCATTTCCACAAGTTTCTAGTCAATGATCCAACACAAACCAATTAACAAGGCAGACCCCATTGTTGCACAGTAAAATTTGCTTTCCAGTTGAATGATATCATGGAATACACCATGGATCCCTCTCCAATTTGACAAGCTAGAATTAATTTATGTGTAAATATCAAACATGCTTCCAAATATTTAAAGCAACTTTCTTTAGTAAAAGGCGATCGTTCACCTATCTCATTCACTAAACTAAACTCCATATATAGTGTCATCGTTCTGCTTAGTCGGAAATACTTACATTATATGGCCTTCGTTGCTCGAGTGTCATAATATCTCCACCTCTTATACAATTCATCAGAATATGTGTTTTCATATAAGATACACCATGGGCCCTCCTCTAGCTGTGCTTCATCAGTTCATTCATAATCAAGGTAAAATCTCAAGATGATCTTTGTTGCAGACTGACAATGGTAGAAATATTGTATGTCTGTCCAGAACCTATTCCAAGGATAGCTTCTTAACAATGATATACAACACAGACACCCCTTTCGCCTACAAATTTTCCATGTGATGTTTCCATAAGAATATGTAAGCCTTCTCCAAAATACAATAAATAGGTCCTTCCTTTATCTCTGAACTTAGATCGACCACCCTAAAATTTTTAATATCCTCGCTAGCCTACAATTCATAAAGCCTACCTAGCTCTATGATTCTGTAGAATCTTCTCTAATCCTCCTTTTCAATTCACCTCTGTGTGTACCTTTATATAATAGTATGACATTCAATTCGATTACTACAAATATTTGCATAATTCTGCACATTTGTTTCTTCTTATATATAGGTATCACAAGGTTTTGCCTCTATACAACCAGCTATCCCTAGCTCTGCTAAATGGCATTAAAAAGTTGTGTAAGACAAGCCAACCCTCATCAATCTTAGAGTCTCCAGTTATTTCCTCTTAACTCTTCAATAGCAAGCACAACTTGAAAGCTCGTGCATCACCTAACTCTCCTGAGGTAATCTCAAATTTAATATGGTCACTAGCTTCCGTGTACATTTATATGTTTAGCACAAACGAAGATACATATGAATGTGGCCACAAAAAATGATCAAGCCCATAACAAAATCATCAAAGAAATGATAGTGCAAAAGCAATAGAAAGAAAAGGTAGAGAACCATGTCACGTATTTAAAGTGATCTAGACACTTAAAGAGAGACAATCAATGCCTGGACCAAAAGGAGTGGAAAGTGGAAAGATAGGCTTTACACAATGGGTCGATGAAAAGATTGAATAAATTATATGCAGCAAATCCATATGGATCACCACATACTTAACGTGGGAAAGGTTTGGTTTATTTCTACATTGAATGTGCATGATAAACAGTGAAACTGAAGCGCCTTTTTTGCACAAGGTCAAAAACTTGAGATATAGGGCACACAAGTCTTTAGATTGTCTATAGATAATATAAATTTTATTTTGGAAAATGGGAGAGGGTATGAAGAGCATTAAAGAAAATAATAAAAGTAATCAAAAGGTGGATAAGAGACGACCCTGCCACACCCAGACAAAGTACAATTTCATAGAAATCCAAGCAAGATACAGTATTGAGATCTCAGAGCCGTCAAGATAAGGGAAGCATCGATCAATAGAATATGTATCTCAGAATGACGCAGCAAGATAAATGGGTGGCTGTGACATGAGAGAGGACAATAGCCAACTTGACTGGAAGGTGGAAAAGTGGAATGATGTAAAGATCAAACAGAAATTGGATGTGACAATAAATTCTGCTATTGTGGAAGGGTGCAAAACTAGCATCACGAAGCAAAGTAACAGCATGATCCATGATTCATAGTTCCCTATAGAACATAATCTACTGAATCTCTCCCCAGGGTCACTGAATTGGCAAAACAGTCTCTCTTTTTCAAATTTTATATGAGCATAATAAACACTTAGTAAAAAGCATGTGTAACTGAATCATGGACAAATTGGACCTCATCTTCTAATTCAATCCATTTAAAATACAAGGGTTTTCACAATCCTGCCATGAAACTACCATAAAAAATGTAGTAGTAAGTTTAGAATGCCAATACAACTAAACTTAGGGGCATGCATAGAAAATTGTAGTCTAAAATTTAGAATAACAGTAAACTAAAATTAGGAGAATGCAATAGTATCTTGAGAAGTATATAATAATGGTTCTATAGAAGATTGATTCGTAAGCTTACTCCTGTAAAGGAAACAATAGAAATATCAACTGAATGTACCGGTTGACTAGAAGCAGTTGATGGACGTGTATTATTTTTGCTAGTGGAAGGAGCCACGTCCCCTAAGTCACGTGACATAGAAGATGTCACTGACCCATTTGTTTTAGATATGAGCTCCATCGGATCACTTGTTCCAGATCTCACAAGGCACTCACGAGCAGATTCCTGGCCTTCATCAGTCAACATGTACCTTCAAGAAACAAACAGATCAATCTCATGATTGATAACTGCAGACTATCGCAAGTTGGAAAAGTCAAACTAAAATTAGATAAGAGAAAAAACACCGGAGAGAGTATGGAGCGACAGAATACCGTCTAGAAAAGGCAAAACCACCCCAAAATAGTGAATAAGATAACTTGTGATATGGATGGCCTATGTACTTGCAGCCACTGAAATATGCTAAATTTAAAAAAAATGCGCTAAGAAGTCTTTTTTATGAAGGATTGCTGAAGTCAAGTAACTGGCCTTATATCACGGGCATAATGAATAAACCTAGTAAATAAACTTCTTTCATGGTGGGTAGGACCTGGAAGGGTAAATGGGATATACTTTGCTGGGCAGTTAGATTTTACAACCAGCCCCTTCGAGATCAAAGTCTTCATGCAACTCCATCCAGTATACCAATCCCTCGGTGAACTTCCGAATTGACCTGGATTTCCTACACCCTTCTCCCGCCTGCATATTACAATCAACCTCATGTTATTGCTCTCCCCGCCATCAGCAGAACCAGCAAACCGCACAGGTCTACACCATAACAGAAGAAAGAGAAACATACTCACACAATGGAGGTTCCAGAAAGACCACTTGCTTCTGCTGCATCAATCAACTCCTGTTTCCTCATAAAACCACTCCCATCCGTGGTAGCTCTGGAAGCACGAAATGTTTAGAATTTTATTGAGACCAATAAACCATCACATTCAGTAAAATAGACATGCATGAAGAAACCCACTTCTCAATAGAAATCAAAATTCTGAAATAAATAGATATACAAACTGAAATGACCACTACGAAACAGATATCATACCTGTACAGGGTAATCAACAATGCATATGCCACGGAATTCTTTCTTGGGACATACCGTTTAGGCTCTTTTGGTTTCCTCCCTGGCAAGAATTTTAACAAAAAGTTATTAGCAACAATGAGGTTGCAGGACAACATGCTGCAAAATGTACAATTTTCAGTAACTGTTATAAATTCACAGAGATTATTTTACAAAAAAAAACTGCAAGCACTATCTTAATTGGCACTCAATTTCACAGAATTAAGATAATCCTTCAACGTGACTCAAAAAAAACAGATTTTTTTCTCACCGTATTCTTTAATTTATACACAGGAACAGTTAAGTAATTTGATCGAAAAGTCGCACCTTTTTGCTTCTCATTGCAGGACGGAGCCCCGTCCACCTCGTCAGGGAAGAACCCTTTCATGAGCCGCAGGATCCATTTCCCCACACCCCTAAGCAGACAATGTACAGCAAATTCAAATGAAAACCCTAGTAAAGGGTAGCCCCTATCTCTCCACGTAAAAGGGCGATCCTTACTTGATCTTAGAGAGGTCCTTGAGCGTGACGATGGGAGTCTTGCAGCTGGCGATGCTGCGGTAGGCTTTGACAAGCGTCATCTGGATGTTCTCCGGCAGGGCGTTACGATCCGCCAAGTCCCGCTGCGTTTGCAGCAGGTGGGCGGCGATCCCTTCGTTCTCGCTGCATCTGATGGCGTGCGTGATTTCCATGAAGATGTCTAGGGTTTGCCAGGAACCATAGAATTTTCTCCAGGGTTTCGGGATTGGCGGTTGCCTACTGACCGGCGAGGGAGTAGAGGGGGGAAGAGATGGAGGGAGTTCGACTTTTTTAAAACGGAGAAGGCGCCGCGTGCAAAAGTGCCGCGGTGCTTAAGATGGTAATTGTTACAGGGTCAAAATCTTGCTATCGGTTTCGACCGATCCTTTGCGGCGTTAGCTAATCAGTCTTCTCGAGTAAACGGTCACGGACACTCTCCAACTCTTCTCGTACTCCTACTTGCTAGCGCACCGACGCTTCCAACACAAACACGAGTACGAACTCCGGATCGTTCAAGAACACTCTCAGGGACACGCTCAAGAACGCTCAAGAACTCTACCAAGCAATCACACGAGCACGGGCACAAAGCTCTTCTCTTTATTAGAAGGAGAACTATCTCAGGAGTGGGTGGACACTCTACACTGTGTGTGTAGACTTGTGTGTTTACACTTGTGTGTTTACAAATAAGCCACCACATCTCCTTATATACAAGACTCAGGGCAACCCAAGGGACACTCATTATTATATCTACAATAATGATACATAAAGACACAAGAGACCCTTCGAGTTCTTCGGCAACCCTTCGCGTTCCTCAGCAACTCTTCGTATGGTCGTCTCTTCGACTCCCTTGTTATCCTTTCCTCTTCCTGCACGGTTGACGCTCAGTCAACCGCCCAGTCATCAGCACACTCGCGCTCCAACGCTTGCTGATGCAGCTTTACCGTAATTCACCAAGTGCCACCGAACACTTGGTCTTGTGCCAAAGGGAACCCGCGGCCTCCAGACCCTCGTGCGGTAAACCCTTCCTTAGCGTTCTCTGTGCTAAGGGGAAGTCCTCCGGAATTTCGCTATCGTGACCTCCAGACCACTCTCATACATGTACTACCGAGCATGCTCGACAATGCTCGTACTCAGCACCTGCAACGCTCCATGCCTCCTTGGACCGCCACACATCAATACCGATACTGTGCGCCTTCGTGCGTACGCCTCTGTGACCGTACCGCATCGCTCCTCGATGCGTATTGCTTCACTACGTACCGCTCTTCTGCACTCGCGTATGTACGACTACGTGCATCCACTGTCATGTCTTGCACTGCTGTCTGTACTCGTTGTGCTCGCACTGCTACAAGCACCACGACACTCTGTCACCGAGCCTGTGTCCTGTGTGACACTTCTCCATCACGTACGGTAGAGCCTCCAGACTCTCGTGGATAACATCCCTGATATCCACACATTTTCGGACTCCTCCTGAAGTCCAACTCCATCATCATTCTCGAGCATCCAGCTACCGTGTCTGCACGATCATTCTCGATCACGGAATTTGGGGGTGTGACAAGCCTCCCCCACCTGAAGAATCGGTTGTCCTCAACCGAGCTTTCCCTCTTCAGCTGGCGTCCCGTCACAATCCTTCATTCGCTACGCACCTCCTGATGCGGCTCAATTGGAAGGGTGGTGCCGCCTTGCACCGCCTCCCTTCCTACACCTGGTCTTTTCACAAACCACATCCCTCCATGACTTGGTCTTCAACGTGAAAAGTGGAGCTTCCTCGTCAGCTCTCATTTCAGTATATCTCTACTGGATACAACAGCTCCATCGCTGGTTAGTGGCAGCTCCAACTCCACATGTGGAGTACTCACCTCCACGCTTACTCGTTGACGATCTCTATCGTCCCCTGTAGACGTACCCATGTCCTGGGAAATGAGCACCTCCTGCGCTCCGAGCATCTTCGGTATCTTGCCTCATGCAAGATCATTGGTGGTGCGGTTCGTCACCACTCCACTCCCATGGACATGTAACTCGTTGTACATGCTGCATCGCCTTCCAGAGCTCTGCATCACCTTCTCGTGCACGGATGTTCTCCTATCCGCGGCTTTGGATGTGTGCCTCCTGCACACACATTGGTGCTCAGCATGCACCTGCGCACTCTTGTGCGTCCTCGATCGAGCCTTGGCACCTCTAACGCTCGCTATTGTGGATTTCCCTCCCTCCACCGAATTCGAAGCTCCAGCTCGAAGTGTTGTGAGACGTACCTTGCGCATAGCACCGATGGCTCCCAAACGTACCTCACGTTCTTCTTCCTCCTCCTCGTCCCTACGAAGAGAGTTCAGCTTCTCCTTCTTTGGGCATTCCCGCGCCCTATGCGATCCGTCGCATATGAAGCACCCCTTGCTCTTGGGTTGTTCCCTTCTCTTGGAGTACTCTCGTTCCTCCATTGGTGGATCATGGGCAACGCCTTTGCCCTTGTCCTTCGACCGCGCCTTCAGCTTGCTGGTGAACTTCCCTTCATCATTGTGACTTGGTTGGGCCGCCCCATAATCGACCAACGCATCTGCTACCACGACCGTTGAATTCAGATCCTTCACGCCGTGCCTCCGTAGTTCGGCTTGCGCCCAGCTTTGCAATCCGATCGTGAAGTTCAAGATCTTGTCCTCCTCGGACATCCCCTTGATGTCCAGCAATAAGGACGTGAACTGCTTCACGTACTCACGAACAGTGCCTGTCTGCTTTAGGCGTCGAAGAGCCTCCCGTGCAATCCACGCAGTGTTCTTTGGCAGGAACTGCTCCTTCAGTTCCGTGACTAGATCATCCCACCTGGATATCTTCGATCTTGCCACATCTGCTGCACGACTCCTCCACCATAACTTGGCGTCGCTCGACATGTACATCGATGCCAAGCCCACCTTCTCGGCTTCCGTCGTCTTGGTCGTCTCGAAGTAAACTTCCATGTCCCATAGGAAGTTTTGCAAATCCTTGGCACTCTGCGTACCTGTAAAAGATTTGGGTTCGGGTACCTTGCATTGCTGCACCTCCGTGGAGCCTCCGTTGTTCGCCAATGCCTTCTTGATGAGGGAGATCTCACTCCGAAGATCCTCCATCATCGTGTGGAACGCCTCCAGTTTGTCCACCGAGGACTTGATCTGCTCCGCTGAGCGTTGGGACTCGTCCCCAACATCCGATCCTTCTGAAGAACGGTCCTCCAAGACGGCGATGCGATGAGCATGAGTCCCAATGGTGGACTCCACTTCTGCCATCGTCTGCTCCAGTGCTGCCACACGTTCGGTAACACCCACCATCTTCGCTCCGTCGATTGAAGATGTACTTGCTCCAACAAGTATCCTTGTTCCCGCGATCGACTGCACCGACAGTCGCTCGTAGCTTTGCCCGCTTTCTTGGTACCAACCAAGCTCTGTGATCTGATCCTTATCCTGATATCAATTCGCACCAACGAATTATATCACGGACCGTGCTCTGATACCAACTGTCACAGGGTCAAAATCCTGCTATCGATTTCGACCGATCCTGTGCGGCGTTAGCTAACCCGTAGCTAACCAGCCTTCTCGAGTAGAACGGTCACGGACACGCTCCAACTCTTCTCGTACTCCTGCTTGCTAGCACACCGACGCTTCCAACACAAACACGAGTACGAACTCCGGATCGCTCAATAACACTCTCAAGAACACGCTCAAGAACGCTCGAGAACTCTACCAAACAATCACACGAGCACGGGCACAAAGCTCTTCTCTTTATTAGAAGGGGAACTATCTCCGGAGTGGGTGGACACTCTATACTGTGTGTGTAGACTTGTGTGTTTACACTTGTGTGTTTACAAATGAGCCACCACCTCTCCTTATATACAAGACTCAGGGCAACTCAAGGGATACTCATTATTATATCTACAATAATGATACATAAAGACACAAGAGACCCTTTGAGTTCTTCGGCAACCCTTCGCGTTCCTCAACAACTCTTCGTCTGGTCGTCTCTTCGACTCCCTTGTTGTCCTTTCGTCTTCCCGCACGGTTGACGCCCAGTCAACCACCCAGTCATCAGCACACTCGCGCTCCAACGCTTGTTGATGCAGCTTTGCCGTAATTCACCAAGTGCCACCAAACACTTGGTCTTGTGCCAAAGGGAACCCGCGGCCTCCAGACCCTCGTGCGGTAAACCCTTCCTTAGTGTTCTCCATGCTAAGGGGAAGTCCTTCGGAACTTCGCTATCGTGGCCTCCAGACCACTCTCGTACGTGTACTACCGAGCATGCTCGACAACGCTCGTACTCAGCACCTGCAACGCTCCATGCCTCCTTGGACTGCCACACATCAATACCGATACTGTGCGCCTTCGTGCGTACGCCTCTGTGACCGTACCGCATTGCTCCTCGATGCGTATTGCTTCACTACGTACCGCCCTTCTGCGCTCGCGTATGTACGACTACGTGCATCCACTGTCATGTCTTGCACTGTTGTCTGTACTCGCTGTGCTCGCACTGCTACAAGCATCACGACACTCTGCCACCGAGCCCGTGTCCTGTGTGACGCTTCTCCATCACGTACGGTAGAGACTCCAGACTCTCGTGGATAACCTCTCTGATATCCACACATTTTCGGACTCCTCCTGAAGTCCAACTCCATCGATCATTTTCGAGCATCCCAGCTACCGTGTCTGCACGATCATTCTCGATCACGGAATTTAGGGGTGTGACAGTAATTGACTTCTTTTTTTCGGAAAAAGATCAACATATTATCTCCAACCCAAAGGTTCCCCCATTACCATATACTTCTTTTACATAACTGTTTTTTAGAGGAAAAAAGATACATAAGAAGTCCAACTAAAAAACTTTTATATATTCACTGTTTCACTGTGATGTTACATAAGCCAAGAATTACTCAAATTCTTAATATGCTCAAGCACATTCACTATGTAAACTCTCTCTCTCTCTCTCTCTCCCTAGAAAACGACATTGTTTTGCGCCAACCACAATGACTAGAGAATAGTTATTATGATCCAACCAAGACATGCCCAATCACATGACCCAACTTGTCAATGGACTCTCAACAAGCGTCTGAGCCCTCCACCGCCACTGAGCCAATTTGTGTCATTCCAAACATCAATCGATACATCATAATCAAAGAAAATGTGTCGAACATCTTCCACTGTCATATTGCACCGCTGAAACATGCCACAGAAAAATCCCAAGTTTGATATTCACTTAGGTTCGATTCGTTAAAGGTTCGATTTAGATTCGGTTGGAAAATAAACGAGTCGAACCTTGATATAGGTTTGAGCTCATTTATTTAAAGGAACTGAACCTTGAAACGGTACGTTCGCTCAATTTTGGTTCATTAAAAGATTGATACAAAGTATATTTCTTTATATTTATATATACGCATGTGTACTTTTTTCCTTGAAAAATTATACGAGGAATGAGGAATTTGCACCATGATGCAAATAAGGTATATGCATAAAAGTTTACGGCCCTTAATCACGTCATACCGAAGGGCTGTGATCATTCCACATTCCCACAATACATAGATTCCAAAGGTTTTCACTGCTAATCGAACCTTAAATGAATCGAATTGAACATTCACGATTAGGGTGGAGTTGAACCGAACCTGAATACTAGATTCATCTTATCAAACCGGACCGAACCTAACTCTCTAAAAGTGCTAAACAAGTCGAATCGAACATGTGTAGGTTCGCTCAGGTTCGATTCGTTTACACCACTAATCAAAACTTCAGAGGAATTTGGCACTATGCTCTCTAATAAATAACATGTTCCTCCTCAACAACCATGCAAATAACATAACTCACAGTGACGAATCATTCAACACCCTGTTTTATTTGTCGTTTTCATGTTGTAGTCGAACACTTAGGAATCGATAAAAAAAATCACACAATTCGATGAATTAGATGAAGACAGGAGGTTTTTATGTTTATTTAATCTGGGCAAGTCTTAGGGTTGAACTCAAGAAGGCAAAGGAAGAACCTAAGTTAATATCTATCAAAGTTAATGCATGATTTTTCGAGGCGATTTTTTTGGTAGTTTTTATCAACGAATGGATGAACATATATATCTGGCCAAATTTAAGGACTAAAATGTGATTTGTAATTAAAGGGAGGCCAAAAATTACAAAACTTGGTCGGGATGTGGATAAATATGAAATGAATGCACCGTATTTTTTAAAATTTTCTGATATTGAATATTTAATGAATTAAATGATGTGCATAATTTGATTCTTAATAATTAATTCTAATTAATATAAAACCTACTTATTTTCAAGGGGTAATATTATCTAAGATACACCCTTATGTGATCTATCTCAAAAAAAAACTTAAACCTTAAAATTGTGAAATTTTATACATGTTAAAAACTAATTACTCAAAGTCACGGAATGATTTCACAGAACAAATATATGCTTGCAAATGCAATGATTTTTGAGCGTAAAGTAGAATACAATTAATTCTAGAAATTGTGAATTTTTAGCAATTTTTAAAATAGGGGGTTAATTAATTGTGAATTTGATACCATGAAATTGGGCAAAATATAAACTTTTCCACGAGAATAATAATTATTAAATAATTATATATCACAAAATTATGAATCCAATGCCACAATGTAAAGATAGAGTTGTTCTACAATATGCAAATTTTGATGAATAAATGAAGTAAAATTAATGTCCAAACAAGGGACCAAAATCAAGGGTCTCAATGCAATTACAATAATTCAAAAAAATAGGTGAAGACTAAGAACATGAGGCAGAAATGTGATTTAGCGATCCTTAGAAGGTTTTTTGCAAAACTTCCAAGTTGTCACGTGCCAAACAAGTGACCCTTGGGCAGTGGGGCGATTTTGGAAATCAGTGGAATGTGGGGTGTCCTCTGCAATTGTTACCTCCCCGTACATGCACTTCACGTGGGGAGGTCCTCAACCTCACGCTCGGTGCCCTATGGTATGAAGGCGTAGCAGCGGTAGAGAACGGCTGAGGTTGCTGCTTGCCCCGATGGTCGAATGTGGATGACGCCTCAGGCAGTTGCGGCGCTGCTCGTTGTTGAAGGCGAGGTGGAGTCTTGGCTCGATGAAGATGCGAAGGATCAGAGCTCTTGGCAATGGAGTCGGTGAAGTTCGAAGGGGTTTTGCCTTCGGTGATGGTTGTCGATGAAGAACGCGTGAACGGAGTAGATGGGTTCGGTCTTGAGATGGATAAGAGTGGAGACGAAGAACACACCGCGGCGACGCAGATGGTATGTGGTGAATTGGAGTGTAGAGGGTATGCGTTGGATGGAGGATGAACGACAGCATGATGGAGGTACAATAGTAGGAGATGAATAGTGGCGGAGGATGAATGAACATGGGAGACGGAGTGTCGAGACAGGTGGGGGAGGAAGATGAACAGGTGGAAGGGGGTACCTGGAGGAGGAGGCTCGACGGCTGATGGATATGTGATTCATCACTCTAAAAGGTGAAATAGAGCTTTAAACTTGAGTAATTAGCTGCATTTCTCCATTTATTCTGCATTATTACCATTCACACACTTAGAACTAATATCTGCATTTTAGCATGCATTTTTTGCATTAAATAAGAAGCCAAATTCACTTATACATATCACTTGTATATTCACCATATTTTCATTTTTTTATTTATTTATCACTAATTCAGAATTGAATAAAATCAATTCTATAGTATATATATTACTAGCACTAATAAATAAGAATATCAGAAAATACTAACTTGTAAAATCGACTAATAAAACCCAAACCCTACTTTGAGACTAAGTACCTTAAACATGAATATCTCTCTCATAGAGTCTCATATGGACCCCTGCTTACTTTTAAATTAATATACATTCAATTATCTTCAAAACAAGATCAAATCCAAAAGTATCGGAGTTCATATGTGAAACTTGAGCTTCGGGCCCCTCATTATATGTTGTACATATGTCCCTGTATTTTATTTTATCCTATTTTTTTATTTTATTAATTATTAAAAATCTAAAAAAATAGATTAAGTTGTAAATATTTGTTTCATATTTTCTCTAAGTTTATTTTGATTTTTGTCTTTTAAAAAATGATAAAAATGTCAAAACACAAAAATGTGGTATTTTATATATATAGGATACCATCCAAAAATACTTTTTGTTCATATGATATTTTTAGTTTCGAATCCTTAACAAAAGTTGTAGATCTTATTGAGATGAGCAATTTTCATATGGACTACTTTTTGTTTTGACCTCTTTTGTTATTTTTTTATTTTTGCTTATATTTAAATTTTTTATTTTTTTCAGGAGTGGCACATGACAACTTTGGAACCGCCACATGTCACCCCCTTTCAGTTCATTTTCTTTTAATTTTAGTTTGTTTAAATATTTCTATTTTATTTACTTTTTATTTTATTTATTTTTATTTACTTCTACTATTATTTATTTATTTTATTTATCTTATTTATTTATTTTCTTATTATTTTAATTATCATTTATTTATGTATTATTATTTATTATTTCCTTTTTTATTATTTTTTATTGTTTACATTGTTATTATTATTGTTATTATTTTATATTTACTTATTACTTCTAATTTAGATTTATTTAATTATTAACTTATTATTTTTATTATTTTATTTACTTTTAATTTTATTTTTTCTTTGCCACCTGCTCGCCCTTATGCACACCACGTTGTGGCCCTCTCTCCTTCTCTCATCCCGCGCCCGCCCGATTCCCCCGCCTACACCTCCACGCCTCGCGGTGGGGTGCAACCGCCCACATCCACGTTTACCTCTCCCCACTAACAACAGCTCCCTCTTCTCTCTCCTGACCTCCCCCCTGCAACAACTGCCGCACTCAACCTGATCCTCCCTCGCTCACGATCTCCCTATCCCAACCACCTGCGCACGACACCAACCACCCTTCCTTATCCACCATCAAGGAGAGAGAGGGCCCAGCCCCCTTCTGCTTCAGGTGATAGCTGAAACACGTCGTGATCGAGCGACGACGACCCACTCCTCCATTCCGGGCGAGATCTAGCGAGGCTCATCCTTGTTGTTGCAATCACTGCCTTGGTTGCTAAGCTTCGAAGCTCACCGTTGGAGCTCCTTGAGACAAAGATCATGGTCGAGCTTAGATCTCCCCCAAGCCTCTGGCGAAGAACCCACCTGGTAAATCTTCCCCCTTTCCTTGTTCTTTCTTTCTCTGACTCGGTCTTCGTCCCTAAATCATTTGTGTCTTCTTCATCTTTCTTTTGCTCCGATCAAATCCACAGTCGCCTTGTCACCCGCTTCTTCATCTTCCCCTTATCATTGACCACACCGCATAGCCTTCAAACTTCCACTGAGGATCGTCCGCCACCACCACCTCATCCAGTCTGTCTGCACCACCGCAGCAGCTCGCCACCTCCTACCCACTCACGCATACCCCCTGCGACAAACGTGAGCCCCTTCACAGACTCCAACCCACCGAATGTGCCACCTCCCCAGTGCATCGCGCACACCGTCCCCTCAACCACTTCAACTTTTGCGTAGAAACTTGCCTCGACTCCTCTGCGCCTCCGCCCGCATGGGAGGAACTGTGCCGCGATCTCCTGCACCTCTTCACCGCCCAACATCTTCACCATCTCTAGTCGTGTGTCTATGGATGTGGCCACCTGCTCCACTGCCTTCATCTGGCCAAGCACGCGAGTTCACCCCTCCGCCTCGGGCGATTCACCGTTGCCAGCAGCCCCTCTGTCATAGAAGACGCTCGCATCTCCATTGCGGCGTGCCACCGACAGCCGCACCTCCACGGACCGAACGCCTCCAAACCGACGACGTACCTCGGTCAGCCCAGTTGCACAATGCCTGGAGTAGCATCTGGCCTTGTCTCGGCTCCCCTCCACCCCCTCCTCGAGCTACGTGCCTCAGTACCCTCATCATTATCCCTCCCCCACGTGCACAACACGGGCGGGCGAGGATCATTTGTAGAGCGCCCCCTCCATTCTTCATAATAACATAACACTACGTGCCTTGCACGTGCCCCTTAGAACATATATGAGAGCCCCCTCCGCCCCCACTGACGTCATCATCATGCGCTACTCACACGCAAGCCGAGATAATTGGCATAAATACCCTCGCAGGTATATGTAATTGCATAATAGTCTTCCCTTATTTGTCTCATGTTATTTCATTATTTATCTTGCATCTAGACCCTTGCGTTTTCTAGACCCTTGCGTTTGAATCTTTCTTTATACTATCATTTATCATCATTTTCAGCATTCTAAAAATTGCATTTTATGGAAAATTTATGCTCTATAATTATGTACGTTGATTAATTTTTTTGTGAGCTATGATTTTTTTAATGTAATTAATTTGGTAAAAACTCGTATAGTTTACTCATTTTATGCTCTGAAATTGCTATTAAATTATTCATTGTTCTAAAAATTCTCAAAAATTCATAGTAAATAAATTTAATTGTGTTCTACGATATACCAAAAATTGTTGTATTTGCACGTATATTGAGATTACAATAAATTAAACAACAATTTTAGTAAATTAATAGTCGTAGTTGAATCATTTTAAGGATTTATTAATTTTTCTGGATATATCCTCATTAGATACATATAATGTATTTTTAGTTCTTGAAAGTAAATTGGTTTGCTGTTTATTAAGATTATTTTGCTCGAAATCACTCTGTATTCATATTTAATTCATAATTAATTCATATTATATCCAAAAATTCCAAAAAAATTATAGTAGCTTCATTTTGCATCTATGCAACATTCTCGCTAGGTTTCATTGGATTTGGAGTTCATTTGGTCGAAATTTACACTTTAACCCCTAAACTTTACAAAACTTACATTGCATTTATTATTTGCATTTAAAAATACCAAAAAATACCTATTTGAAAACTCAACTCCTTGATCCTCTAATAATAAACCTAAGGAGACAGTTACCTCCCTGAATTCGACCTTAGGCTTGCCCAAGTAAAACTATAAATAGACTGCTCACACTAATTGATAAAATTAAATAATTAGTTATTTTTTATTGATCTATTAGTTGCTTGAATACAACAATTCATCATTATTAACCAAGGTAAAATACAAGTTTGTCAATGGTGTGTGGTCAGAGCATGCGTTAGTCTCAGAGAAGGAGTCTACTACGAGGGCAAAGTGCACCTCGGATCATGCCACGCCTGCGAGAGGTCGTCAGAGGGGACACTGTCATCATCGACTACTTCGAGGATCTCCTTTGTCCGTTGTATCGACGGATGATTGGGAAATGAGCAACGGAAGGTTTTAAATAGTAGAGGATGCTGGCGCTTGATTTGGAGAGAGGGAGAGAGAGATCGGAGACGAGCTTTGATTGGGGAAGGGGATTCAAGATTGATTAGAGATCCGATGAGATACGGGTGATGGTGGTGGTTGTGTTTGGAAGGTGGCTGGAGACATGCGATGTATAGATTCGCAATGAGGTTATTTGATGGGGATTCATCAGGTTGGTGATGGCGACGATGCTGGAGTAAAAGGGGAAGGCAGCAACCAACGTTGAACATAGGGAGGAGAAGGACATGGGTCGACTGATCAATCGAGATCGGATGGCCCACGAAGCACCATTGGGCAATTTCTTTCTTTTTTTGGATATAAAAAGTGAAAAATAAAGAGGATAAAATGACCACGTGGCACTTCTAGAAATTTCAAAAAATAAAATGAAAAGAAAATAAAAAAGAAATAGGCAACGACCTCGAGTAAAAAAATCTTCACGAAATTACACGTCTCGATGAGATCTACAACTTTCATGAAGAGACCAAAACATGTCATTTGCATAAAGTTGCATAAAGTGATATTTTTGGTGGCACTCTATGTACATAGAATACCGTTATTTTTTATTTTGGATTTTTTTTCATATGTAAATAATATAAAAATTGAGAAAGAATACTATAAAAATAAAAGACAAATATTTACACATTACTCTATTTTTTGATTTTTTACTATTTAGGAAAATAGCAAAATAAAATATAGAGGACTTATTCTACAGATTGTTAGTGGAGACTCATACACTGACAGATTCTTTGATTTTAGTCTTATTTTATATTTGGATTTTTGTGTATTTTAATAAAACTGTTGTCAAATGAAATGAATGAAAAAGAAATAAAAGAAAAAGAGTTAAATATGTACATAAAATAATAGGTCCAAATCGGGTAAATACACAATGTACAAAAGAGATTGAAAACCAGACTTTCACATATGAGTTCGGATTCTTTCAAACTTAGTCTTGTTTTGCAGATTAGTGAACATACATTAGTTCAAAAGTGAGTAGAATCAAATCGGACATTATATGAAGGAGATATCAACGTTTTTGTCTGATAGATCTGAAATTAGAATTTGGGTTTATTTGTCAATTATTTATGTTAGTGTTTTCTTGTAGTTTTTCATTATTCTTGTTAGTAATATGTACGCAATGAAGGTAGTTTTAGGTGATTTGGGATTAGCATGAATTAATTTAAAATTAGAGAAGTTAGCTCATTTTACAGGTTAATTGGGCTGGATTTTTTTGGCTTCTTATTTTTACGCAATTATGCATGATAAAATGCAAGTATTATTTATTCATGCACGAATGTTAATAATGCAACTTGAATGATGAAATACCAATGAATTTTGGAGAACCGAGCTTAATTAATCTCTTTTAGAGTTATGATTCATAGACTCGTAAACCCTTTATACTTAAACCCTGCTCTACTCGAGCAACTTGAGAATGAATGATTTAGTCAGATCATTCCCTGACTGTACATGTGAAATACAATACTTGATCAGTTGAAGAACTCTTGTTTGTAGTGATCCCAAAATTCCAAGATGTATCAAGCTCTAGTCAGAAGTCCAACTCCTCTAGTCTTGAGACTCTCTTTGTATACATATATAGTAAGGATATGACATTTAGTGTGGACTATAATCACAAGAGTATAGTCAAAACATCTCCCATTGTCCAAGTCCAGGAGACTCTCCTAAGAACCTAATCATCAACACATAAGGAATAAATCAGTTCTTGCATACAGTCCACCGTCTCTTTAGTTGTCTATCTTAAAAGTGTAGATGGAAGGCTAGTTGGTGGAGGGAATAAAATTGTGTAATTTCTTCTCTCCCTCTCATTGGAACAAGGATCCACTCGAATGCCTTATTAATGCAACACATGTATTTTAGGTTGTTGTTGAAGCAATTTTTCACGGGTCTAAATATGTCTCACACAAGGCGGAGACACAGTCGCTGTGGTGACCCACAAGAAATCCTACTTCAAACAACTCTTAATCCACAATAGACAATCAAGAAATGAAAAGCAAGTGCGGAGTTAAAAATTATTATCTCTATACAATAAAGATGTGTATTGGTGCAAGTATGTGTAGAGTGTTGAACACATGGAACGAGCAGGTAAACCAAGGCAAAAATGCACAAAAATGAATGTTGATGTATTTGTCTACAAATGTGTTATTTTTGTGGGGTTTTAACTTTTTATTTTATTTCTTATATTTGGATTTTTATTTTTTTTTTAATTTTGTATTTTCTTTATATATTTTATATTTTTATATTTTATTTTTCTCTTTCAAGATAAATATAAAACTATATTAAGAGTATATATACAAGCTAGGCAAAAGAGAGATAATATATAAAAGGGTAAAAACAGTCAAAATACAGAAAAATAAGTGTTTTCTGTGTTTTTTATATTTTTCTGATGTTTTTATGATTTTCCTGTATTTTTGCTATTTTTTGGTATTTTTAAAGTAAAAAAATACTCAAAATAGGGAATAAAATAAACATCAGAAATTAAATTGTAAATAAAAAATATCAAATAGTAACAAAAATTCTTCAAATAAATTTTAATATCTATATAATAGGATAGAGAAAATTCAGAGACATAAATTATATTTTGGAAATTTTTATGGATTTTTTATATTTTTATAAAGATTTTAGGAGTTTTCCCATTTTTATGACTATTCTTTTATATTTCTTAGCTATTTTTGGTCTGAAGTTGTAAAATAAACAAATAAATATAAAATATACATTTTTAATTTTTTTTCAAAAAGTTTTTATAATTTTTTGGATTTTCTCTTGTAAATAGGGACAAAAAGAGAAACTACACTACTAGCAATTGTATTTTTTGTAAATATCAGAAAGATCAAGGGTCTAAGTACAATTTTTACCAAAAATATATAACACAATAAAAATATTCTAGGGCCAATAAAAAATAAGTAAAGCCTTGAGGGCCCTCATGCAAAATAACCAAAATCACGTGTATACCCACTAGCGGAGGATCAAAATGTAATTTTCAAAAAATATAAGGGGCTAACTTACGAAATGTCCAAATAGTTATGTGACTAAACACAAAGAACTAAAAGCCCAAGGGCCAGACCGCAAACATGCCACCTCACGTGAAGCGTCACATGAGGTGACGTGGTCTGGATTGAATTGTAATTTAGCAAAGTTTGGGGGGTCTTTCTGCAAATATTACAGAATTATTTAAATGACAAATGAAAGATTTAATACTAGTAATTAAATAATAAAAATGATCGGGCTAAGTTTGCAAAATGGCCAACCGTAGGTGCGACCGGACGACGGGATTTCTCCTACTTATACAGGGGTTAAGCTCCTCGCGTGCCATGACCCTTCGCTTCAGATGATCAGGAATAGATCTCTTCAGACGATCAGACGGTTGCAGCGTGGTGAGATCCGGCGGCTGCTGAAGCTCAGGAAGAACAGGCCTTGATACGGCAATAAAGAGCAGCGATGGATGAATAGGGAAGAATCGCCGGCGAGACGACCTTCCCCGCGCCCGATCAACCTCCTCCTGGACTCCTTCAAGCTCCAAAATGGCCCAAAAGAAGCCTGACACGGTCCTCCATCTGCTGGGTGGTGCAAAAATGACTGACGATCGTTGGTGAGTGAATCAATCTTTGATTCATCACTATAAAATTGATGAATTAAGCTCAAATCCCTAAAATTCATTGGCATTTATTCGTTTATTAGCATTCATGCATGTTTTCATAAGAATTGCATTTTATCACTCATTATCGCACAAATAAGAAGCCAAAAGTCTCAGCCAAATTGACATGTAAAATAGTCTAACTTCCCTAATTTTTAACTAATTCATGCTAACTCCAATGACTTGAAACCACCTCCACTGTGTACATATTACTAACAAGAATAAATGAAAAATACAAAAACATCACTAACTGAAATAAGTGGACCAAAAAACCCTAGTTCTAGAATTTCTGGACTAAAAATTTGATATCTTCTCCATCCAGTGTCCTTTTTTATCCTACTCACTTTTAAACTAATGTACATTCAAATACCTTCAAAACAAGACCAAGTTTAAGTAAATCCGAGCTCATATGTGAAAATTAGATTTTGGACCTCTTTTGTACATTTTGTAATTTAGCGGTTTTTGACCTAATATTTTATGTACATAATTAACTCATTTTATTTTATTTTATTTCTTTTCCATTTATTTTCTTTGATGAAATTTTTATTAAAATGCGCAAAAATCCAGATCCAAAATGAGCTTGAAATCAAAGAAACTGATTGAGTCCGAGTCCTCACTAACAGGCTATACAAAATTATCATTTTCGCATTTTATTTTTTTATTTTCCGAATTAATAAAAATCCAAAAAATCACATTAATGTGTAAATATTTTCCCTTGATTTTATCATATTTTTTCCGGATTGTTATCTGGTTTAAAAATTGCAAAAAATTAGAAAACCCAAAAATTATGGTAATATATGTACATGGGATACCCCAAAAATATCACATTGCACAAATGTTCGATTTTGATTTTGGTCTCTTCATGAAAGTTGTAGATCTCATCGAGAAGAGCAACTTTCGTGAAGGAAATTTTTCGATATGAGGTCATTTGCTATTTTTTTGAATTATCTTTATATCTAATTTCAGATTTTTACAGGGCTGACATGTGGCAGCTCCTGGAGCTGTCACGTGTCACCCATTAGCATTTATTTTTGTTTTTTTTAAATATTGAAAAAATTAATTAAAAAATTAATAAAAAAAGAACATTAATAAAAGGGCGCACATGCCCAGCACGTACCACCCCTTCCCCTCCCTCCTTTCCCCTTCTGTCACCGCACCGCCGCCACCTCCCTCAATCTCCGTTGTCGCCTTCTAGATATGACCGGCTGCCACATATCTCCGTGCTCGTACCCCGTCTATGATATAGCACCCCGACTTCCATTCTTGGTCGTCGCTGCCTTCCTATTATGGCCAATCCCCTCACCAAATCCCTACGATTTCGACCGTCATCTCTCCAATTTCGCCGCGTTGCCTGATGAATCCACATTTCATCATCTTTATTCTATCATTTTGGCACCAAAAACCCTAGCAAATGCCTGTAAATAACATTAAATATAGCATCTTAGCATTCATGCATGTACATGTAAATAGTGTATAAAATGCAGTTTTTAATGCCAAAATTATAGAATAAAGAAAATAAAAGAAAAAGAATAAAATATTGTAAATATTTTATGACCCGAAACCCCGAGACCTAGGCATCTTGATGAATAGGTCGACAAGGAATAAAGTAGGGGGAGATAAGAGCCAAATACCTATATTTATTAATTCATTCTTTATTCATTTTAGGACCTAATTTTGGTTCCACTTTTTATACCTCAAATAAAGAAACTTTGTACATGAAAGTTGTAGATAATTAAATAAAGAAAAATATAAAATTGATTTCACTGAAAAGTAATGTACAGATAAAAAGTTATGGTCTGAATAAAAACCCAGAATCCCAACTTTCCAGACCCGTATCTCACAAATGAAAACTCCAAATGCATCAAACTCACCTTTAATTGTATATAGAATAAAATAAGCTATTTAATGGCGGTGGTTTCGCATTTGGCGGAGCTACGGTTTGAAAGTTGAGTTTTGGACCCACCTTGTACAGTCTTATAGATTAAAATATTCGATTTATTATTTATTCATTATTTTTATATTTTTATATTTTTATAATCTTGTAAATATTACTTATAATAATTATGCACATTAAAATTGGAATAAAAACCAAAATAAAACTCAAAATAAAATACTTACATACTACCTATACCCATACCTATACAATACCTATACAATACCTATTTATATTTTATTAAATATACAAAACACATCAATAAAATAAAATAAAAATATATTTATGTGTATAAAAGTATTTTATAATTTTTTTAAAATAATAACCAAAAATAAAGAAATTAAAATAACAAAATAAAAATAAATTAATAAACTATATGGATAATATACCTATAAGGGGTATAAAAGGTAATTTGTAAAAATATACGTCATAAAAATAATTAAAAATCACCATAAAATAATTTATAAAATAATAAACATTTTTGATTAAATAACCTAAAATTAATTAATTCATTTATTATTTTTAATTTAATTTACAAGTTTTCCATTTAAATTTTGTCTTTTTGCGGATGACATGGCCCAATCAGGCCATGCCATCCGTTGACCGGGGGTCAACTCCTTGACCCCAGGTCTATGCCTTCTGGACCGTCTCGAGCACCCACTTTCTTGGGTTTTTCGCGGGCTACCCTTTCACCCTTTGGGGTTGCACCCTTCTGCAAGCCTGCTCCCCTATGAACCCTCTAGCTCGCCCATCTTCTTCCTTGGGCAGAGGATCACTGCGCAGTCCGTTTTCCCTTGATTCTCGAGCCGCCTCCAGCATGTTTCAAAACACCCCCCAATCGCCCCTCTTCCTCTTTGAACCAGTCCTGGGCGCCAAAAACCTCCAGGTGGGGTCGAGGACCAATCTCCGGTGACAGGGGAATCCTCCCCCATCTCAGGCGAGGTGCGGCGAAGCACCTAGAGCTGAGTTCCACCATATCCGGCCACCTCTTGGCCGTGAGGTTTAACCTCGCCTTCCTGGGCTTGAGGTGCACTGTTTACTTTATTTTCTTGCGTTTATTTACTCCCCGTAGTTGTAGGAACCATAACCCCACTTCCATTTCGCTCGAGATTCGTCCAATCACCTTCGCCTCCATCCCTCGCCGGAGTTCGCTCCGGCGAATTCCATCTCGCCGTTTCCGCTTTCATCCGCACTGGCAACCGCAAGGCATTTTGCCCTTGCGGTTTAACAATTTTTGGTGCAGGTCCTGGGAGTTTTGAAGGCCCCTTGGAGCTTCTTCGAGGTCGGCCGGAGATAACTGGAGCTCTCTACCTTCCCCGACGTCGTGGGAGAGCTCCGGTGGCCCCCAGCCCTCCCTGAGGTCTCCAAAGCATTTACGACACCTGCAGGAAGCTTTTTGGGCACTTTGGAGCGTCGCCGTGCAACGGAGAGGGGAGATCGGGGGTGGGGAAGCTCGCACCTCCGCGAGTTCTTCCCAGTTCGTCGAGGTCGTCTCGCCGCCGTTCGATTTTGGAGGACGCCCAGACGCGACAGCCGCCGTTGGATCTTCTCACGCCCGAGCCGTCCATTCGTCGCAGATCTTATAATCTCGGCCGCAGGATCGCCAACCGTCATCGCGCGTCAAGAGCTCGACACGTGGACTAGTGGCTGAGGCCACCACCGTCGGATCGAGCCCCTTGCTAGGGTAATTTTGCAAGATACCCCGGCATTTTTGTATATTATTAATTACGACAGAAACTTTCATTTGACGTTATTTACTTGTAATATTTGCTAAGAACCCCCTAGAGTTCTCGTAATTACATTTCGGCCCTTGCCAGCCAAGCGCGCGTGCTTGGGCACGTGCGCGTGGGTAGTTTGCGGCAAGGCCCTCGTAGTTTTAGCATTTAACTTTTAGTCCCGGAACTATTTTGTTTAGTTATATATTTTCTGGACAGTTTGTATGTATGCCCCTGGATGTTCTTATAATTGCACTTATACCCCTGCCAGGCTGTGATATTTTTGTGAACTTGTAGTATTTATTTGGACCTTCATCTTAATTCCAAAAATTCTCAAAAATTAGGGTTAAGCTCCTGTGTGCTTGTACTGTAACGCCATATTTTTAGTTTTTGATTTTATGTCCTTTTAATATTTATTAAAAATCAAAAACATGCTTTTTATTCACTATCTAGCTTAGAAAATACCAAAAAAATTAAAAGACCTCGAAAAATTCCAAAAAAATCCCTAGTGTGTATTTTAACCTATTTTAGTGTCAGTCCAAAAATCACTAAAAATCTCAAAAGAAAAACCTTAAAAATTCAAAAATACATAAAAACTTCAAAAAAAAAATCTATAAAATCAAAGAAAACTCAGAAAGGTATAAACTCAGCTCTTGTTTGTTCTATATTTTATTATCTTTATTTGAAAAATAGTGTGGAAAGATTTTGTGGCTGTTTGCTATTTTTAATTCTCATTTTACTCACAGCCATTCCATATTTCACTGTTTTCCTTTATTTCAGTATTTAAAAATTACC
This sequence comes from Ottelia alismoides, assembly GCA_037367405.1. Classification (NCBI taxonomy): domain Eukaryota; kingdom Viridiplantae; phylum Streptophyta; class Magnoliopsida; order Alismatales; family Hydrocharitaceae; genus Ottelia; species Ottelia alismoides. The sequence goes on along the minus strand of JAZKJV010006555.1, from coordinate 108,759 downwards.
AAAAATACTTTGAAAATACCCAAAAATCACAAAAAATAGTAGAAAATTATAAAAAACACCAAAAAGATTTCATTTTTGAATTTCTGGTTATTTTTGCACACTTTTATAAATAGTTTATCACCCTTTCTATTACATTGTCTTTATCTTCCAATATTGAAAAAGAAAAAAAATATAAAATATAAAATTATAAAAATCAGGTAGTTAAAAACCAAAATACAAAATTAAAAATTTAAAAAAAATAAAAAAAATTAAAAATTAAAAACCCACAAAAATTATTTGCTTGCTTAATGTAGACACCACTCACATTCACACACACACATTTAGTTGAATAACCATGCTTGCTCCCTGTGTTCGAACTCTCTGCATACTTGCTTGCTATACATTTTGTGCAGAGTTAAAAAATAAATTTTAACTCCACATTTATTTCTAATTGTTGATCTGTAGTGTGTGTTAATTGTTGATTTTAGTCCAGGATTCATTGTGAGTTGTCACAGCGACAGTTATCTCCGCCTTGTGTGAGATACAATTTTTAGACTCCGTGAATTTTGGCTAAATCAAATGGCGCCGTTGCCGGGGAGCAACAACGCGTAGATCTCGTTTTTGTTGTGTTGTGATCATTTGTCTGCATATCACGGCTTTTTTTTCTATTTGTATTATTTTTGATATATTTACTGAATTCTCTAACCACTCTCCTTGTTTGGATTCCGTGCGAGGTACGCGGATCGAGGGAGGAGCCCCTCTTGGAGCACCTTCGCACCCACGTGAAGCGGCTTTAGCCTAGCACGAATAAGAACTTGGAGGATTTTACAAGACAACTCCTTAGCATCCATTTTTCTTGTATTGTCTTTATTTGTGTAATATCAGTGAGAGAGAGAGACTCTATTTTGTAATAATACAGGTACTTGGACTTTTGGACATTCGGGCCCAATTTCCAAGTGTTTGTTCACTTGGGGACTCACCGCGGCTTTCCATCGGTTTTCATCGCCTTTTCTTACTGTGTTTTCCGGTTTTGTTTTCCTTACTTTGTGTGATTGAGCCCGTAGTTTTAGGAGTTGCTTGCGATAGATTATGGCCAAATACCTAATATATCTTGCATGTACCTATAGCTGCGTTTGGACTTAGTCAAATTTTAAACAGTCGGTTCATCATCTTAGATCCGCCGTGCCGCGGGCCCACCCCATCAAGCGCTACTCCTGAACTCGACTTGTCGAGAAGAGGAGGGGTGAGTCTAGACCGGACTTTTTGGATTGAGGATCGGTGACCGACTTGTGGTTCTTCCCGCTAATAGCAATTTCTGAAACTTAGGGCGATTTCATCGGCTTGCATTTGCATATAGTTAGGTTTCAATTCTGCTGAGCATCCTTGCATGTAGAGTGCTGGAGGCAAGGTGAGCATTTACGCTTTAGCATTCATCATTGTTTGCCGCTTGCATTGCTTTTCCCACTCTCCCTCTGATTTTGCCAACCTAGGAGCTTAAAGGAATTGAATCCCCGTTAGGCTCGTGCATTCTCACTAAAAATCCACAAAAAAGTGATAACCAATAAAATTGGGACTGTTAACATTACTTGACCCTAAAAACCACCAAAAGAAAAACTTGTATTGGGGCGAGTAATCCCCTCATTGTCTTCGTTTTACATTGCTCGCGCAGACGCTAATGGCTAGTGCCCAAATCCCATTGAGCCCCTAAGTGTTCGTGCAACTTCTTGACTTTTTCACCTAACTCTAAAATAGACAAGATAAAAAGACCGCATTTGTGGTCTTCACCGAGTTGAGTAGGTGAATTGAGGGTTTGATTGTTTCTTTTTTGCTTGTGATTGTTTTTTGTGCATACTCGATCACTCAGCGCATTTGCGCCCTTTCTTCTCACTGCTCTTGACTTGACCTTCGTGTTCTCCCGATCATTTTCTCTTGTTTCGAGATGGATCCCTGGAGCGATTTTTATCCGGATTTTGCGGATTCCTCGTATCCTCCAGCCGGTCCACCTCCCTTTTATCAGGAGGATCCACCTCCTACTTTTTCTGACTTTTGTATGTATCCGCCTCAGCCACAGTATCATGACTCGGACTTCTACCCACCTCCACTTTCACATCCACCCGAGTCTGACCTGTTGGAGTCACCTTCCTTGATCTCTATGAGTGATATCTTGAATCGGATGACAAAGCGCATTGATTTGATGAATGATGATATTGCTTTCTTGAGGAAGAATCAGATTAATGCTCCTTTCGTCAGGGATACGGCTTCACTTGTAGGTGATCATGGGAGCTTGCAATCGCCAAAAATATAAAAAAAACGAGAAAAATTTAAAAATCCAAAAAGAGTTCGGGAGACACTTGGTTGATCAATATTTTGAGGAGAGAGTCCACCTGCCAGAACCCTTGACCACACATGCATTCACACCTAGTCCCACCTTTGACCCCGAGGATGCCGCTGTACAGACTGCTCTTGGCATGCCTCGTGTATATGCTGATTCCGACTTCCTCCCTTGTATGGAGGAAGTCCAAAAATTCAAAAAAATGCTATCTGACCCCGAAGTGGTGGCGACTATTCATGAGATCATCCGTGCCCCACTTCAGCAGGCCATGACCCAATTATCTGCTCCTCTTCCCAAGAAGAGAAAGCGGAGGAGCAGATCTGAGCGTCACATTTTGACCATGGCCACTGCCCTCGCCATCACACACCATCCCATTCCCAAGAAGAAGAACACAGCTACACCTTTCATCACTTGCACCATCTCTGACTACACTTGTGATCGCACTCTCCTGGACGGCGGTGCGTCTATTAGCATATTACCCTTCTCGCTGGTACAGTCTCTTCACTTAGGGCCTCTCAAGAAGACCAGGATGATCGTACAGTTTGCTGATTGATCAATCAAGAGGCCGGAGGGTATCCTTGAAAACGCCGTCATTTCTATTCAGGGCACGAGCCACCATGTTGATTTTGTCGTGTTGTCCATGGAGACCTCCACAGGGGAGCCATCTCCAATCATCCTGGGATGACCATTCCTCGCCTCTGTGAGAGTCGTTATTGACTATGGATCAGGAGAGATTCGCTTCCGTCCTGTTGACGAGAGCGAAGTGTCGATCACCGCACCCATAGCTGACTAGAGACCTGCATCTGATGCACCTTCACCGACTCTAGCTGACTCCGAGGCCTGTGACCGAGCTGATGCTATTAGAGATGTTTGCTTAGCGAAACCTGATGAGACCCGACGAATCCCCCGAAAGGGGAGGAAATCGGAAAGCATGGACCTTGAGTTTCCTCCTCCTGGTGTGTGGCGATGTGTTGATGAAATCCAAAGCATTTATGTGATTGATCCATTTGAGCGGAGGGCAGATACCAAGACTATTGAGGACGTTTATGTTGCCCATTATTTTGAGAGACCTCATAAGGAAACAAATGACCTAGGTAAGACTAGACGGGACGGACCTAGTTTGACTACTTCCACTGATATTTCCGTGCCTGGTCCTTCACAAGTAAAGATGATTGAGGTCGGTTATGAGGCTGGCCATTATTTTGATAGATTCAGGCCTCTTGTTGAAGACAATGATTCAGGTGAGAGTCTTGAGGACGAACAGAGTTCGTATACTTCCACTGATGATTTCGTGCCTTTTGACTTTGACCTGGACGATCCCTCGCAGGACGACTCCGATTACACTTCTTCCGAGGATGATGAGTTGGTCCCATTTCACTTTGATATCGGGGTAAATTGCAACCGACACCCTGCTACTTTCAGAAATTACATTTATACCCCCCGCCTGGGTAAATTGCAGAGAAGCCCCTCCGACTTTTGGAAATTGCAGATAAGTCCTCCTAGGGACCATTTTGAAAGAATAATTTTATTTTAATTACATTTTAGTCCTTGAAACTTCATTTTATCATATCTTTGTCATACGAACTCCGATTCTAGCGTACAATATGTCATTTTGAAGATATTTTCATGCTCTATCTCTTAGCATAATTTGTGGATAGATCTTACGCTTTTTGATAAGTATTACTTGAGGATTCCTGTTGACATATGTAGGCTCATTTTGACATATTTGTGCTTGAAAATTGAACGATGTCTTTTGCATGAGTTCTGTTGAGGATTTTATTTTGATCAACCTTTTGACATCTTTGGGGATTATTCCTAATAAATTAATCTGTGCAGGGGGGATAAATCGAGGAAGAAGTTAATTAATTTCCTGATCACTTCTTTGATTAAATTGTGCTTTTGAGGAGCGACTTACCTTGAGTCCTGACGAGATAATTCACTACCCTCCTTGCAACTTGGATTTGATTGGACAAATTACATTTGAATTCCTTTTCGATCTGTGATTCATTTTGAGGATTTATTTATTAATCTTATTTGGATTAAACATCACTAAATCACAGATCCGGTGCTTCATTTTCCCTGTATATTTCTTCGCATTCGCATCATTGCATTGCATATTTTCATCAGCGCAAAAATTAATCGAGCATTAATTAATTATTTAATTTGATTTAAAAATCACGCAACTAAAAATCACTGTTCCCTGTGTTCGACCTTGGTAAACTTGCCAAGTAAAATATTCCATAACATTCAAAGCTTGTGGTATTTTGACGACCGAACTCCGCTTCCTATACTACAATTATCGACTATTAAAGAGGTGGATTTCGTGATCATCAGTTATCTTTTGAAAAGGGGTTTTATCACTTGTAATCCTCTGATATATGGCAATATCAGTTATGTCCCTCCTTTTTTGGAATAGCAGTTGTGCCATCGACTTCTTGTCGTTCTATCACTTATGCCCTTCCATTACTTTATCCATCAATGAATTGAACGTAACCATAGTTTTTTTAAACCATGGTATGATTAAGAGAGACATAACTGTCCAAAGACTCCCCTACCCATGCTCCTCCTTCGGCCTCCTCCTTCGTCGTCCCTCATACCACCTTCGCTTTCATCTCCACATCCATGTAACTCCCATCCATGTCCTCCACCTTCTCATACTATGACAACACGAAGAACCCTTCAACAACCGTCTGCATCCTCCACCTTGGAGGCACAGTAGTCATCGTTCCAACAGCCATGTGAGGTGGAAGGGGGAGCAAGACATGGGGGCTTGAGGATGATGCCCTCAAAGGAGTAAGGAGTTAGTCGAGGAGGGGGTGAGGGCGACGGCAACAAAGCACTCGATGTGCCTGACTTGGAGGGATCAAGTGTTTGAGTTGAGGGGCTCGCAGACGAGCACAAATGTTGATGGTGGATGTGTAGCAACGAGATGAGGACAACCTAGACAGGAGGTCCTTCACCCGATCCCATTGTCATAGACCTATACCTCAGTCAAACGAGTCCATGGACTGGGCGGGGGACCCAAGAAGGAGGCTGGGGCGAAGGAGGCCAGGGTGGAGGAGCTAGGACGGTGGGGTGGGGGTGCTGGTGGAGGAGGGAGGGTGGGGGGAGTGGAAGGACTTTCTAACCCTTTTTAATCTAATTCCTATTGTGTCCTCAAAGTTAATGTACGTTTGCATTAGGGATGGATGACAACTAACCTGAGGGGCACAAGTGACCATTGTGTAAGAAGTTGGGGGTGAAATGATATTTTAAAAAAGAGAGGGGTATAATTGATATGCAATATCTCAGAGGAGCACAGCTAATAAAAGTCTTAAATTAAATATTTGAAGAATATTTGAATTACTTCATATTTTGTACTTTGGTTTCTAGTTTTCTTTATTACATTGATGAAGTAGTTGTTCTATTTCAGCACAACAAAACTATTTGTTATGATATATAATTTAAAAATGGGCAATTAATCATATAGTTCTAACATATAATAATATTAGCCTTTGTACAATCTTTGTTGTACTTGAACTTTTTATGAGTACATATTTGTTGTTATACCATTGCTAAGACTTCATATAGTAGTCCAATACCTCGCTTAGTTTTTTTTCTTGTTTTTCTTAAAAAGGTGTCAATGAACATAAATTTTAAAGAGAAATGCAATAAACAACCACTACAATATGAACTATCATTGGTGATATAGAAAATATATGCCATTTCTTACAAATTTTAAATTTATATAGGAGTCATCTTTAAAAGTAAATATAAAAAATAGAAACAATTTAATTCTCATTTATTATCTTATATCGATAGAATAGTCATTTGATATTTTATTATGACGACACTACATAAGAATCAATATACATTATCTATTTTAAATAGTAGCTTTTTAGTTATAGAGTTTGTCTACCATTCCAATGGTTGTTTTACTATACATGTTGATTCCATTATTTGGATGGAGTGTATTATTTCTTTAGAGCTTCAAAAGGTAGATTAACATTTCATTACATTTTTCAATTTGTAGTTATTATCATTTCCCTAACTTTAATTTTTTATTGAAGTTTATCATATGAATAAACATAGAACAAAAATATGATATTGCTTAAAAGCAACATAACATTTAATGAATGTAGAGAAAAATAAGATTACTTTAATGTACATAACCTTAGACGCAATGATAAAAATATTATTTGCAATAATTATGAACGAGATAGAGAATACATGATAATCATGAAATTTTATGCTGAAAATAAAAATAATGACGAAGGGAGAGAATACGAGAGAGAAGATGCCTTGGAGGCATGCAAGAAAGAGGATATGAACGTGGGAGGGAAAGAAAGAGGGAACTCCACGTGGCAGAATGTTGGAGAGGGATGGAAATATCCAACTTTAGTTATAGTTATGTATAGGGATTGATGGGTTGCTCCTGCTCTATTTTCTTGTATTTTTATTTTTTTGCAAAATATATATTTATCTATATATCCCTCCAATATGTCATTCAAATTTCGTCAGAAACAGAGATGCATATGCAATCCATCTAGAACAGATCCCAACACACACGCACGCACATCCAACAAGTCATTTCAAACTAATGAAATACTCGCTAACCTTTCATACATGCACATGTATATTGCATTTACACCAGGTTTGGGTTCAGATATCCACATGAAAATCCCAAGTCGAACTTGATCCAAATTTGTCGTGATTTTAAATCTAAACCCTTTCAAAAATAAATGGGTCCCATTTTTATGACTTAAATGAACGTGGTTGAAGTCGAATATCGGGTAGCCTCAAGTTGATATCCCGATTCCTAATATAGATACATATCTTGTTAAATTCAAGTTCATTTTGACATCTGATGAGGATGCTTTATGTTACCTTTATATAAGAATTAAAGAAAATAAGCAAAATTATGCAGATTATAGGGACATTATATAGATGAATCATATAATGAAGTAACGAGGAAAAAATTTGAAAGGTGGCTGAGAGACATTCCTACGATATGAGAGAATCACTAGTTAATATTCGTAGTCATACACTACATGAAAATTGACCTATGCAACGGATAATTTAATATTTGTTTCATATCTTTCATAGATAAATAAATAATAAAAAAATACTATTTGTTACTTGATTCTTAAATTCGTTGCTGGAAGTATATTCTCATTGCTTCATTCCTATCAATGAATCAAATAACAACGATTATTAGACTTTTTTCTGATCACTTTTAAATTTAACCACGCCCAGTACATATTTTAATGATTAAATAATCGTTATATGGTCCTTTTTTACTGATGAATATGGCATTCTTTCTAATTATGAGAGAAAATCTTTTTTTGCAACAGACTTTATTCATCATCATATATTAATATCCCAAGATATTACAACTTATATTCAAATTATTTGTTGTCATAGGTCAGTTTCTTGAAACGATATCTTCTATAGTTAAATATATAAAAATAAATATTATCGGTTGCTTGATACTTCGAATTAGCAATGAATATCGTATTTCGTTGCTAAGTATCCATTGCTATATTGCTATCAACAAATCACATGACAATTATGTTTCGTTGTCATTTTTTTCCAATCATTGTTACGTTAGCAACGACTGGTACAATTTTTCAAGGAAAATGTCAATGAGTAATCAGCATATGAAACTTTAGCAACGAATGTGATGTTCAAAGTATTACAAGAGGAAAAAATAATTTAGCAACGAATTATATTCCTTGTTCTATATTTAACGTCAGAAGAATGGCAACAACCACTTCAGTTATTCATTCCCTTAGGCATTCAAACTATTTATTTCCATAACCCCCTTTTATTGTAGTGAATTAAATTTCTTGTCTAGTAAAAATTTCACATGTTTCTTATTTAGGAACGTAATCATTTAAACCAAGATCAGTACTTTTAAAAATTATATAAAAACACTAACTGAAGTTGATACTTCGTGAACAATTGTTATAGTGTTATAATGCTAATTTGATGTTGAAAACGTAAGCTGTATTAAAAATGTGATTTTACATGTCACTGCATGTATACACGATTTCAATGATTTTCATAAATTTTTCCACGACAAGCTAGACAAAAGATATCTAAATGTCTAGAGATCAAGTCTAAGGATCAAACATAGGGACATGAGTACTGGCACGGTTTTTCTTTGATTCCTCTGCAGTATTTTTTTTGACTTTATGACTTCATTAAGACTCCTAATGTATTTTTGATGTTTAGGATCCAAAAATGTAGTGCAACGTATGTCAAAATATTTTAAAAAAAATGATTTTAAAAACATTTTAAGATTTTTTTTTGAGATTTTCATCTATTTTTCATGAAAATTTGAACTCATAGCAATCTACATATTTTCTTTGAAATTTAGGGACCATTTTGAAAAATACTAATGACTTATTTGTAATCTTTAAAGCTCACCTTGGAGAGGTGGTATAATTTTTCCTCTTAGTTGTTATAAATTAGATAATTGCCTTTAAAGAGAAAAATTTATGGACGTACAACCACGCCTGTGGAAGGATCAAAATGTATATTTGAACTATAATTAAAAAAGTAAAACTTTCAAAGAAATAAACTATTTTAAAAAATAGATAAAAAACAACCAACTTTTACGAAATTATGAAATGGTTCAAAATAATCTGAAAAAACATGTAATTGATGCCTCTTTGCGAGATGGCCCTTCCAACTTCTGCAAAACCCTTGAACAGAGCTTGGGTCGTGTCGACCCATAGGCCATACTTCAAGGTCCATGTCAGACCTAAGTCTGGGTTGGTAAGGACTGGGCTAACGCATGGGCTTTGCTTTAAAAAAATTTGAATTTTTATATTATCTAACATATACTGTTAATTCTGTTAACTAACACTTTATAATCACAAGCGACTATTGTATGAATTATTTTACAAGTTATGGCATTCACTAGAAAACATATGGATCATGTGTTAGGTTGTTATCCCAACATAGATCTGTCCCCACTGGCTTGATTCCATTGGATGAGTATAAACAGATACAGATATATTAGTATACGATACATCACCGTTATACATATGCATCCGTATTCGTTTTAAGCTAATACATATCACTTTGATCTTCACAAATATTAGTATCTCTATCCATGTACCATGTTTTTTTCATATATATAAATATAGTCGCAAATTTAATTATTATTATTAATTATTTAACATGATTTTATACATTTTTTAATCATATTTGATATTATTGTTACGAAATAAATATACTATCATATTTATATCAATTGCAAGCCATCCATTGCATGTATATTGATGCTAATCTATAGGATATTATTGATATTATCTATATGTTGCCTGTTTCTGTTTTAAGGATATAAATATAGTTTTTATATCTGTTAATATTTATATCCACATGCACAATCATATTTAAAAAATTCATAGTTAAAAACATAAAAGGATTTGAAAAAAATCTATATCCACGTCAAATAAACAAGTTCTGGGAATCTCGATGAGAATTTTCTTGGGATGTGTAATAATACTAGAAATAAGCAGCAATTTTTTTAAAGAAATGATAACTACTAAGTTTAAAATAAGTTTGAAGTTTGTTTTTCTATATTATTCAACATCATGACACTTAAATTGGTTCAACTTCAACAACATAAATATCGCTTTAAAATATTTTCTTTGAATGCGTGCTAATATTTGGAATAGTTAATAATTCCTCAAATGTAACATGGTTGCTAGTTTTTGTTGCTATAAATCGGCAAGCGAACATAGAGATTTAGGGAAGAATTACATGTAAACCATACGAAGAGGAAAAATCATGGGATTAAGGATGAAAACGGATACGGATATATCCGAGTATCCGCTTACCATATTCGAAAATTTACCGGATATGGATATCCGTATCCGAATATTAATTGAATAAGGATCGAATATGGATATGAGTTGTAAAAAATTTCCGAATATGGATATGGAAATGGTAATGGCTTGAATATCCGGATCCGGATATCCGAATATACTATTTAGTATTATTTTATATATCAATTAATGTAATATTAGCCACAACCTTGTGTTATTATATTAGCATTATATATTATAATATATAATATATTAATGATATGAATAAAATGTTGTTTGTTTGGGGATGGACAAGAATAAAAATTACAACATTTTATCCACTTTTTGCTTCCGATCAAGAACGCATATCATCTTGACGCTCCCTTTTGTCATGATGCAACTTAGTTTTCATTACCATTTTTTTAAAATCATTATGACCTTTCATAAAAAAATCATTTCATATTTGTATGTAGTCTTTATTCGATCTGTATTCGGATTCCATATTTATTGGATCCATATTTGGATTTCACTCTTTATTCAAGTCATATTTGGATTAGCTCTTTATTCGATCCTTATTTGAATCCGCTCTTTATTCGATCCGTATTCCTATTCGATAACTATCCGATTCAGATTTGTCCGTAATTTTAAGGATATGATTTCCTTAATGCATATCCGAATCATATCCGTATCTGTATTCGTATTCGATAGAGATGAAGTAAATATGGATATGGAAATATGCATATCCGATCCGTATTCGATACGTTTTCTTCCCTAATGGGGATACAGAATCCTAATCTTATCATATTAGAGAGTAGGACATTTTTCACTGAGATGATTATCAAGGAGGAAGATGACTGCAATATATAGACACGAGAGGGTAAACATGTCATCATCCACAAATTATTTACCAACGAAGAATAATACATTTTAACACTCTCTCTTAAGTTGGGAATACATATCAACCATACATAACTAAGCCACATTATGTTTGAATTGCACCCTAAGCAGCCCCCTAGTAAAGATATCAACCATTTGATCACTAGATTGATAAAGTGTCTGTCAATTTATGCATGTTTAATTATGTCACTCATAGCATGGTTATTTGTCAAGTTTATTGTGTCTTTGTTTGTCACATAATATCTGAATTAGGGTGGCAGTTCTGGTATCTAAATCTTTCAACAGAAGTTTAAACCACCTGAATTCGGTAACACCATTTGCAAGAGCATGATACAGATACTTGATCGGCGCTTAGAGACAACATCATTTTTTTACTTCTCTAGATGAGATGGTTCCCACAAAGGTATACTACCTATCCAGACGTAGATTCTCGATCATCGATAGAGCCAGCCCAATCCACATCTGTACAGTCTTCCATTACCTCATTACGGTTTCTTTTGAACATAAGTCCTCTCGGAGACTTTTTTATATAGCACAATATCTTGTTGCCAACATTCGCATGTAATGATGGTAAGGGCATGCATGAACTTGCTAACTACATTATCCAGAAGTTCATTGTCTTCCTTACTTTATTTATGATTTTCCTTCATAGGATAGGAAGCATGTTTACAACCAAGCATGTCAGAATCTTGTAATAAGCTAAGAGTATAGTTTCATTGCGTTAGACACATCCCCCAAGAGACCTAGCCATCTTAATGGCAAAAAAGTACCTCAACACTCCCAAGTCTTTGGGTTCAAATAATTCTACAAAAATCCTCTTAATTGTAGACATATGCTCATAATCATCCTCAGTGAGAATCATATCATCTACCTAAACAAGGAGAATAGACTTCTGTTACTTTTCCTTTTTATGAAGAGTGTATGATCTCCATTTGCCAGATTCTAACCATGTTTGATAATGACCACATGCAAACTCCAACATTTGCTAGGGTTCTCGCATGATGGACACATTGTAGTAAAGAAGATAGTCCCAAGGAGCATGCAAAGGAAGTTACAGGTATGTAGTTGGAATATTGGCACTTTGATTGACAAATCGATGGAGAAAGTAGATATGATGCAAAGAAGGAATTCAGATACTATGTCTCCAAGAGACAAAATGGGTTGGAGAGAAATCAAGGGAGATTGAAGAGACTGGCTTTAAACTTTGTTATTCATGTAAAGGAGAGCAGGGATGATATTGGAGTGGTCGTCCATAAGGTCTTGAAGGATTGGGTGGTTGATGTATAAATATTTGGGGATCGAATTATTTTGTTAAATTGGTGCCAGAAAAAAGAAATTTTGAATATCATCTCAGTTTATACACCATAAATTAGTTTAAATAAAATGATTAAAGAAGCTTTTTTTAGGAGGATTTAGATAAGATTATGCAAAGAATCTCACAAAGAGGGATGATTTGCTTAGGTAGAGATCTTAATGGACATGTGGGAAAGGATGTTTCAGAGTATGCTAATGTTCATGGAAGCCTTAGCTTCGAGATTAAAATGAAGAGGGAAAAGTCATTCTGAATTTTGTAACATCTTATGATCTTTTCATAGAAACACTCTCTTCAAGAAGAGGGAGGAGCATCTAATTACTTATTAGAGTGATCTGACTAGAACACAGATAGATAACTTTGTATTAAGGAGAAGCGATGAGTTTTGTTGTAAAGGCTGTAAAGTAGTCCCAAAAGAGAGTTTGACAACCCAACATAGTTTTGTTAGTCATGGATGTACAAATAAAAGGCTGGTAAAGAAAAAGAGGGTTTGCAAAGTCACCAGAACTAGATGGTGAAGTCTCTAATTGAAGCAATCACGCCTCAGGGAGAAGGTTTTAGAAAACTTATCTTAGGATTGTAACAGAAGTGCAAACAATATGTGGAACATCTTGTATCCGAAGGGTAGCCAAAGAGATGCTAGAAGAGTCAAAGGGAGGAGATCTAGGTCAAAAGAATGCTTAGTGGTAGAGTGGAAGGGCACAAGAGAAGCTCGAAATTAAAAGGATGTGCTTTAAAGCTATGTCTAAGGATAGAACGAAGGAAATTGTCACAAACTAAAAATCACGATGAAAAAAAACAAAAAAGGTAGTAAGCAAAGCTAAGTCAAAATCTTATGAAGTTTTTGTACAAAATATCAACTCTTTGGATGGCTATAAGAATATATTCAGGTTGGTCAAAGCAAGGAAATGGAAGACCAAAGACCTTTTATAAGTGAGATGCATTAAAGAAAAGGAATGTCACATACTTGTTACTCGGAAGGCTATATAGACTAGATGGAAGCAATACTTCCATAAGATTTCCATTGGGGGAGGAAATAGAGAGATCACTTTCGAATATGTAGCTAGTAATGAAGGTTACTTGAATCGTGCAAGCTATAGATGAATACAAAGGAAAGAAGTAAGGGAGTCTTTGAAGGTTATGAGACATGGAAAATGTGTATGACCTGATGGCATTCATAAGTATGGAGAGTTTTTGGTAAGCGTTGTTTGACTTAACTAACAAACGTATTCAATTTTATTTGGAAAAGCAATAAAATACCTTAAGATTGGAGGAGAAGCATCGCAGTACCTCTTTTTAAAAAATATTCAAATTACAGAGATATCAGGCTGATGAGTTACACTATAAAATTTCAGAACATGTGATCGAAAGAGGTTGAGGAAAGTTTTCAAAGTAAAAGAAAACCTACTCGTATTCATACCAGGTCGCTCAACTATTGAAGCCATCCACTTGTTGAGAAGAACAATAGAGATTTACAAAGCTAAAAGGAAGAATCTCCATATGATTTTTATTGATTTGGAAAGGCTTTTGAATATGTCCTACAAGAGATATTGTGAAGAATTTTGGAGAAGAGACAAGTACATGTCCTATACATTAACCTCCTAATAGATATGTATGATGTGGAGGATACAGTCTGAGAAGACTGGCTAATTTTGACATAAAAATTAGTCTGCATCAAGGTTCACCTTTGAGTCCATTCTTTTTTACTTTGATTATAGACGAGTTGACATTCAGGATGAGATACCTTGATGTATGTTACTCGTTGATGATATTGTGTTTATTGATGAGACAAAAGATGGAGTAAATGAGAAGCTTGAGGTCTAGAGACATGCATAGGATAATAAAGGATTTCATATAAGTAGAACTAAGATCAACTATTGATGGAAGCAATGGTAAAGGAATCAAGGTGAAGATTGAAGATGTTATAATTCAAAAGAGAGATTCTTTTAAATATTTGGGATCTATTTTACAATACGATGTGTAAAAAGATGGATATGTTAGTAATAGAATAAATACATGTTGACTAAAGAGGAGAGGAGCATCTATTGTTCTCGTGATAAGGAAATTACTTTGAAAATTAAAATAAAGTTTTACAAAGTTTCCATGAGACCTGCTATGCTTTACGGATATAAATGTTGGCATGTGAACCACGGAAATGTAAGAAAACGACAGTAGTAGAAATGGAAATGCTAAGATAGATGAGAAAACATACATAAATATCGAATTCGGAATGATGCAGTCAGAAGGATAATTTGTGTAGCTCTTATTGGTGATAAGATACAAGAAAACCATTTTAGGTGATTTGATCATTTGCAAAGGAGGTCAAATGATGTATCAGTTAGAAGATGCAAGTTTTGAGATGTTGAGCCAGCTAAGAGAAGGTGAGGAAGGCTGAAGAAGTGTTGAAATGAGACTATACAAAGGGATCCTACTCTTTTGAATCTACGCCCAACCCAAATTATTTAGAACGGAGGCATAGAATCCATATAGCCGAACCTAGTTAATGTCAGAAAAGGCTTTGTTGTTGTTTTTTTTCAGAAATTGATCTTACTCTGAGAGGATTGATGTTTGATCATGTCATGTCACATTTTTCATAATTATTATTCCTAAGGCTAAAGAAGATCTTTTCCTTCAGATTTTTTTTAGTTAACATAACAAGGAAAATTAAATTGAACCTTGTATTATTCTATTATAATTCCTTTATCTACAATTTATATATACTTTTATAGTATTTGATCTACGATCACATAAAGGAAGAGGTTGTTGGTTTGAGACTATAGAATGTTGTATTCATTTCAACTCTAGAAGTTGAATAGGAAAATCACAGTGGAACCGAATTTATAATCGCACCTAACTACATTTAAAAAAACTTTGAAATAATTTTTCTTAAAGAAAAGACTCAGAATTGAATAAATAATCTGACTTTTAAGTATATAGTTAACAGTAACATCAATCTTAATATGAGAAAACTTTAATTGCATTTATACTTACCTATTAACACCTTTCTATTGATGATACAGATGTAACAATATCCTCCTACAAGTTATAATATGAAGTCGCTTGTAGATATAAACATTAACGAGAAGGAAGAAGTGTTGACATACTCTTAAAAAATGTTACATATATGAAAAGAATACATGTAGGACAAATAATCTATATAACTTTACAAAGTTTGGTTTTTACTTAGTTATTTCACACGTGGATAGACTAAGCTTCTCTTCTGCTTTCTCTACTTCTCTTTCCAATCTCTCTTTTTCACTCGCACTCTACCTGCCTCTCTCTATCCTGTACTCTCCCTCCACCACAATCTCCCTCTCTATCTACACTCTCTTCCTCTCAAGCCCCCCCCCCTTTTATCACAACACAAACATCTACATGAATATATTTAAGCAAAATGGTTTTCACAAGAAATCCCTAAAAATTCAAGGATCGCTCCGAGGTACGTCGGCGTCTTCGGCTTCTTCTTGAACGAGAGAGGATATGAGAGAGGGAGAGATGGAGAAGGTCGGGGGCTCCCGTTAGGCGAGTGTTTTCCTTTGATGCGTTTCCCCTCCGTCTGGGGAGGTTTATATAGGGCGTATGCCCTCGCCACGTCCGCCCCTTCGACCACGCCCCTTGCGGTTACGGCCTCCGTGAGACCCGATCGTCGTAACCGCCGGCTCCGCAATGGCCGGCGGTGGTTCTTGACCTACTTGGTCATATTCCATTCTACATCTCCCACTTGACCAAAGTGGTCAAGACATATATACTCCCACTATTCGTGTAGTATATACATGGAGATTTATCATGCGAGGATCATTATTTATGAAACCTCTTCTTTGACTCATACATTCCTGAGTCCCATCAAACCAACATGTTTAATGTATGTTCCTGCTGTTATTCTCTTCGTTAGGGAATCAGCCAACATGTCACTGGTAGGTATGTAGGTTACCGTGATTTCTTGCTTCGCCACTATATCTTGTATATAGTGATATTGGATCTCAATGTGTTTTCCTTTAGAACTATTAGCCCCACTATTGATCAAGCTTATCGCAGCTTGATTGTCACAATACATGTCAATTGGCCCTTTTACCAATTCGAGGCTTAGATTCTCCAGAAAACGCCTGATCCATACAGCATGAGTGGTGGCCATGCTACATGCAATGTACTCAGCCTCCTGTGTATGTCGAGATACACATCCTTGTTTCTTGCTACCCCAAGAAACGGCTGCACCACCAAATATGAACAGGTAACCTGATGTGGATTTTCTATCATCCACATCCCCTCCGAAATCGGCATCGGAGTATCCTACCACCTCAAGCGATTCTGCTTGATACACAAGTTTTAGATGTACTGTCCCTTTCAGATATCGAAGAATCCTCTTTACAGCTTCCCAATGTGCTGGACCGGGATTGCTTTGATATCTACTGACTAAGCTTACTGGATAAGCTAAATCAGGTCGAGTACACAACATTGCATACATTAAACTTCCTACCGCTTGTGCATATGGTACATCTAAAGATTTCTGTCCCTTTCCGGGACATTGACTCTTACTGAGTCTCTTTCCCATCACAAGTGGTGTTGGAGCTGGAGTGCTGTTCTGCATTCCAAATCTCCTTAATACAGTATGCAAATATCTTTCTTGACTAAGGCTCAATGTCCTTGAGTCCCTGTCTCTTGTTATTTGAATTCCAAGAACATAGGATGCTTCACCCATGTCTTTCATCTCAAATTCATTGCTCAATTTCTGTTTGATTTCATTGAGCAATTGTATGTCATTACCTGCGAGCAGAATGTCATCTACGTACAATGACATGATTGCAAACCTGCTCCCACTCTTCATGACATACACACAGTTATCCAATTTATTTGAAACAAATCCAAATTGAATAACTTTCTCATGAAATTTGAGATACCATTGCCGTGAAGACTGCTTTAAGCCATATAATGACTTTCTTAACCTGTAAACCTTTTTCTCCTGACCTTCAACCTGAGATCCATCAGGTTGTCGCATATAAATCTCTTCCTTTAATTCTCCATTAAGGAAGGCCGTCTTCACATCCATTTGGAATAATTCCAAATCCATATATGCCACTATGGCTAAGATCATCCGAATGGATGCAAACTTAGCCACTGGAGAGTAGGTTTCCTGGAAATCTATTCCAGCTTGCTGAGTATAACCCTTGGCAACTAATCTGGCTTTGTATTTATCAACAGTACCGTCAACTCGATACTTTTTCTTGAATACCCACTTACATCCTATGGATTGCCTACCTTCTGGCAAATCACATAATTCCCAAACACCGTTTCGTTCGATTGAGTCCAACTCATCTCTCATGGCGGCCGACCATGATTCCGACTCAGATGAAGCCATAGCTTCATCAAAGGATATGGGATCTGTACAATCCGCGACATCCTCATCCACGGTGTAGCACGACGCCTCGCATCCATAGAAATGGTAATCTTCCATCCATGCAGGCCGTGTTCTGGGTCTCTTGTTGCCGATTATACTCGTGGGTTGTGTGGGTCCACCCACTTCCTCTAAAGGATCATCATGTTCCATAGGTTCATTCTCTACATTTGGATGATCGATATCATCCTCAAGTTCTTGCCTAATGCTCAAGTCGTCTTCATTGTCTTGTAAGACAATCAGAGGATCTGATTCCTCTATTTCATGCTCCTTTTCTTGATGAAATTCAAGGAAAGTAGCATCACGACTTTCGATCAGACCTTTATTTTCATGGAAGAACCTATATCCTTTAGAATTCTCACTATACCCAATAAACTTGCACTTTAATGTCCTGAAGTCTAGCTTGTCCCTAAGCTGACTCGGTACCAGAACATGTGCAACACATCCCCACTTCCGGAGATGGCCCAACTCGGGCTTTCTGCCATTCCATATTTCATATGGCGTTGATTCTACGGACTTGGTGGGAATCCTATTCTGTATATAGTTCGCAGTCAACACTGCCTCTCCCCAGAATTTCTTGGAGAGTCCTGAGTGTGAAAGCATACACCTTACTGCATTCATCAAAGTTCGATTCTTTCTTTCAGCTACACCATTCTGCTGTGGTGTATAGGGCATTGTAGTCTGCCTACGAATGCCTGCCTGAATACAGTAATCCTCAAATTCCTTTGAGGTATATTCCCCACCTCTATCTGTCCTAAGAGTCTTGATTGGTTTTCCCAATCTTGTCTCCACTTCTGTCTTGTATCTCTTAAATGTTTCAAGTGCTTCCGACTTTCTTCCTAAGAGATAGACGTAGGAGAACTTCGAATAGTCATCAATGAATGTTATAAAATATTCCTTATTTCTATATGTGCTGACGCTCAGTGGTCCACATATGTCTGAATGGATCAAACCTAATAACTCCGTTGACCGAATTCCAGTTGAGAAGGGTTTTCTCGTCATTTTACCGGTCAGACAATGTTCGCAGGGCAATGTCCTTGCACCCGTGATTTTAGGCAACAAATTTGCCTTAATCATTTGATCCATCTTAGAATTTCCAGGATGACCCAGTCACATGTGCCACAAGTCATAATCAGACAAACAACACAAGGAATAATCAGAAGAGACATTCATTGATTCACTAGAATTTATTACAGGAAGACAGAATAGGTCATGCTCGGGCACAAACTTTCCCATCGCATAGACTTTCTTATTCTTGCCTATTGACACACGCTTATTATAAAACCTAACTTCAAAGTCTTTCTTGAGCAGCACTGGGACAGATATCAGGTTCCGACGTATCCCCGGGGCATACAGTACATCATTCAGTACCATAATACTATCTCCCAGGTCAAGTCTATATGTTCCAACACCTTTCACGTCCAGGTAGGTGTTGTTCCCCATGAAGATCCTCTGTTCGCCTTTGCTCAGCTCCTTGAAGTCCACCAGGCCCTCCTTCGTCTTCGCGATATGTCTGGTTGCTCCAGAGTCGATCCACCATCCATCACTGTCCGTGATGACAGCGTTGCATTCCACGACAGCCGCGAATTCCATCTTCTTTTTGCCTTTATTTTCAGGTACTTTAGAATTTCCCGGCTTCTTCTTGTTGGGGCAATTGACCTTGAAATGGCCATATTTGCCGCAACCGTAGCAAGAGCCGCGTGGGTATTTCCCACTCTTTCCCTTGAAATTCGCCTTGGAGGGGCCTAGCTTTTTCTTCGCGTGCACGGCATTCGCTTCTTCTTCCTCCTCGACCTCAAAGATCTCAGCTTTCGATCTTTGTTTGGAGAGGTCCTGCTCAATTGCTAACTGTGCAGGTAAGTCCGTCACGGACTTAATGTTGCCATTCATCCTCAGAGATGTGGCAACCATGTCGAATGATGGAGGGAGACTTCCTAGTATGGCCGCGATTTGCATCCTCTCCGGAATCGCGCAATCAGCAGCCGCAAGATCCTTGGCCATCACGATCATCTTGTTCACGTGCTCGAGGACGCTTTCAGATTCCTTCATTCTACACGAATTGTACTTGTGTAGAAGAAGCTGGACGCTCACCTCCGATTTGGAGTGGTATTTGTCCTTAACCGTGGTCCAGAGCTCGTAAGCTGATTCACAGGTCTCGAAGACCCGAATCAGGTTCAGATCCATATGGGTCAGCATAAAGCTCCTAGCCCTATTATCTATTTTCTCCCACTGTTCGCGGGACCTAATTTCATCCACAGTTGGATTCTCAGATAAGTTTGGGCCAGGTTTGTCTATAATGGTGTGTATGCTATCGTGCAACAGGCCATAGTAGATCTTTCTACTCCATAATTCGTAATTGGTACCGTTCAGGTACTCAATTTTCCCTACCTCAGTGGCAATCATCTTGCTTGTCATTTTTGTTGATCTAATGAAATAAATATAGGTTTGTGTGAGGATGAGTACAGATTTAAAAAAAACTTAACAAAAAAAAAACTATTAAGAATGGTTAAGTTGAAGGTGAAGCCTATTGTACTAAAGTTGAGCAATGGAGAAAAAAAAACTTAGTTCATCCAACAAAAAAGCCTAAAAGTTAATAGGAAATATCAAAAAAAACAAGGAATTACAAGCAATAAACCAAAGATCGACAAAAAAAAAGTGCAATTAATTTTAATCAATTCAGCAGATGATTTAAAAAAAACTTACAAGTAACCGATTAAAGCAAAGAACAATTTTTTAAAAAAAACTTGTGATTAAAAAAAATAAAAAACACCTCTATTTTTTTTTAAAACTTGATTTCTTAACTTCTCAAGCAAATTAACTTAAAAAAACGAATCCCCTCCCCTTTAATAAGTCCTGGAGGCAAATCCAACGGGCAGAGATCCAAACAAATATATTTTAATGATAAAACAAAACTTCTTAACTAAAAAAATGAAATGCAAACAAATCCCACCCCTTTTTAAAAAATATAAATACCCTTCAGTTAGACTATTCCCTTCTTAATTAACCTTTTCAAAAACAAAACATCCAAGAAGGGATAAACCACGGACAATTTTTAGAAAAACTGCTTTGATTCAAGTTTAAAGAGGGGCCTAATTTACCGAAGTTTAAAAACAACTTAGGCAATAAGAAATGGAAACACAAAAAAAACAATAAGGCACACGTTGGATATAATAATAAAATATGAAGGCTAGTTTTGGTTGGCAGCAGAATAAGGATACACGGCAAAAAAATAAATTTTAAAAAAATTTAAGACACAGCTGTAATCACATAAAAAAACGTGTATAAAAAAAACTTGCAATTAGCGGGGTTAGATTATTTAAAAAAAAAAAAGGTTTGCCGTTGCCGTTCTTAAAAAAACTTGAAATTCTAATTTGTAAACCAAAAGAAATGAAAAAAAAAGGTCAAAAAAAAACGTGGGCTCCAGTGTTGGAAAGGTGCGTGATTTCAAAAAAAACACTAAACAAAAAGAGAAGGGCATGCACGTAATAAGAGAAATGATAAGGGCAATTACGTAATAATGTAAAAAATAAATAGAACCTGGACTCCTTAGGGTTCGGCACCTTTTAGGGTTCCAGGGCAAAAACAATGGCAACGGCGGCGCCTGAGGGTAGACTGCCGCGACGGTGGCCAAGGAGCGTGGGCGTGGGCGATCGTTAGCGTCGGCGACGTCGACAAGCTCTGATACCAGTCAAGGATCGCTCCGAGGTACGTCGGCGTCTTCGGCTTCTTCTTGAACGAGAGAGGATATGAGAGAGGGAGAGATGGAGAAGGTCGGGGGCTCCCGTTAGGCGAGTGTTTTCCTTTGATGCGTTTCCCCTCCGTCTGGGGAGGTTTATATAGGGCGTATGCCCTCGCCACGTCCGCCCCTTCGACCACGCCCCTTGCGGTTACGGCCTCCGTGAGACCCGATCGTCGTAACCGCCGGCTCCGCAATGGCCGGCGGTGGTTCTTGACCTACTTGGTCATATTCCATTCTACAAAAATTACCTATTCGTAGGAATATATTTTTATATTCTATTTCAAATTTTAAAACTCAAGTATGATAGAAAGTAAAGAGATTATAATATAAATATAAAGTGATAAGGTTATGTCTTATAGTTTATGAAAAGGATGACTTGCATAGTTTGGATTGTGTATAATTAATATAGATAAATATTTGATTATGGTTTTTAATGTAGCAAATACAAATTTATATGGATAAATGTTATCATTCTTGGAAAATAGTGATATGATATGCATGCATTTTTTATAAATTAAAGTCATAATATTGATATATATTGGGATATTAATAGATAAAATTAATAAGATTATATATTTCTATATTATATTATTATAGTAAATAAGTATAAATATTTTATGTTTAAAAATAATTTTGTCATCTAGACTTACATAAAAATCTTAATAGAGTTTTAGTTTATACAACAATTTTAATTTACTTAAAATATCAAAATAGAGATAATATATATGCAATCGAAATTGCTTTTTTTATCCATTTCAATCAATATTTATTTATTGAATTAATTATATTTTGTAAATATCATGAACTTCAATAGATGACAAGAGTATGTGATATAAGATAGAAGATTTATATCTCAATTATTTTTCCTAATAAAGTCATATACAATATATAAAATTCTATCTCATACTCTAACACTTATATGTATACGTATATTTATATAAAGCTATATTTTATTTCTACGAATAATAAAAATATTGATATCATGATGCTTATACGAAATGAATAATAAAATGGAAGGAAATGTAGATTTCTATCCCTATTGTCAATTTTATATACATTTTCCGATTTAGATATGCTATAACATATTACTATCCACTTATATAATCTAAATATGTCAAAATTGTATTTGATAATTTCTTTAAAGTATGCATTTAACACATCTATAATATCACAAAATATTAGCGAATAGCAAATACAACCCACATGAAAGTTGGATTTTTGCCCCAACCACTACCACGTGGATGGTCTGGTTGGGGAAAAAGCACAGCTCTAGTCTATCAAATTTTTTTCTCGAGTAAACAACTCCCAAAACCATTACACCATCACGCTCTCAAATATGTCACCCATAACCCAGTCCGTTGATGGAGTCTGACCGTCATCCTCCCTCTCTTCCTGAAAGCGCTAAAGCTGGTGATGATGCCGGTGCTCTTCTGCCCCTCCCCATCCTTGACTGACTCCCAAAGTTGATGATGAGTACATTCGCCATTGTTGATATAATTTTTTTATAAAACTACATATCTGGTATATTTATTTTATGTGTATACCATCCTAAACATGTATATTTTTGTTAATCAATTAAATATTTCTATTATTATTCGTATCCTATTCGTATTCGTTTTACATTCGTATTTGTTTTTTAAGGATATGGTAACACATTTTTTGCATTCGCAAAATTCGTATTCGTATTTTAAAAAGGATAAGGATATGATTTTACCTATATTCGTATATGTATCCGACCGTTTTGATATCCACAAGTAGGCTGCTACAGGTCTTACACGTGACGCATCAAGTGTTTCTTTTGGACTTTTTACTCGCATATTCCCAAAACTCTAAATATTTGTGGATAGGTTCCTTCTCAGTTCAAGTCACATGGACGACAAAGTTAACTTTGGTTGATTTACACAGGCACTCCAAGCTATTTTCGTATTCACATACAAGTACATGTCAAGACTTAGTCACATGTCCAGCATCACTACAACAATTAAGATCTATAGTGACATTTTTTTGTTAAGAGGGCAACGAATAAATCGTCACCAAACCATCTCGTGACAATTTCATAATTTGTTGTAAGAATCATTGCTATATAAGCCGTTGTTAAATTTTTAGCAACGATTACTAACCGTTGAGAAATTTAAATTGCAACAAATAAAAAGCGTCATGAGATTATTTTTAACAACGAATAAAAAGTGTTGACATTTGGATATATCAACGATTTTGTGTCACTATATAGTGCTTATTATTTAACTAATTTTATGTATGATGATGCTTTTTTCTGTCACTATTTGCTGTAATGCCAACAAATAATTTATTAATTAATTATAGTATATAATTTATTCATTGTTATATAAATTAAAATAAATATGAACCACACAATATTGTCATTGATTAATTTAGTACTTCCATAGTTGTCTTCCAGCCATCTATAACCTGCAGTTGGAGCTTCCTTCATTTAACTATAAAATTTAAAAATATGTTGTCTTGTATTCATAAACATCATGTAGTTATTTAACAAGCTATGCTAAACATCTGATCTTATTCAACCTTTATTAATATGTGGTACATATTTATCAGGTATCTACAATATCTTCAGCATTAACAAGTAGGGCCAGAATCTATCTCAAGTTCTTGTATATATCTTGCATGACCAATGGCGATACCCCACTCCCACCAAAAAATTATAAGAAGTTGCAAGACATATATCAAATCAAAGAATGAGGGAGTATAATTATTTTCTAGAATAAGTAAATAAAATAAAAGCAAATTAACACTATTTCATCACCATCAAAGAATTGTTAAGTGAATGTTACAATATTTTGCATGAAAAAAATTTCATCACATATTCTCAAGCTATAGATCTTATTTTCAACACAAACTTTCATCACATATTCTCAAGCTATAGATCTTATTTTCAACACAAACTGTCGTAGTTTAAAAGGATTGATTCTATACACCACTCTCCTTTTTTATCATCGGGTTACTATTATCTATTATTGAGACTTGCGAATTTTGCTGGAGAATTACCTATTGAACAAAGTCAACTGTATGCTCCCGTCTCTTGGTCGGATTTTAAGCACGATGCCCAACTATCTTTTACCTTACCTACCTACATATGAGCATCCTTACGCAGCATACACAATCAAAATTAAACAAACACTTTACTCTTTGGTACATAAGAAGGTGAATTATCTAAATCTCTACCCAGCATGACAATGCCATGTAATTATACTATTAATGCATAATCCCCTACCAGTATATACGAGCCAAATAGTAGCATATTGCATCGGATTATTACCTTGATTTGGGAAAAGATATATCCTTGATAGAAGAATATTTAACTTAGGGTATCCTACAAATGCAAAAATGGAGTCTCTGTGAGATTATTAATAGGGTAAAATGGGGCTGCCCCCAGGGGGTAGCTAACTTAGCTACCCCCGCCCCATTTTCTCCATATTTTTTATTTTTTTTTGAAAATTTCTTCCATGAATATTCATCACTATATCCCTATATTATGTCATTAAAATTTCGTGTGAAACAGAGACTCCTACGGCCTCCATCCAGACAGTCAATTTTTTAACGGTAACAGGATTTTTTAAATCGACCCCGTTTGGATGGAGGTCGTAGGAGTCTCTGTTTCGCATGAAATTTGAATGACATAATATAGGGATTTAATAATGAATTTACACGGTTTTAGATTTTCAAAAAAAATAAAAAAAATTGTGAAAAAAGGGAGGGGGGAGCTAAGTTAGCTCCCCCTAGGGGGCATACACATTTTACCCTTATTAATAGCTTGCTAAAACTGATTACAACTTGACAACAGATTAGTAATAGTTGGAATAAATATAAACCATTCCTGGATGGGAAGAGGAATTGTCCTTACAACTACACCCATCCATTCCAATAATCAACGAAACATTTAGAACACTAAGATAGGATTAAGATTCAAAACATTCAAAATGTTGACATTCCACTCTCTGGAATGTATATTCTAATCATTTGATGCATGAAGAGATTCACAATAATACGAAATTTCATATTTATGTGACACGGATAGATCAACTTAGTGCAAATGGAATCCTGCCTTTAGTGAATATTAATCAACATATTCTACTTAAATTTACATACCTGGTATTACAGAGAAGGGCATCAAGTTGCTTTTGAAATAAGTGGAGTTGGGCATCTGCATGTCGAGCCTGCAAATGCAAAGTTGGCTCAGTGCGAGAAATCTGTATTGATCAAATCCACATAGGAGCTCAAATAAGGAGATTCAAACTCTCAATTGCACGACAAAGTTCATATTAATTAAATTTGCATATACTTGAGCTTATCTAGTAGCCAACCAGCTTTTAATTGACAGAGAATAGGCATGCCAATATGGACACCCTCCTCCCTTGAAATCCGAATTTTTGAGCATACTATCGTCATCCTTTGAATCTTGTGATCCTTCTGCCAAGTCCTCAAACATAACATGTGGTTTCATATGCTTTGACATATAAGCTATATCAGTTTTCACAGATGAATTTCTCCTTACCAAACAAATCTTTGAATTGATTTCATTCACTAATTGAAAAATAAAGATATTATATTATTGTGGAAGAGTTCGATGTAAATCAGGTCACAATGGCTCACTGATCAGCATCCAGTTTGTTGCATGTAACGGAAGTAGAATGCAAATAAAACACGGGCAGAACAAACAGAGAATGCATGACAAAAATAATAATCATATAATGCAAATGTTGATACAAAATGAAATGCGAAGAGGATCCTATTAAATGGAGAGTACAGAAGATTAACACCCTTTCCTTTGCATGATAAGCAACATAACTCACTGCTTTGTTCAAGTAAATGGTCTTTTTTTCCACTTTTCAAGCTACCGCGCCAGATATTTCTCAACAATATAATCCATACACACACACAACTTCAACTATCATCTGCAACTTGGGATGCAAACGGATACGAATATATCCGTATCCGATCCGTCACCGTATCCGTTTTATATAGATTTTAACATCCGTATCCGTATCCGTTTTAAAATGGATACGGATATGGATATCGTTTTGATATCTGCAAACATCCGTATCCGTATCCGCATATCCGTTTTCGTATATAAATATAGCCATAGATTTATTTTTAACCATATATAACATAATCCTCTACCTCCTTTCACCATATTTATATAATTTTTATGATACAAATACATTTAGTAAATTAATATCATGTGTTTTTCATCTAATTCTTATATATTTAAGTCGATTCTATAGAGTATTTCTGACATTACTCGTGTACGATCAGTATCCATTTTACATCCGTATCCGTTTGTTAAGGATAGGTAAGATAGTTTTAATATCCATCAATATCCGTATCCGCATCCGTATTCGTATTAGAAAACGGATAAGGATATGGTAATACCTATATCCGTATCCGTATCCGATCGTTTGCATCCCCATCTGCAACTCAAGTGATATCATTATTCATCTTGAATTCAAAAGAAAGGAAGGCAATGAGATTGGTATGTCAACCTTAAAAACATATGCTGAAGATACCTTGATGGTTTGGAAAGTATTCTCTTCTTGTGTATCCCACTTATACCATTGCATGTAAAGATGACATATTTGGCATTAATGGTTTTGGAAACTATTGAGCCATATTCTTACATTTGTAAGAATTCTCACAGAAGAAAGCAAGACGACTTTCTCGTGGACATCCCAACCAGCTAGACAGAAGTATCTACTATATGATAACAAATGCTAAGAAATGGAGATAAAACAAAGAAAATGACAAACTAACATGAAATTTAACGAAAAGCACAATGTCTCCAATTCTATAAAATGTTGAAAATAAGAGATTTCCACTTGTATACCAACTGAGCATGCAATCAAACTCATGAAGAGCACAATATTAAAAGCAGTTTCTTAAATTATGACTACATTCAATTGTTGAAGTTCAACATAATGGACTTGTCCATGAAGACCATCTGCGACTAGTACATCATGTATGTCAAGATCTTTAACTTTATTTAAAGATCAGTATGGGAGATTGAACTGAGTTGTATGCATCTTTTTTAGAACTGACAGGAGAAAGAGCCCTTAAAAACTATGATTCTGATTTGTAAAAAGTCTAATATAATCAAAGCTTAGTTTTTCAACACGTTTATATAGATAACATCTTTTGCATAATCATACACCAAGATCTTTTACTTTATTTTAAAGATAAGTCTAGGAAATTGAAATGGGTTGTATGTATCTTCTCAGAATTGATAGGAGAAAGAGCCCTTAAACACTATGAATATGCTTTCTAAAAATGTTAATAAAATCAAAGCCCAGTTTTGCAACACATTCATACAGATAACATCTTTTGAAGCACGTTCGGATCAAATCATATAATAATCTCAACACATTCAACAACATTGATCGCCGAAAAATTAAAAAACCTTTAGAGAGGCCCCATATGTGTGATCAGTGCCCGCATACTGAAAACCAATATGTTACTGAATAGAAATAACAAATTTTACTTATCAGCATTTTGATTAATGTAACTAAGTTTAAAGATGCAGAGGAAGAAATGACATGGACTTACTTTGGTGTCCTGTCTGATAGGATTAAACTAATGTGATGTAATTCTGTAAGAGAATGTTGACACCATTAGTTTGCTACCTAACTTACCTGAAAAAATTTCTTCCACTATTAGAAAAAAATGGAAAGTCACAATACAAGTATTCCTTCAAACTCTAACCACAATATAATACCACATGTAGGTATGTTGATAATAAGAAAATAGTCAAAAACCATTCTTCTATTCATCGAAGAATCCAAGTAAAATGCAATTGAACCTACTAACATAAAATTTCATGTGGAATTCCTCTGTCATAAAGCGATAGATGTCAGGAATTTAAGCATGAAAAAAATTACTTCAATGCTTTATTAAAACCATTCAGGCTCCAATATTAAGTCTTTGTTGATCTGTGAAACATGGTTATTCACATCATCCATATATGCCTCATTATTAAATCATTCAGCAACTCCAGAGTCACATCCAAACATATATAAGAAACACTACATTGTAGTAAAGTATACTTCACTAATTTGTAGGTCCAAAATGCGAGTAAGTTTCAGCAAGATAACTAAAAGAGTTTATCTTTTTTGCTTATATCATACAATGTGAGCATTAGTTGACCTTACTTAATTGTAGGAAAAAGACTTTGTTGTTATAATCATAAGATGTAAGCATTCAATCTCCTTATAAACTATCAAGGCACTTTCAAGCAAATATTCAAAAAAGAATTTCCACATGCTTCAACATCCTTAAAAAAACCCAATTTAGAAGTCCATTATAGGATAGCAAGAAATAAAGCTTAAAAGAATTATCTATGATGCACGAACCATAATGATGGGTGCACTTCCAAATGAAAATGCTTAGTCTTTTTGGTGGACAATCTTTGAAATTTGGTTCTTAATCACATATCTTAACATCCTTGAAATTTGGTGGGTAGAACATGTGGGTGTCAAAAATAATTGCTATATTCAATTTCAATGATCAAATACATGCGGATAAAACACGAGGATAAAACTGGACTTTCTTACCTTATTGTGCTATTTTCATATCTTCTCGCTTGATCAGCAAAATATAGTGCCCATTGAGGAATTACAACATCTCTACAAGCATGCAAGAATTTTAGTGTTGTTTCTCTTCCATTTCGAATAAACCCAACAATTGGTGGTTACATATTTTTTACCAACGTCTCCATGTAAAGCTCCCAGCTCATCACAATCAGCGGTCACCATCAATTTTGATGGAAGTCACCTGAAATTCTAATTTTGTGGTTAAAATTTTACACATAAAAAAGACCCCCAAGTTGACCTATATTCTAATGGGTTAACTGATTCTCTGATGGGTGCCCCTCATTGGATCCTTAGCAGAAGTGCATGTCTTAACAAGGCATCCTTGGTTGTAATAAACTGTACCGTGACATAAAAATTAAAACTGAAAAATTTTCTTTAAAGAAAAAAGGATTTCTATGTCCATATGCCAGATGCACACCAATACTAAACTTTAACTATGATTGATAAAATAGTAAATAGCATATTTGACTCCATAACAAAAGGGGTAGAGGTTGACAATGATAATTTTCCATAACAAAAGGGGTAGAGTTGGCCACGACTTCTATCACTATCATTGATAATTTTCCATAACAGTTGCACTTGCACGGTCACAATGACAAGCACAGGAAAGGGTGCCTTTGTAGTGCTAGTTCATTGTTACTTTGGGAAACGCATTGACTCTAGAGTAAAATTAAACAACATCCTATATGAAACCAAAGTATATCAACTCACATGTGAAAAAATTGTCCACGCTGTTATTAATAGCCAAAGAGGTATGTCGCACAGGAAATTAGTATAATGATTTCAACTATTGTTTACATATGCATGCATGTAAAGTACATAATACATAAAAAAATAAGTAACATCATAAACATGAAGGTGGAATTATACTTCTGTAGATTGAAATGATAGTCATGTTCACTATAAATATGTGATTGACATCAAACAACAAGTAACCTATTGATCAATATACTGCTTTTCTTGCTGTCGCAACAAAAGTTTTATTTCAGATGCAAAATTTGGCATTAGAATGTTGTAGTTCAGATATATTAAATTGGGGAAGGCAACGTAAAGCCATGAAAAGATGCTTCATTTACTCACTTCTCAACTACAAAATCATATCAACAGGGAATCCACTATCGAGATGTTGACTTTTAGATGATTAGATTGATCATCATATATAAATCCTAGCCACAAACCTTAGAGAGAACATCTTTGTAAATCAGACGTTCAATTTTCCATTAATATCTTCCTTAGAATGATCATTCACACACCAATGCTTCAAGTATCAACACCTCAAGTTTCTTATATCAAATGGTGGATAAAGTTTTCGCATTACACAAAATATCAGAACAATTTGCTGGACTTCTACTCGTCGAAGTTAGGGTATTCGAGCAACCTAGATTTGTCATCCATGCAATCACAATAAAATAAATGAATAACACAATAAAAACAAACCTGATCATCACGATGGAATGCATGAACGAAGTCTGAAACAAATCACATTCAGATAAGCTTTGAATTGAATCAAACAAATGAAAAGAGGATCACCTCCACTTGTTGCCACTATTGCGGTCGGATGCCCTCGTGGTACACCAACTTCTCGCAAACCTTACGCTCGACTCACCATCCTCGGCCACCACCCTTTCCCTCCGCCATCACGATCCAATACCCTCGCTGATTGTTGTAACGATCTGTCCACACCATCGGCCTTGATCATCTGATCATTGCACTGTATGATCGCCCTCCGCCCTTTGCTCCTCATCATTGTCACGAACATGTGCGTCGATGCTCGGTGGGAAGAGTTCGCAATGAGAGGAGAATTGAGCAATCCGGTGTTTGCAATTATAAATAGGGCTTTAAACCTAGGATTTCTTTTTTTTCAGGGGTGAGGAGGGGGGAAGTGGGAGGGGGGGGGGGGGGGGGGAGGGGGGTTCTTTTAATATAAAGCTAAATGTAGGGTTGAGGTTGCTATTGTTCTTTACGATTACTAAAATTTGCATGTTGTATGATATTGTTCATCACATCTCATTCACCCTTGCTTTTTAGCAGTGGCATGTGTCGATAATAAAAATAATGCATAAATGAATATTATTTGAGAACAATTTAAAATCACGTGTTTACCATCAATAAAAATTACCATCACGTGTGGCATCCTTCTCCCCATCTCTCATGGATTAGCATAAAGGTATTATTATATTTATTTTAATTAAAATCTTACCAACGATTTATTCATTGTTATATTAAAATTGGCAACGATTGTAAAAAGTGTCGCTATTACTAACATCATTAGTGACGAATCAATATAATCGTCACTATTTCTAGCTTAATTAGCGACGAATGGATATAAGCGTCACCATACTTATAAGTTTACAAATATTGTGACGGATGTAAACAATCGTTGTTATGTAATCGTCGTTATAGCTCTAATTTGTTGTAGTGCATGTGTTTGTTCTGAGTTTTTCCATGCCTAACCCATACATATTTTCTTTATTTCCTCGCACGCCCTATAGTTTACTATTACCTAGGTAACTACCCCTATACTTTAACTTAAATATAATACATATTAAACACATATAATAATATACACTATATAAAATCAAATAAAAGTATTTGTATAAACCTTATAATATCACATTTATAGTATAGTTCTATTTTTACAAATCAAAAACAAAATATAAAATGCATTGAAACTTTAAAAATCAAATAAATTCAAAAAGATTCTAAAAAAAACTGTTTTAAATAATATAGT
Organism: Ottelia alismoides; assembly: GCA_037367405.1. Lineage (NCBI taxonomy): Eukaryota > Viridiplantae > Streptophyta > Magnoliopsida > Alismatales > Hydrocharitaceae > Ottelia > Ottelia alismoides. Next base: position 76,965 of record JAZKJV010006555.1, on the reverse strand, counting down.
ATATTAAAACATAGACAAAAATAAAATAAAAATACAAAATGAAAATCTTAAAATTCTAAAAATACACAAGATCTTTTAAAATTTTAACTGTTTAAGCACCAAGTACTGCAATCTTTTTTATCAACCTGACGTAATGCTTTGTTTTTCCTTGACCAAATGCAACGGTGTATATATTTTTAAAAAAATTGAATAGCTTATCCATTTCATATCATTAGTGGATATTACCTTGAAGGTTATGATGATAGTTACAGTTTATGAATGAATGGATATAATAGATCGTCTGTTAAATTTATGACGAAACAAAATTGTATCCTTTATATGGAATAAGAATGTATGTTGTTCATTTGTAACTGATCTAATGGATGGCGAGGCAATTTGAGAGACCTCTGATATGCCAACATTTAAATTTGAGAAGGTACCATAATGTAATCATACTAATACAAAGATGAACACATCTCCAGTGTAATGACAATGCCACAGTCTAATCCCATATATGGCATGGCAATTTCATGTCCACATTACAATTGTGATGTCCTATCATAACATATTTCAATCTTCTACTGAAATGACGTCCTCATATTGGCTTAAGATTTCTCCCTGCTTATATGTAGTACGTGCTATTACATTTCAATGTTATCTGAACCTTTTATATAGATATACAAAACCGTATAGGCTAATAACTTCTTTTCCCTTTTATAGTTGTTACATCTATCAAATTTCAAACATACCTACATTTTTTACCATTATCTCCCTTCCAATCATCCACATATTTTTAAAATAAATTTCTTTTCTTAACATTTAATAATATATTCTTTTAGAAATGAAAACATTCTAATTATTAAATTATTTTTTCATTCAATATTGAACTGTTACTTTGATGATGTCATTGGAAGCCTACTTTGTATTCTGTCAATGTGTGTTATCGCTGATTTCATTTTTTTTTCTCAATATGCCACAAGGTAATGATGATCACACCCGAATAGATTAATTTATTAATTTAATAAGAGTGAGTCTAAGCCACAAATATTTAGTTCTATGCAAATGCGTAATAATATACCTATTACCTTACTTTCTTCTTTTTATGTCTTTAAATTACATACTATCAAATTAATTTTTTATACAAAATTTTATGATAAAAAACTATTATTGAGATTATTTACCTTTGTACTAAATTTACCTTCGAGTATCACATATCTACTCAACAACTACTATGGGAAATGAACATATTCAAATTATATAGGTGCATTTCCTTCTACTTATGTTTAAATATAGATGTAAAAGATAGATCCTATCAACATTTTGCGTATAAAAATGTTATTGCTTTACTTTACACTATTAAAAAAACTTAAAGCCTGATAGTGAACCAAGCATCACGAAAAATGTTGCCCATGTACCGAATAAAGCTCACATTCAAGGGAAAAATTCAAGAACATACAAAGGAAGCGAACCACAAGACTCAACATTTCTTAAGAATAACATTGTAAAAAGCAATTTCTAAGAATAATTTTTTAAATCAATAATTATACCATTACCGATAGTCCTATAAAATTTTAGTAGTTCGTTTAAGTTTCATGACAATATAATTTTATCCACATTTTTGAACATATGGAACATAAACAAATATAATTCTATCCACATTTTTAAACATATGGAACATAAACAAAGAAAAAAAATACCATTATGCCTTTGATCTTTAGGGTTGTAATTTTTTACGTTTAAACATCTAGGTTATAATTTTTCACGTAGGTTATAATTTTTTACATTTAAATATCTACTAATAAATTATGAGCATTCAGATAAATACTTATCAAACAATTGAGATATAGATACTTTTTATAAAGTTTTAAAATTGAAATTATAGTCCTGACAAATTTAATTTCGAATGGTGTATTTATTCCCAGTACTCTACTTTTATTTCAATCATTTTTCATTTAATTAAACATTACAATCAATATTTCAATTTACCATGTCTCTCTTCCTCCGCAAAGTGCGAGCAACATCCTAGTAGAAGAAATAATACAGAAATTTGCTTAAGTTTAAGTGTATTTGACAATTATAAATTACAAACATGCTTAATGTACCTATTTCATAAGAACCATATACAATATATCTGAAATAATACATGAAAATTTGTCAAATACAATAGTAAAAGATTGAGGATCGCCATTGTTACTGAAGGTAAAGTTTAGAAGCCTGTTTAATGTACTCTGATAATTAGGACTGGCAAATACCCATCACATAGTTCAGAGTCAGAATCCAGATAGTGTCATTACAGAAATTAACCTCATATGGGTTGCGATACGATCTTCACTCAAAAGAGAGACGACTAGCAAGAGCACTGATTAAAATCTTCCAACTCTAGCAAATTTACAGAGTACTAAGCAAATATATGCAACAAATTTCTAAATATATGTATGCCTTCTGTAGGAGATACATGACAGCTAGAAAAAATGAACAGCATAACAATAAATTTCAAAACTCAAAACATGACTGACATTTGATTTATGGTTAGAAAAATGTACAAGATGAAAATGCATTTCTTTTAGGTCATCCAGTCCAGAAAGCCGTCTGAGGAACATCCCGCAAAGTAGCCTTCATCATGCGTATGAAAGAACATGCATACAATAGGAAAACATTAGAGCACCAGCTATTAACTCAGAAGCAGATGCGCAATAATATCACACGCTTAGTCTCGCCTGAGGTAGCTGCCGCCCAGGTCGGAAATACTAGAAGACATACATTTTTTCTTCCTGGATATACCAATAGATGGCGTTCAGATGTTACATAACCATGACCTATGAACATGGAATGCTATGACCTGAAACAACACTACCGTCACAACCGTTAAATGCAAATCCGTATCACCCCTGATGCATTTTTTTGGACTACCTTTCAAACCCCACTTATCACTGGCAAATCAATGATAAGTCTCTCGGAAACTACAAGACTAACAAAACTCGAAGATTGTGATAAACCAGCCACACAGGAGTTGATGGTGCCACGTTAACTAGACAGTACATCCCGAAAAAAATAGATCACCTCCTCCCTATTAAAGATGTGTGTTAGATAATGCTGGAGAAAACAAAACAAAGCAGGTGGCTGGAGCTTGCCTACCATTTACAATATCTCAAGCTCTTGAAGATGTAGCGCTACCAGAAGGTGGAAGAGCAACAACTTTCCCGACAGCAATTGTTTTCCCTGCGGGTTACATCACATTCTTATGTGGAACAAGGCAAGTAAGGAAGTGCACCTCACATATCTATTTTGCATTATAATCATCGACTTTTTTTTTATAAATATATAGGTTCGACTCACTGCTAGAACAAAGTAACATTAAAGACTTTGGCTAACCTTCCGTTCTTAATGTAAACCTTCCAAGCTGAGGAAAATCAGAGAAGTTCTCGATGCAAATCAAACTGTTCACCTGGAAGCAAAGTTTTCTCCTTTAAGTATTCACTTGAATGCCCAAAAGCCCAAAAAAGATTAAAAATGGCATTGACTTTGGAAAGTACCGCGATGCGACAAACAACCACGGCACCATTCTTTACGAAAAGGGGCTTCTTCTTTTTCTTCTTCTTTGGATCTTCCTCTTTCTTTTTCCTTGTCTCTACTTCTTCGATCAACTCTGTAATTTCGCATTCCTCGACAACAGAATGTATATGAAGAACAGCTTTGTAACCAGCAGTGAAGATCGCCTGCATTATCATTAGAAAGATTGTGGACCTCGTAAGAGTGAGCAAGCTACTTCAACGACACAAGGAAAAAACTATCAACAAAAGAAAACAAGAAAAGAAAACCATATTACGCTTACATTATCAAGCAATTCCAGAATCTGTAATTGAGCGTGAAATTCATACACAGCAGTTATAGGATTTGCTGTCTCCGCCAATAAAAAAGAACAAAAAGTTAGATCTATAAAGAAGCATTTATATCGGGTGATTGACAGAAACAAACTTAGCATTCTTGTAACTGTCTAATGGAGGTAGTTTGGGCATTCAAACAGACATCTTCATAAATTGATGTAAACAAAAGAAAGGTGGATGAAATCCAAATACCAAAATATGGATCAGAAATAAAACAAACAATTCCAATGCCACTAGATGGAACATCCCCTTCAAGGAGCATCCCTTAGTTATCATTCTGCTACTTCAATTAAACCAAAAGAAGTTTATCATACACTACTCATGAGAAGGCAAAATCAAGCAAGAGTGGTTCCGGTGTGGAGTTCCTTCAGATATCATTATACTATAACTTGCTGCCACCACCCTCTCCATCTATTACCAACTTATGCTAAAATTAACTTTACAAGAAGTTAAGAACAATGCTACAAGCCCAATGAGACAAAAACCTAAAACAACAGGTGAGAAAAAAAAGGCACAAAAAGACAGGCTTACCAACACCACAAAGCACAAAACCAGCCAAAATATCCTCTTCTTCAATTCCTGACAGTCGAACGCGGACATTTTCTCCAGGCCCTGCATACCGTACTTTGTTTTCATCACAATTCACAGCTATCACTTTCACATTAGCCTGAGAATTTAACAAACTGATTAGCGTGTTTAAATGACAACCAACTAAACAAACTTCAAAGGATTCGGACAATAACAACCTTATTTGGCATAATTAAAAGATTATCTCCCTCACGGATACTTCCAGACTCTATCTTGCCCATTACAACTGTCCCCATGTCCTTGTATTTGTCAATTATCGGCATCCTAATACAGGGCAAAAACATTAAAAATGGAGCAGCTCTACTTCAAAATAAAAAGACACAATACATCAAAATTCCGCTTTTTCACAATAAAAGGAAAATAAAATTATATACGCTTTTAACTAGGAGAAATGGATAGGTTGTAACACTTATACCTTAGGGGTCCCTTGGGATCACGAAGAGGAACCTCGATTTTATCCATAACCTCAAAAAGACAAGGACCACTCCACCACCCACAGATGTTTTTCTCAACTCGGCTCTTGATGTTTGAACCAACAAGACCAGATATTGGAAGAAATTGAACATCTGCAAGACTCAAATTATACACACCCATTAAGAACAGACAGCATTGCCAATCATTAAAATGAGCTATAAAATAAATTGCGTCAGATAACAGAGAGGACCAGCACAATTGCTCGGTTAAAACTAAAGACAAGTGATACTATTAAAGACAAACAAATGAGCGGTGGAACACACCAAATGAAGATGAAGATCAATTTCAAACACATGCCATTTACTAATTAAGTAAACAGAGCATCATGACTTCAAGAGGGGTTCAAAAAAAGCAGAATTCTTTGAAGCTACCTTTCTTAACATTGTAACCAGAGCTTCTTAAAAAGGGTATCATCTTTGACTCGATTTCATCAAACCTGATAAAGGATGTAATTATTTCACGACGTGATCTTAACATTCAAAATAATGCAAGAAAGAAAATTAATTTCTTTCTTGAAGAAGAAAAGAGATTCCACAGATCTCTACCTCTCCTTCATCCATTTAACGGTAGGATCGTCCATTTTGTTAACTACAACAATCAGCTTTGACACACCCAACGTTTTCGCAAGCTGTACATGTTCTCGAGTCTGCCCTCCTTTTTCATAGCCAGTTTCGAACTCACCCTTTCGAGCTGATATCACCTTTTAACCAAAAAAAAGTATTAGACAATGTGTACCTCTCAAACAGTTCAGTGAAAACATAGAGTAAGCACAAGTATACCAAAACACCAATATCAGCTTGTGATGCACCACTAATCATGTTGGGAACATAACTCTTGTGACCCTGCAAAAATGTCAAACCAAACTCTCAAAAACACCTACAATCACAATGGAGAAGTGGCATAAATGGTCATATAATTGAAAAAATGTGCAGCTTCAACATTATTTTAATGCACCCATCATACATTATTATCCTTAAAAACAAGTCTTTTGCCGAACAAGCATGTAAACCATGAAAGTGCTCTGTACAAGATACAGTGTTTTAATGGAAGTTGAATGATAAAATCCAAGAAAAATGTTCTTCCTTTAAGAAAGAAAACACACCATTATTCACAATTCTCTTTCAGAAAAGTGTTTTTCGAAATTATAGACCATTGAGTTTCTTTTGGAAGCAGGCCATGGAAGTAATAATCTTCCATAGGTTAAGAAACCTGAATGCTTATACAATTGATACATGCAAAAAAAGGAGTAAACATACAATCATACACGCAAATTCACAAAGAGTACATGGCTGCAAACTGCAGATATTTTCCAATATGATATCCGCGAATATAAAATATAAAAGTAGTGGAAGGAGATACCGGCGCATCAAGAATTGTAAATCTTGTTGTTTCCGTTTCAAAGTGAGCACGTCCAACTTCAACAGTTTTGCCCTAAAATTAGAATTTTCAAAAGAGAGAAAATAAGACAACTGAGATCAAGTAGAACCAAGCTTATGAACAAAAGGTTAAGTAAAAAGTAAAAAAGAGGAGGTAAAATTAGTGTAACACGTGATGGAACAATTTCAAAATAATGCACATAAAGTGAAACTTTGTTGAACTCTGGAAATTCAGAGGATACATACATTCACACAAATAGACGTACATAAAAATGTATAGATGCAGCAAAAAAACATTTGAAGGGATGGGTGGCATTTATTTCAGCACACCTAAACAGAAACAAACTCCAAAAGATCAATAAAGCATAGAAATCACCTTTATCCGTTCTTCCTCGTTTGTGTCCATTATGTAAGCCATGTACCTTGAAACGAAGTTTTAAAAAAATAGTGAGATTAGCTTAGCATTTTTTATATTAATACCTTACCCTAATAAAAATGTCTTATCCAGATGGAGCTATGAAAAACATTGTACGGGGCATAAATAATGAAAGGTTTCTATAAATTTCTCCCTGCCTCTGAATGGAAGACCCCCCTTCCATATGCCCCATGTGGGCTCAACGAAGTGATCACACATCCACATAAAGACTAACAAATCCAAGGACACTATAAAACAATCCGGGCCTAAATCCAAAATAGCTATCAAGGAAAAGTGGTCCTGATTCCTGACAATTTGTGGGGTTAATAAATAATTGGACCAAAGTCAACCAGATAACATGCTTAAGTATGACGTATCCAATAGTATTTCTCAAATATTACAAATCCATTCTTATGAGATCTCCACAATCAACTATTTTTGCAATGTTATATTTTGACATGACTTTTCTCTAAGAACCACATGAAAAACTTTAAACTAAAAGGATCCAAAGAAATTTCATGAAGCCCATGCCCACATTTTAACTACTAAGAAACCTTGTCACCTGCAATTAAACAAGAAGGGTTACATGAAAAAAATGTGTCATAACAACTGTACCACCAGAAGTTATTTGTTGAAAGATGTTCATACGTTTATAAGCAATGTGCAAACTCCATTTTCATGGTAGAAGAATATTGTTCATATAAAAAATGCTTTGATTTGGTGAAAGCAATGTGCAAATTCCATTTTCAGCCATATACCTACATCCGAGGACTTTGGTTTTCTAACATGTTATCAATTGAAAGCTCATCAAGTTTCCTCCATTAAACGTTGTATAAACTATAAAGCATATGGAACAACCAGTCCATGGAGCCTTTGCACCTCTCTTTGCACCCAATTTAGAGCTTTTCTAAATGGAAAACTATGCAATAAATCATAGAGTCAATTCAGAGCTCCAAATGTAGGTGTGACAGCATATAAACTGCCACATGCACACGGCCAGCAATCAACGAAGCAGATCCAGTCTATTAACAATAAGAAAATAAGCATGATAATTTTGACAGGTGTGCACAAAGTAATTGTTTTGTTGTACTTTGTGGATGCCTGTCAAAATTACCATGCTTATTTTCTTATTATTAATAGACTGGATTTGCTTCGCTGATTGTTGTGCGTGTGCATGTGTCAGTTTATATATTGTCCAAGGTGAGCCATATCGCGATATATCGATATCGACAGGTGACCGGTATATCGCTGATATGGCTGACATTTTCCCTTCCAAGGCCATTTTCTTCATAAAATCGGACCGATTTGAGTGATATGACGTCGATATATTCATGATATATCATATCGACAAGTAGCCAAACCGATATTGACATTACCTACCTTGATGTTTTCACACCTGCATTTGGAGCTCTAAACTGGCTCTAGCCAGATTCATCACATAGTTTTCCATTTAGAAAAACTCTAAATTGGGTGCAAGAGAAGTGCAAAGGCTCCATGGACTGGTTGTTCCATATGCTTTATACAACATTTAATGGAGGAAGCTTGACGGGCTTTCAATTGATAACATGTTAGGAAATCAAAGTCCTCAAATGTAGGTATATGGCTAAAAATGGAGTCAAAGCCTTTTTTATATGAACAATATCCTTCTACCCTGAAAATGGAGTGTTATGGCACTCTTTTCTGTAACTCTTCTTGTTTAATTGCATGTGACAAGGTGTCGTAGTATTATCTTCGATTAAAATGTGGGTGTGGCTTGCTTCATGAAATTTCTTTGGATCCTTTTAGTTTAGAAAATTTCATGTGGTTTTTAGAGAAAAAACTTAAGTCAAAATAAAACATCGCAAAAATAGTTGATTATGGAAATTTCATAAGAACGGGTTTGTAATATTTGACGAATACTACTGGATAAGTCAGGCTTAAGCATATTATGTGGTTGACTTTGGTCCATTTATGTATTAACCTCACAAACTGTTAGGAATCATGGCCAATTTTCCTTGATAGCTATTTTTTGGATTAAGGCCTGGATTATTTTATAGTGTCCTTGGATTTGTTAGAGCCTTTATTTGGATGTGCGAAGGGGATCTCTGAACTATGTGATGTGACCGATGTAAATAACTCGTTGGTGACCACCTCATTGAGCCCACATGTGGCATATGGAAGGGGGTTCATCCATTCGGAGGCATGGAAAAATTTATAGAAACATTTCATTATTTATGCCACGTACAATGTTTTTCATAGCTCCATTTTCAATCATAGCTCCATTTGGATAAGACAATTTTTAAATTAAGGCGAGGTATTAACATAAACAAGGCATGCAGAAAGTAGACTAAATATAATTATCAACATAAGAAGTTTCGAGTGAGTAATCATGAAAAATCACAAGATCTTTCAAGAATAAAAGCTCAGATTTCACGCTTCAGGTAGCAATAATTTTATTCAGAGATCACTCTAAACTAAGTTGGCAATAGTAGCTACCAGCTTTCACGACTTTTATCCTTTGCTTCCTTCTCATATTTCTGAATAGTTCGATCATCGACCTGACCACTAAGGAAAAGTATTTGCCCGCCAGTAGTTGACTTTCCAGCATCTATCATAAAGTTAGAAAACAATTAGATAAAAAAATAATGAGAAAGTCTGCTAAGATATAAGAAAATGAAAATGCAAAAAGAGTTTAAACAGTTCTAACATGCGAAAAAATTAGATGAATAAAAGAAGTCAAACAAAAAATCGGAAATCTGGCACAAATAACGGTACAATTGTTTTAAAGCACAAATGATTATTATCCACCAAGGAATGCCATCCAATATATAATGTAAATTTAAAATTTTATAAATTCGCATTCCTTTTACGCCTCCCTATTAAACGCAATGACACCCATGACACGTATAACACCTTCGCAATGCACACCGTGTTTTCCATGCAATACCACTCACATCCGAAATTCATAACATTTCTGTCATTCCAAAGGACCCACAAAGTCACCAATGTTAAACTCTTGTATTGGCATCTTCGACACATTAGTCCCCACCATCAGTCCTTCTAGATCTGAAGCTTTTCTTAAATGCATTGCCCATGTTAACCGTGTGATCTCCATCATCCCCCATATCGAGATTGTGCTCAGCCATGAGAACATGAAGTGATTCATCTTCTCGCCACCAGTGCAGGTCAAACAAGTGTTGTTCAACCTTGCACCCCATCAGCTCCAATACCATGGTAAACCAGTCTTTTCTACCTCACAATTATGCATGCATCTTGACCTTCAACAGAATCTTGGCCCTCCCCCACTCCCAAGTATCAACCATCTTGGCCCAGATACAACATCCACGGCCTTAATTATTGGAGATATTCAATGATATATCGATATATCAGCGTCACCGAGTCCGCAATATCAATAAGGGGGCTGCATCTTTTTCAGGGTATCGGTGGCATATCTGTGGCATATCATCGATATATCGTTGCAGTGTCAACAATACGCAAAATGGTAAAAATCCTCTTGTTTTTCTTACTACATTTCATCTGATATGGGAGCATTTCTCCCCATGAGTATTTATGAAGGCCATCAATACGAGTAAAATCGATACAGGTTGACTAGTGAGAACTCGCTATTCAAGGTCAAAGGCATCGTCAATATTGATGTTAACTATCCCAAGATTAGCTTCCCCATAAATGTGGTTGACCTTGAATATAGGGAGTACTTGATTGACTACAAATTCATGTACTCCTATATGACATGTGAACTACATGGAATATAGAAACCCTATTTGTAGATGATATGGATGAGGACATCAAGCAGTGCACATGAACCTAGCAAAACACTCGTGAAATTGACGGTTGACAAATCTACGGCCTTAAATTTCAGATTTCAGATCCGCTTAACCAAAGTTCGGAATGAGAAATTTCGAATAAATTTCACTGAAATTATTGGAAATCATGGGAATTACTCTAAAATTTAATTTTTTTTCCAAAAATTAAGGTTTTTAATGCTATTAAATAAATAAATATAATAAAATCACACATTTGTTTGTAAAATGGAGGTGTAAATATAAGTTTTGAAGTAGTATTATTGTCGTAATCACTACACATGTTGATATATAAGAGCTACATGTTTAGAGTTAGAATTGGATTTCGAACTGGAAGCCAAAGTCATGATAATCACCTCCTTCAACAAGAACGATGTGACACATGCAATAACTAGTAAATAAAAAATATATATCAAAATAAAGAAAGACTAAAAAATGTAAAGCTCATGGGATAAAATTTGAATTTAACTCTTAAAGCATGTTTCTCACTGATTTAGTTTAGATTTAAACCTATAATTTATCTTTTGGAACTAGTTAAAACTAAAAGAATGCATTCAAACAATATAAAGCTCTATAATAACTCAAAATATCTATGGAGAAATGGGTGAAAATTCATTGATATGGGCAAATTGTAATAAAAGTAAAGGGTAGAATCCCTTCATATTTTGATGTTTTGCAGATACCAAGGTTCAGAAAGTCGTTATCTGGTATTCGATCGATCAGAGGGTCTGGAGCGAGTAAGCGGGTATGCAGAAGTATATGCGGAATATGTGGTTTCTATCATTTTAATTAAAAATAATTAAAAATATAATTATTTAAACATTAGATATTTATGTTTAAAAAATATAACATTGAAGAAATATGAAGTGAAGACTTTTTTGTACAATATGATATCAACCAAAGCATTTTCAAAAGTCATCCACTTCTAAAAGATAAAGATGTTAATGGTGGAGAGAGTAAAAATGTTGTAAATTGATTGAAAATAGAAAAATGGTAGATATCCTTGTCCAAATAGGGAGGTAGCCTACTTTTTGGAAGTGTAACCTAGTGTTACTAAACACATCCATGAACCTTCGCACTTTAGTAAATGGTGTATGTTCTACTCCAAGTCAAATATTAAAAAATTCAACCATTTAAATTAAATATATGTAATTTGTTCTATACAGTTATAAAATTCCATACAAATCTGACATCTATATTCATTTTATCCTTAAAAAGATCTAAGATAAACAAGTGTAATTTATTCTATAGTCATGAAGTTATGAGATAATGTAAAAAATAGAGTCGTTGCTGGAGAGTCTAAAAAATAGAGTCGTTGCTGTTGAATCTAAAAAATAGAAAGATTTAGGGCTAAAAAGAGCAATCAGCAAACCTTGGCAAAGGAGAAAAAGATGGCGGAAGAGCAACCCATGTGGAAGTCAAGAAGGTGGTAGAGGAGCAAAGAGTTACCTCTATTACATATGCGGCAACATATGTGGATTACTCAACCAAGTATACCCCATAACCCGCATATTGAGCGAGTATAACATACTCGATGCGATAGGAGGACCGACTCCATATATGCGGCCGCCTGGGCCGACTTTTCGAACTCGGGCCAAAACAATATTTGATTTCCATGAAATTTTGCTAACATTTCGTTGAAATCCTAGAAAAAGAAATAAGATAGTGTTTCGATTTCGTTGACCTAGAAAAATGATTTTTTCGAAGAAATTCAAGAGAACTTCAGTGAAATTTGAGGTCATGAACGGATCTTAAACTTATTTATGTGGTAACTATTATATTAGCACATTGTAAATTATGAGTTAACAAGACTGCATTAATTTTTAAAGTAAAAAAGGGTGAGACGTTTGTTATTACAACTTATTTATTTATTTGAGTCAATATTACATATATTTATATATTATACATAACTAAATTTCCAATGCATGCTTTCTAAACGTCTAATGTAAGCTTTACATAGTACTGCATGTTAGCATGTGGGATGATCATCCGTCACTACTTCTACAATTTTTATATTTAAACCACTATTTTAACAAATCTTATATTTAAACCACTATTTTAACAAATAAATGTGTATTTCTATCTTATAAATTGATTAAAGAACACTAAACATCTTAAATGGGGATGCTTGATGTTTTTGGGAACATGTCTGGTTTACAGGTAAACGGAGCGAAGTCGGCTTTTGTACCTTTAAATCTACCTTCGGAGGTCGCGGAGACGTGTGTGGAGATCTTGGAAACAGAGCAAAAGTCTTTACCTATCAACTATCTGGGGGGCTCTATTGAATGGGAGATTGAGGCAAGTAGATTGGTTGCCGCTAATAGAGAAAATGGAGAGGAAATTAGCGGGATGGAAAACATCTTTTCTGTCAAAAGGGGGGAAGTTGGTATTGGTGAAGGCGGTGTTGTCTGCCATCCTTGTTTTTTTCATCTCAACACGGGTTTTGCCTGTTGGTGTACGGGAAAGGCTTGAGGCCTTAATGTGTCACATCTTTTGGTCCTCATCGACGCAGGACAAGGGTCTTGCTTTGGTTGATTGGTCTACGGTGTCTACTCCTGTCAAGGAAGGGGGTCTTGGAGTGCTGTCTTGCAGATATGAACAGGGCCTTGCTGGCAAAGTGGGTGATGAAGATCTGGAGCCCCAGGAGCGACCTTCTATCCCAGTTGGTTTGGTCTATCTATGGTGTGTCGATTGATCTGATGGTTCGAGCAGACTACGTTGCATCGCCTACGACTTTTTGGAGAGGTATCTGTTCGGTAGTTGCTGATCTGGTGGGATCTCTTCGCCCGTTGATGGTTAATAGGCGGGGCTTCCGCTTTTGGACTCATGACTGGACAGAATTTGGAGCGTTGTGTGATCTTTATCCAAGGCTCTTTGTTATGTCCTCAAACAAGTAGGCTTCTGTAGCAGAAGTGTGGTCAGAAGGTTCGTGGACATCAACTTTTGATTCAATCTTGTCTGAGCAAAGGGTCGATGAGTTCTTGCACGTCTCTCCCATTTTGGGTAGAGTTGATGCACCAACTGAAGGGAGGGACTCTTGGTGCTGGAGGGATGGTTTCTTCTCGGTTAGGAAATCATATAAGGTGCTCACGGGACAACGGTCAGCCTTTTGATATGGAATTAAACAGGGACTGTGCGAGAATATGGAAATAAACAGGACCACGCGAGAATATGGAATTGGAGGATCCCGACAAGGGTGAAGATCTTCCTTTGGCTACTTAGAAGAGAGTGTATTCTAATGGCGGCTAAGAGAGCCAGATTTTTCCGGTGTTGAGACGAGTTGCATGCGTTGCGGAACACCCATGGAAGACATAGATCACATGTTTTTCACATGTCCTGGTTCTGTTGAAGTACGGCAAAAGGTAGATTGCCCGGGTTTAAGTTGGACGGAGAAAACGTCATTTTGAAACTCAATCGGCAGAGGTTGGTCAGGCTCTGAGGAAGGGAGAGTGAAGGCTTGTGCGATCATTTGGGACTTATGGCTGGCTAGAAACGACGTCATCTTTAAGGGAGGGAGGTTTTACTTTGAAAATGTAATTGGTCATGCTAAGGTCCTCTATGAATCTTGGCGGATGTAAAGTTTTATTAATTTATAAATACATTTTTTTGGATGTATCTCTAAAGGAGGTCCATCCCACCGTTCTCTCAAAAAAAATGAAGGAACTCAATTTGCATCATTTGCATTATTTCCAGCAAAATAACATCATAATATCGTTGATATCTTCTTTTCCAGGCTTGTAAAATGACGCTAATATAAATATTTAAGGTCATGACTACACCGGCAAGCATCATAAGGAGCAAAGCAAACTTTTACGCACTCCCATCAAAGAGCAAGTCCACTCCACGAACTGAGGCAGACACACCCTATCCTCGCACCAAGATACCACCTCTTTTGTGTGTCGCAAGTGTGTTAACCTAAAAAGTTGTCGAACGGTATTACTATTACAATAGTTGGCCGACTGGACCGAACAACCGGCTTGACTATAAGTTATGTTTGCATTACTTTTCAGTATTTAATCAATATTCAGTCTGACCAAATAGTAGGTACAACTGGTCAGCTATTGGTTGAGTGTTGAAAAAAATACTCTTTTATTGTCAATGTTCTGATGTATCTTAACATCGCGAAAATATCAAAGCTCCATCTTAGTTTCCTCATAATTTCTTTTTTAAATGGTTTCAACTACCATTATTAATTAGAAGTTATGATGCATTGCATTCTTTTTGTAATCAATTTGTACATCTTCACTTGTCTAAAACGCAATTGGAACTTTTATCTTGTTAATAGATGACCATATATATATATTAAAATACATGTATTTGATATTTGTTAAAAAATAAAGAATGCGGAAGCATAATATGAGAGAGATATAATAAACAAGAAAGAACATTGAGATTTTACGTAAAACCCTACTCCTTGAGGAGCGGGATAAAACCATGGAAGAACGCCTCAAAGGGTTGATGTGTTCATTGCACTTTCTTTCATCTGATACAATAGGTATGGGGCTTCTTATATAGGCCTCACAGACCCTCCAAGTCCCACAGATAGCAGATGTGGAACTAAACCACTAGATGTGGTAATTAGATCCTGCAGAATTCCAATTACCCATCTGCACAACTGATGCAGACTCCAACACTCCCCATCAAGCTGGAGCATGCAATGCTCAACTTGGACACATAGAAAGAAATCTCAAACTAACAATAATAGACATTAGGGACAATATCAACTCAACGTAAACACAACTGTCAGTTGTTGTCGAGGACGTTGCTTCTAATGTCGTGCAGGTGAGGAGGAACAAACAGGTTGGAGTGCGAGTCGAACTGGGTTTGCACATCGGAGAACATGTGCTATGCACTGCGCCTGTCAGATTACTATCTGAATGAGTCTCCACATCGGAGTACTCTGGCCCGCCACATGTAGAAGATTGAATCATGTGGATAACTGCTCCAACTCTAAAGGGCCGAACTGAAAAGGTCGTGGAAAACATCCTCGCTGGAGTCCACGATCGTTGGAGAATGGGGTCTGAAAAAACTCCCCATTGGAGAACTAAGTCTCTCCCATACTGGCTCAGAGAATGGGATCTCTACTCTTGAGTCCCTAGGATCACATGAAAACTCTGATACCGAAAAAAATGAGGACCACACAAATAATGATCACATATATGTGCGCATCATAATGAAGACTCGGAACCAATTTGAATGTCGAGTCTGAGTTTGGCAATCTAACCTAAAGAATCTGAATCTGACCTGTAACTTTACACAATACTCCTCATTTCTTCCATATTTGTCAGAACACAATGATATCGACAAAGTCGGGAGAAGACAAGAAGAGAAAGGGGAAACAAAAATCCACATGTACCCACTTAAACGGTATGGTGGTAATACAGTGTGCCTACCACCCAAAAGACCAGAGTTCAAATCCCCCTTGTAGGGGTTGAGTTAGGTAGTCGACAACCAGCGTAAAAAATAATCGAATCATTCAACATGGATTTGAGCAAGAATCCATGTAGCCGACCCTACTTATTGTGGGAGAAGGCTTCGTCGTCAATCTTTTTTTAGCTGACTCTCTTTTTTTGTAATGAGCCATTTTATTTGTGTACAGCTTTTCTTCTTACAATATGTTTCTCCGTATGGATTCTTTTAGCTACGCTTCTATGCACGGTTAATAGCATGTTGCTTTCCGACAGCTTCCTCAATCGTTGTTCTTCATCAGCTCTTCAACAAAAATCCCATCAACGCCGTAGTAAAGTTTCACCGCCAAGTTCAGGATGGATTGGTGTGGTTCCTCTACGCCTAAGATGCAAGAATCTCGAACCTTGGTCGAAATGGTACGGAGTCTCATTTTCTTATAAAAGTTTCCTATCAAGGTAGACCAGAGAACTCAAAAGACAACGCAAGAGGTCATGCTGCAAGGTGGCTGGCTTCAAAATGTTGTTTCAAGGACTTCAATATTTCATAGAGGAAGTGCGAGAAAGGAGCCCTAGTCAGTAGGACATTTGAGAAAAGGGGATTTCTTCTTTCCCCTACCCCTTGCACCCTTTCTTTTATCGAATCCACTTTGAATGAAAGTCCGATCAAGCAAGAATCGATTTCGATTAGCTACAGAAATAAGATGGATCAAGCATGCTCGTCGCGATGCTCTTATACTGTCGCGAATTGACTTTGACCTTTTTTTCTACTTTAGTAAATGGAGTCAACCCCGAATATATAGTTAGCGAGTTGGCACGGGTCTTCTAAGCTAATTCATTCGAGCTACGGCTATGTTCACGAATGTCAAAGAAAGGAGACTAAATCACTAAACCTCTGATATTTAGGCGTTGAAATTCAATTATAGTTTCACCCAAGCAATATTTTTTGTTGTTTCCCATTTTTTGATGTATACTTGTACACATGCCCATTTTTTTAGAAATCACATGGCCCTATTAGACCCGAAAATGCAACTCCCCCTATTTTAATGTTACGGCTCAAACTGGGTTGATATCGGACCAAAAAAAGAAAAAATCGGTAAAACAAAAAGACCTCGAGAGGGCTTCTCTTCGGTCCTCTATTTAGGGTTCCCGATTTCCCACGATGGGAACCCAATCTCCATTGCTTACCGTTGGGCTTCGTGCGACGCGCTGGAGCCTCCACTTAGAGATAATGGCCTGCGTAGGAAGCACGCAAGGGGAGAGGCATCACCGAGAGCCTAGAATCGCCCGGGATTCTCGATGGGAGTCGGGGCTACCGCCGCCTGGAGTCGACCTGGAGAGGGAGGATCTAGAGCACAGTAGTAGGAACTCAAATGTGATGTGTTGTCGTGTCGTTGAGAAAGAGGGGCAGGGTTGGGGTTCCATGGGGAGAGCGAAGGTGCTGCCTACTGAAGGGCAATTAATGTAAACATATATTATTCACTTATGTACATCTGTGTTATTTTTCCTTTCCTGTTGGACTCTTTATGTAATTTACCCATAGGCTACTCTCCTATGTAAGAGAGCCTAGTGTTGATGGAATTAAACAAGTTCTCTCATTTTTCCCAACATGGTAGTCTTAGACCGGAGTTCTCGAACCAAAGAAACCCTAACCTTAGCCCCACCGTCGAGCCTCTCTCTCCCTCCGCGCATCGCCAGCTTCGCGCCTCGACCCTCAGCACACCTCCAGTCATGCGCCTCGGCCTCCAATGCGTGCATGCGCCTGCGCCTCTCGCGCAATCGCCTACACCTCTCGCGCGATCGCCTGTGCATCTCGCATGATCGCCAGCGCCTCCAGCGCACCACTTGCGTGATCGCCTCCGCCGGTCCCTGCACCTCACGCGCACCTTCTGCGCGCTCGCCTGCGCTCTTCGCACGCCTCTCACATGTTTTCTGCACGCCTGTCTCGCGTGCGCTTGTGTGCCCTCGCGTGCGGTCTGCACAGCGCACTCGCCCTCAGCGCGTCGTAAACCAGCCCCGCACGTATCCCTAGCACCTTTGTGCCTCCTGCGTGCATCGAGCTGTGAGATATGTAGAACCCTAAGCCAAGCGCGCAAGCCTCCAAAGGAATGGGTTTGGTTGCTTGAAGTCTACACATGCAACTAAACCCGTTTATGTCAGTGTAGACGATCATATCTTCAGTCTACTACTCCAGTTTTCTGTTACCAGTATGTCAGAAAGCAAGGCAGATGTTCCATCTATAGGCGCCTTTCGAGGTCCAGCGCCGATTGTGAAGATGGACGATACGAACTATGAATTGTGGGCTATGCAGTTCATGAGTATGATGAAGTCAACCGGTAAGAAGCACATTCTTACCGAAGAAGAGCCTGCTGAGAAGACTGGAGTTAAGGCCTCGTGGGAGGCAGATGATGCATATGACAAAGTATGGCTATCTGGAACTCTGGCTATCGAGATTGCCAATGATATTCTTCATCAGCCCGCGGCCAAAGCAATGTGGGATATTCGGGCTGCCACATATTCTCAAGCGAAGAATGAGACAAAGATTCTGCAACTCCAGCATGACATATTCACTATCAAGCAGAATGGACGCCCTCTACACTCACTATACACATCTCTACGAGGGATGTTCGAGAAGTTGTACAGCTTCATGCCACTGACAGCCACACCAGAGCAACAGAAGACCTACCGAAATGCTACTATGGTAGGAGTTTTCCTCGCTGCCCTTGATCCTGAGTATGAGGCAGCACGGTCCCAGATTTTGACAGACTCTACTATTCCTCCTATGGAGGAAGCCTTTCATAGACTAAGCCGCATTACTGTTCCTTCTGCGGCTACAAATCCGACTGCTTCAGCTATGGCTGCCAACCGAGGTCGTGGAGGTCACCATCATCAGGCTCGTGGCCCTCGTGGCAGAGGAGGCCGTGTTCGGCCAACGTGCACCTACTGCCATCGCACTGGACATACCGAAGACACATGCTACTCTAAGCATGCATCTGCACGAGTCGCTAAGCAGATAGAGCCTCCATCTGCTGCTTCTTTGGATCAGTGCTTTGATGATCTGGTTGCCCGTCTAAGGGGTATTATTCCTCCATCTGGACCAGCACCCACTATTGAGAACCAGTCTGATGTTGCCGCACACGCCTCTGCATCTACCAGTACCTCAGGTAGCACATATGCATTTACTATTAGTGGATCAGATACTTTAGCATGGATCATGGACTCTGGCGCCACACATCATCTATGTGGCGATCAAAGTCTACTTACATACAGATAGATCCCTCCGGGTCGAACAGTGGTCATTGCTAATGGTATTCATTCCTCGATTACTGGTAAAGGGGAAATTAGACTGACGTCATCTATGCAGCTCAAGAATGTGTAACATGCACCTGATTTTTCAATGAATCTGTTGTCTATCAGTCAAATTACAAAGGATTTACAGTGTCGGGCAATTTTTGATCCATCTTCTCTTGTTTTTCAGGACATCCTTACGGGCAACGTGATTGGGCATGGCTATGAGCAAGGAGGCCTATATCGCCTTAGTCAGATTCCATTTGCTGGAACCTCATCTCTACCTGTTGCTGGTCCCGTCTCTCCTCTGCTATGGCACCTACGCTTTGGACATCTATCGCTTCAAAAATTGCGTCGTGTGTTACCCCAGGTTTCACCCCGCACGTCTATTCAATATGAGGCTTGTCAGTTGTGAAAGCATCATCGCTCAACCTTTCCTAGTCGTCAGTGTCGGAGTAGTACCTCCAAGTTTGAGTTGTTTCACGTCGATATCTGGGGTCCGAGTCATATTCCTGATCATCAGGGACACAGGTTTTATATAGTTATTGTGGGCGATTTCTCTCGTGTCATGGGTATTTTTGTTAAAGAATAAATCTGAAGCAGGGAATATTATCATCAATTTTCTTAATGAGATTCGTAATGTTTTTTCCGCATCTGTAAAAATTGTGAGAAGTGATAATGCCCTGGAATTGTGTACTCATGCCTATCCAGTTATTTCTCATCCCAAGGAATCATCCACCAGACATCTTGTGCCTATACCTCCCAACAGAATGAGATTGCTGAAAGGAAACATCGCCATCTACTTGATGTAACCAGGTCGCTCCTTATACAGAGTCATGCTCCTCACTCTTTCTGGGGTGACGCTGTTCTTACAGCATGTTACCTAATCAATCGTATGCCGTCATCTGTTCTAGGTGAGAAGATCCCCTTCTCTCTTATCTTCCCTGGAAAAGAATTATTCTCCCTTACTCGTGTGTTTGGTTTGGTCGCTTTTGTCCACCAGGTTGTCTCCCGGGAATGACAAGCTCTCTCCTAGGGCAGTCAAGTGTGTCTTCGTTGGGTACTCCAGAACTCAGAAGGGGTACAAATGTTATGATCCTTTGCGCAGGCGGTACCTTGTCAGTGCAGATGTTACATTTTTTGAATATATTATGTATTTCTCAACCTCTGGTGATTCGTTGATATCCCCTGCTAATAATGATGCCATTTACATGTCACCACCACCACCACCAACACTACCACCAGAACCGTTACCTTTCTTCTACACCACCTGTTACTATACCTGTTTCACTATTACCATTTCATTATACCCGCAGGCCTACTTCAGCTCATGGTCATTGCTCATCACCGAGCTCGCCTAAGGTATGTTCTGAAGATATTACCATTGATGGATCTGATGATTTTTCTGAGCAGGATGTGTTACAGAGGCCAGACGAGGACACAAATGATTTAGATGTTCCTATTGCTATACGAAAGTCGAAGCGGAGTTGCGCATCTTATCCTTTAGCAGCTTCCGTGTCATTTGATCGACTAACAGGAGATTTCAGTAATTTTGTCGTCACATTGTCAGCAATAGCTATTCCACGGAATTACCAAGACGCACTGAAGGATAGTAGATGGCGTCTTGCCATGGAGAAAGAAATGGCAGCTCTTCAGTCTAGAGGTACTTGGAGTCTGGTTCCTGTACCTGTTGATGTGTCACTAGTGAGCTGCAAGTGGGTATTTACAGTCAAGCAGAATGCAGATGGTAGTATTGACAGGTACAAGGCTCGTCTTGTTGCTCATGTCTTTACACAGACATATGGGGTGGACTATCTTGATACATTCTCGTCAGTGGCCCGCCATTCCACTCTACGGATCTTGCTGTCTGTTGCAGCCACTCGTGAGTGGCCGCTATACCAGTTGGATGTGAAGAATGCGTTCTTATATGGTGACTTACAGGAGGAAGTCTACATGCAACAGCCATCTGGTTTTGTTGTTGAGGGGGAGTATCCTACGGTGTGCAGATTTCATAAGGCTATCTATGGCCTTAAGCAGAGACCCAGAGCGTGGTTCCAGAAGCTCTCAGATCTCTTTGAGAAACAAGGATACAAACGTTCCAATGCTGATCATTCCTTGTTTGTACAAAAGACTTCCAGAGGTATTATTGCAATCATGGCCTATGTAGATGACATTCTGATTACAGGTGATGATGAACAGGGAATAAAGGAGGCGAAAGAAATGCTGGGTCGTGAATTCGTCACCAAGGACCTTGGGGTCCTTAGATATTTTCTGGGACTGGAGTTTGCCAGATATCCTTATGGGTTGGTAATGTCTCAGAGGAAATATGTCACTAGCCTGTTGAGTGAAACAGGAATGCTTGGTTGTCGACCTGCTACCACACCTATGGACCCTAGTATGAAGCTATATGATAATGATACAGAGGAGGTGGATAGTAGAAGATACAGAGAACTGGTGAGCAAACTTCTTTATGTTACGAAAACTAGGCCCGATATAGCCTTTATTGTGAGTCGCGTGAGCCAGTTCATGGAGAAACCACGTCAGGTACACGTGGATGCCATACATATGATACTCAGGTATCTCAAGTCATCTCCAGGTGCGGGTTTGTTGTTCAAGAAAGGCAAAGAGACTACTATCTCAGCCTGTGCAGATGCAGATTACGCAGGGTGTCCCAAGGATAGGAAGTCCACCTGTGAGTTTGCTGTATATGTTGGAGATTCTCTTGTCTCATGGAGGAGCAAGAAACAAACTGTGGTGGCACGGTCTAGTGTTGAATATGAATATAGGGCTATGGCCCAGGTGAGCACATAAATGATGTGGGTAAAGGCTGTGTTTACAGATTTACATATAGAAGTTCCACTTCCTATGGCTCTGGAATGTGACAATCAGGCGGCCTTGTTCATTGCAAATAATCCAGCATTCCATGAACGAACCAAGCACATTGAAGTTGACTGTCACTTTATACGTGACATGATTCAGAAGGGTTTCATTGCTACATCCCATGTTAGTTCAGAGAATCAAACAGCAGATATTTTTACTAAGGCATTACTGCGAGGCCCATTTCAGAAGTGTGCGTCCAAGTTGAGCATGATTGATATCTGTGCTCCATCTTGAGGGGGAGTGTAAACATATATTATTCACTTATGTACCTCTGTGTTATTTTTCCTTTCCCATTGGACTCTTTATGTAATTTACCCATAGGCTACTCTCCTATATAAGAGAGCCTAGGGTTGATGGAATAAAACAAGTTCTCATTTTTCCCAACAATTAAGACACACCACCCTTTCTTTTTTCCCATTTAAAAAAACGCAGAAGAGGGGATTGTGCTCAATGGAAATCTTCCTTTGCTTCGAATTGGGAGTCACCTGGAACTATTGTGATGCAGCTGGAGATGCGCCGAACTTCAAGCGTCGCCACTGCCGAGAAGAAAAAACACCAATAATCTGCAATAAACTGCAGTTTGATGTTTGGATTTGTCTTGCAGAGTTAGGGTTTCTAACGAAACCCTATTTTCTTGAAACTTGGCGACGATCAGTGATGATTTAGGGTTCCGGAAAGCTTAGATATATTCTTCAACCATGACAAAACTTTAGATCGTGTGCCAGAATCACGACTCGAATAAACGAACTTCTTTGATCATTGTTGGCGTCAACGCAAAATTAGGGTTCAGAGAAATCCTAGATTTTAATCCTAAAATCGATCATGAAATTTAATGATACATAATAATAATCTTCAAAGATTAAATCTTTAAGAACAAAACACCGAAATCGAATCTAGAATAAATGATGAAATAACTCCTCAAGAATCGAACTCGCACTGATAACATGTTAGAGAACGAAGAATATGGAAGCATACTATCAGAGATACATAATAAATAAGAAAGAACATCGGGATTTTACGTAGAACCCTACTTTGTGAGCAGGATGAAACCACAGAAGAACGCCTCAAAGGGTAGATGTATTCATTACACTTTCTCTCATCTGATACAATGGTATGAGGCTTCTTATATAGCCCCAACGGACCCTCCAAGTCCCACAGATAGATGTGGAACTAAACCACTGGATGTGGACCCTAGAGGGATCCAATTACCCATCTACACAAGTGATGCGTATACTCCAACATATATAATTTTTATATTTAAAATATTAAAAAATATATATATATGAATTTAGAATAGTCGCATTAAAAAATATATATATATGAATTTAGAATAGTCGCATGAATACCATTTAATCTACATTTAGTGACCCCTCCGATTGAATATCGAATACTGACTTTTGCGACATTGTCTATCACAAATGCTATTTGTTTTAGCAGTTGATGCCTTAGTGCCAAGTATGTGATGGACTTCTATTTGATGGGAGATCCATTAGGCCACTGTCATGTATAATTACTTTAGTAAGCAAACAACATCTCTAACTTCATTTAGGGGTTGAAGTACAAGATGTATCGAGTAATGACGATTATGGTGATTTTTGGTGAATCAAGCATAAGAGCATGTCGTCAGAAGTTTGTGTGTGCACCATTCTACATGTGTGATTTGGAGGCAACGAGATGTGGGAGACATGTATAAAGCTAGTCTAGAGTTCTAACTTGCAACAAGTGAGCCTTCATTGAGGATCAATGGTTGGGGCTTGTGGTGGAGATGTTGGAGAGAAAAGTTAGGGGTTGGAGATAAAAAATGATGTCGAATTGGGGGCTTGTGGTGGAGAGGTTGGAGAGAAAAGTTAGGGGTTGGAGATAGAAAATGATGTCTAATGGTGTCCAGTTGGTGTTATTGGGGTTAGTCTTTTAGTCTCGTTTAGTTCTTCTTGTCTATTTTCATGCGCTTGTGAAGGTAGAAAAATGAATTGATGAGTTGTGGAGAATATTCCTTTATAAAGGCATTGAGGAGGGGAGAGTAGGCAGACGACTCTGAAAACATGAAGATATTTTATAGGCCATGGAAGGAGGAGATTGGTATTAGGAACTTGCAGTCTTTCAATGTATCCTTATTGTCCAAGTGGATTCTAATGCTGCCAAAGAGGAGATCCTTTTGGCAAGATCAAAGGATAGTATTACAAAAGTCAGTATTCGGTATTCAGTCCGAGGAATCACTGAATAAAGAATAGTTGATATCCATGCGACTATTATGAAATATTCCTTTGTGTAGATTTGAATTATTTTAAATGTAAAAAATATATATTATTATTTTTATATATTCATATATAAATGGTCATCAATCAACAAGAATCCAAGATATAAGTAACAATTAACATGTTACATATATTGAGGTTAAACATTTCCAGTGATACCATGTAAATGGGAACCTTTAAAAATAAGAAAAACATCAATCAACGAATAGTCAAGTTAATATTTGAAAGGACTGAATATTGGTCGAGTAAAGGCTATCCAGTCGGTAGAGCCCCCCATATTCATATCGTATATTCAATCTAGTCGACTGACTATTGCAACAATGTCAAGGGGACATCTTACGACATATGTTTGTTTGAGAAGATGGTCAAGTGGTTGCAGGATGCTCGAGTGTCGTGGAAGAGTATGAAGCACAAAATACCTAGTGTAACGTTGCTTTCGATGCGACAATTGGGGCATGGAGGTTCATGTTATGGATGGAAGATTGGTTAGACTTTAGAGAAAGGGTCTGTATATGTTGATAGAAAGGTTTCTAAGGTTGGTCAATGAGCAAAGTATGCGGTATCTCGATACTAGGATAGGATTTTCTACCTCAGCTCATTGAGCCCTTTTTTGATGAGGTGTGTATCATATTTTGCTTTGCTTCGTACAATGTTTTATGGTGTGATCATGCCCATAAATATCGATATCGATGTTGTTACACCAAACCCAGAAAAGAAAATATCAAGGAATATCTCTGATATATCACCATATATATTAGAAATGTCTTCAAAATCAATTTGCTATCTTATATTAACGTGTCTAATGATCTTTAATCATAAGATAGAAATGCATATTTATTTGTTAAAAGTATAGGTTTGTATATAAGATTTGAAGTAGTATAGACATCATAGTCAATACACATGTTGGTATATAATACTATTTAAGGCATGCATTAGAAGTTTGGATAACATTCATTATTGCAAATGTCCTCGCCCTGAGGCATCAGGGGTTATAAGGCAACCTATAGAGTTTCGTCCTGTTTAGGAAAACCCTTGTTATCTAACTTTACGGTTACAATTGAGATAGTCTTTAGTTGGGAGAGTGGGTTGAATAACTTCATGTAGAAAGTGGATTTTGAAGGCTTACGACATCCCAGATTGTTCTTTCATGTGGACTATGTTGATGAAGAGTGGTTTTATGTTATGATTTTATTGGACAAAGAGGCATGTCACGAGTGTGTCCTTTATTACGTGCCCCAATTGCCACGTAAGAGTATGATGCATGTGATACCTAGTGTAATGTTGCTTCTAAAGCGACAATTGGGACATGGAGAGGATTTCAAGTTATGGATGGAAGATTGGTTAGGGAAAGGATTTGCAGATGCCGATAGAATGATTTTCAAGGTTGGTCGAACTCACGATGGACAAAATATATGGTATCTTAGTGCCAGGATAGGGTGTGTCTACCTCAGTTTGTTGAGCCCCTTATGGTGTGGTCATATTCTTAAATATCGATATCGATACTCATTACTTTACACCAAGCCTAAAAAAGAAAATATCATGGAATATCGCTGATATATCACCATAAATATTAGAAATTGCTATAAAAATCGATTTCCCCACTATATTAAGGTGTCTAGTGTTCTTTAATAAAAAAAACAAGATAAAAATACATATTTGTTTGTTAAAAGTATAGTTTTACAATAAGATTAGTAGTAGTATCGACATCATGGTCACCGCACATGTTGATATGTAGCACTATTTAAGGCATGCAATAGAAGTTTGGATAACTTACATTATTGCAAATGTCCTCGCCATGAGACATCAAGGGATATTAAGCAACCTCAAGGTTTTCGTCTTGTTTGGGAAAACCCTTGTCAGCTAACTTTATGGATACCATCGAGATAAGTTTTAGTTGAGACTTAAGAGAGGAGTGTAGTGAAGAACTTCAAGTAGAAAGTATATTTTGAAGGTTTATGACATCCAATATTATCTTTCATGTGGAGTACATTAATGAAGAGTGATTTTCTGATGTTGTGATTTTTTTAATGATTAGGGGGGGAGGGGGGGTTGAACCCGGGTCTTTGGAGTGGGAGCCCACTGCTTCTACCATCAGACCATAAGGTGGGTTCCCATATAATAGATCATGTCAGAAAGCACGATAGAATGTAGCCCTTATCCTACTTTAGCGCATGCCATTTTACAGCAAGAAAAGGAAGGACATATTCAATTTCAAGGATCATGAATCCTCCACAAGGAACTTGGAAATCACATGCATCATATACAAACCAATCGCTCTGCAAAAGTTTGTATAAGAATATTGAGAATCCATCTAGTCCCACAAAGCCCTCTTGTTTTAAACTAGTCAAGTCAGCTTTCACCTCCTCCTTTGTGACCAACCTAATCAACCAATCATGTTACTCCTCTGACAACCTCAAACCCAACCAAACAAGCTACTACCAAGATAAATATGATTGTCTCACCAAAAACTCCCCAAGGTGTGTCCATCCAAGGCAGTTGTCCAACCCAACCCCCTTACCATTTAGCAAAATCCACATCCTCACCCCCAAGATCTTGGTGGATTTCTTTGACCATCCATCTCTATAGGGATTCCTAGATGCAACACTGGCAAACATGTCTTCCTCATGTTTCCCTTATTATTTTCTTGAACTGAGTAAAGAACCTGAAATATCTGAGCCACATCGCCAACATCCTCATGGATGTGCTCTCAATCTATACCCCCACCATTCAGTGTTCCTCTACCATCTACAGAAAGTAGGCTCGAGCAACTTGACTCATTATACTTTAAAGTCTCATGTACAAGTCCTCTTTTAAATACCAAATCAGCATTGTAAGATTCAAGAAAAGGCATGGATTCATTGAGATAAAAGAAAGCAATAAAGTTTCCATTAAATCCACATACACCATTAACTTGTCACCATTCAACTTCAAGAAGCTCCTCAATGTAAACTTGCATCCCTGAATTGTACTAGTCCACTATCCTAAACATTCAACGTCAAGAAGCTCCTCAATGTGAACTTGCATCCCTGTTTTCTATCAATCCACTATCCTAATTGTGGCAAAGCCAAGTAAAATGGTGCCTCAGAAATTGCTACAAATGCAAGCATCAACATCGTCCAAAACAATAATATTTCCCTAAATAATCATTAGCATCGCCCAAAACAAGTAGTCACTACAACAATCAAGCCTTTTATGATTTTAAGTGGGATCGACTACAAGAAATCTATGCTTCTAAAAATATATAAGTTGGGTCAATGAGATTTAAAATGCCATATGTCTCCTTCCAACATGTCTTCAGTGTTCCCCATCCACTTCTTACAAGACTCCCCTTCCAATTTTTTGTACCTTTGAATGGAACAATAGATGACATTCTTTGCACGTCTTACTCACCTTAGATGAGTTTCTTATCTTTGATCAATGAAATCAACATTGTCTAATACTTTTATTGTGGATTTGAATCGCATGATCACACAACTACCGGAGCATCTTCATCTTAGCTACAAACATTCTTGGTATAGGTCTACATCAACTACACAACTCTCAGCCAAAGAATGTTGCATACTTCATAGCGTATTTAAATATTGGGTTTTTATCATTTGTGCCCCTCTGAGATATCGCAATTTCAATTGCACCCCTATCTTTTTGGTAATATCAGTTGTGCCCCTCACTTTTTTCTCCGTTATCACTTGTGCCCTTCCGTCAGACTAACCGTCAAAAAATTAAAACAATCATGGTTTATTCAAACCATGGTGTGGTTAAGAAGGGTATTATGGTCAGAATAAAATCAGAGGATCTGAGGAGGAGGGGCAGAGCATGGGGGTGAAGAGATTGGGCTGGGGGAAGTGTTGCGGGAGGAGGTGCGGGCTGGGGCGGGGGCGGCGGGGGCTGGAGGAGGTGCTGAGGGAGGAGGTGTGGGTTGGGGTGTAGGAAGGGGCGGCGGGGGCCGGGGAAGGTATGCGGCAGCGGCGTGGCGCTGAAGACATCGCTGTCCTTGACGGTGAAGCGGATGTAGGAGACGGAGTGTGCGAGAGGGATGATGAAGCGCTCGTCCCAGGTGGGGTCCTGGGAATTGGAGATGACACGGGTGCGGGCAACGGTGGTGCCGGCGAGAGAGATGGAGATGTACGGAATATGAGCTCCAACATTTTTATTCCAGTGGCTCCAACATTTTTTATTCCACTCGCATTCTTTCAACTGCGCAGCCTCATCGATGACCAAATATTCCAGTGGCTCCAACATTTTTATTCCACACAAATTTGAAGAACTGGAAGTTGTACAGAATATGAGCTTGGCTCTCTCCAGATAATAGTGTTTGATGCCTTTCATATGTGGTAATTTCAGTGTCTGCCTGAGCGACCTCAAGATTTGGAGACAATCCCTCCTCGCATTCAGGATCAACGATAATGCAGTGTGTTCGTACGTTTTTCGAAGAGTGAGGAACCACATCGTGATAGATCACTACCATTCAACGAGGCCATTACCTGGGGGTGCGGGGGTGGCGGGGCTAGGGGGCGCGGGGGAGGCAGGGCAGGGGGCAACTTGGGGGCGCGAGGCAGAGGGAAGGGGATGGGGGGAGGCAGCGGGGGTAGAGGGAGGCACGGGGCAGGGGGAGGGGGCGGTGGCGGTGGGGGAAGGGGGATGCGCGGGGTAGAGTTAGGGGGCGACCTGGGGGCAGCGAGGGTAGGGGGAGGCACGGGGTAAGGGGCAGTAGCGGCGGGGGAAGGGGGATGCGCGGGGCAGGGGGAGGCCCGGGGGCCGGGGCGACAGGAGCAGGGGAAGGCATAGGGGCCGGGTCGGCAGGGGAAGGAGGAAGCTCAGGGTCGCGGGGGCGCGGGGCCTGGGGGCGCAGAGGCGCAGAGGCGGGGGGGAGGCAGGGGCCAAGGGGGGCCGTGGAGGCACCGGGGCGGAGGTGCAAGGGTCGGGGAAGAGCTCGGGGCGGAGGGACATGTTCGCGCGCAGAGGGGGAGGCGCAGGTGCAGGGGGAGGAGATGGGGCGGAGGGATGGGCTAGGGGTGGTCGGGAGGAGCCGGTGGAGGAGTAAGAGGCTGTAAGGAGGAAGAGAAGGGGGAGGAAGAGGAAGAGGATGTGGGAGGAGGAGGAAGAAGAAGTGCATGGACATTTCAGTCCAATTTTTAAAAGTATTTCCTATTGTGTCCTTAAAGTTAACGTCCGTTTGTGTTGGAGATGGACGGCAACTAACCCGAGGGGCACAAGTGATATATTGGTAAGAAGTTGGGGACACAACTGATATTACCAAAAAGATAGGGGCATAACTGATATTGTGATATCTCAGAGGGGCACAAGTGATAAAAACCCTTAAATATTTATATTGGTTTCCAAGTTATCTACTCACATGAAGTTTCTATTCACGTCAACCATGAAATATCTACCAATTCTTCAATCCCTTTGAAATTGAATTTCATAGCCAAATATATCTCTAACTTCTTTGTTATTGAAATTATAGTCTATATATCTTGTCATGATTCTACTTAAATGAAAATCCTTAAAATGTAAAGCATCCCTCTTGAGCTCAAGATTCTTGTTGACATTGTCTCTTTTCTATTCCACTAGATACCAAAACACCTCCCCGTGCATATTCCAGTTAATTCATCCAAACTCGTGATTCATACTAACTAACGACCAATTATATTAAAATAAGCTACCATCCCACTTAAATGTCCGGTGGTAGTGCAGTATGTCTACCACCCAAAAGACCATAGTTCAAATCCCCCCTTGTGGGGGTTTGTGTTAGGTAGTCAACAGTCAATGTAAAAAATTCGAATCTTTCAACATGGATTTGAGAAAGAATCCATGTAGCCGACCCTACTTATAGTGGGAGAAGGCTTCAACATTTTTAAGATGTCATCCTAGTTTGAATTATCGCAGAAGTTGTTATTTAGGCAACTGTATCTCTTATCAAGAGAACATTTATTGTAGTCATCACTCTTTTCCTTAGAATCCTATATATCATCTTGGTCAAGAATCAAAAGTCTTCTTTGTATCAATAAAGACTATACATAGGTCCTTTCCTATTATGAGAAGATCCATTAAGCAAGATGTATACTAACTTATAGAGCTACCAGGCATGAAAACAAACTAGTTCCCATACACTATTGAAGCTTGTTTCAACACCTTTCAGTTATCATTTCCCATAACTTCATAGTATGACTCGTCAATTTAATATCTCTATAATTTACACAAGCATGTATCTTTTTTGTTTTTATACGAAAATATTAGAAAAACTTGCATCATTCATTCATAATTTTATTGTTGAGCAATGTTGAATATATTTCCAAGTGAAGTACTACTTTCCTCTCACAACATCTTCCAAGCATCCACGAAAACGTCATCTAATCACATTGTTTCCCCATGTTCCATTTTAAAATCCTCCCTCGCCTCAGATCTTTAAATTCACTTAAAATGATAACTACATATTTGGGCTCCGAAGTCTGCAAGCGTCCCAAGGCTAATTTCGATAGACAACACCATTATTCTCATTAAAACCAAGCAAAATAATTCTTCTATTTTGGTCGTCGAGAGAGTGGAGACGCGCCTTGCTGGTTGGCGTGCAGCTTTGCTCTCGAGAGGGGGTCGGCTTGTTCTTCTCAAAGCGGTGCTCTCCTCTATTCCGGTATTCTTCTTATCTAATCGTCGTATGTCGGTGGGGATCTGCTCGCATCTTGAAAGATGTATGCGTAGATTTCTGTGGGGCAGGAATGGTGAGGCGGGGGGTGCATCTTGTGGCGTGGGATGAGGTCACTAGGGGTAAGCAGGAAGGTGGGTTGGGCGTACGGAGGTTGGAGGTTGTTAATGATGCTTTTCTTCTCAAATGGGTGAGCAGGATTTGGGGCCAGGGTGATAACTTCTTTACCGGCATTTTGAGGGAGATTCACGGGGAAGGAAGGGCGGGGGAGGTGGGGGTTGGTGTGGTCGGTACTCAAAGCCCTTTTTGGCGTAGTGTGTTGGAGGTCTTTGATAGGAATTTGTCGTTGTTTATGCCGGCGCTGGGGAATGGTGAGTCTTTTAAATTCTGGAAAGACGATTGGACGGGAAGGGGATCCTTGAATGTGCGCTTCCCCCGTTTGTTTGCGCTAGCGGCTGACAAAGATGCATTTATCGCCTCTTGCTGGGCGAATGGGTGTTGGTGTCCGCGCTTCCTGGCAAACTTCTCAGAGCAGAGGCTTGACGAGTTTATCTCCCTTTTGGACGCCATCGGTGACGCAGGTAGGCCTAGCGATGGTCGGGATCACTGGGCGTGGAGGGACGGCCCCTTTTCGACGCGGAAAGCTTATGGAGCGTTGGTTCGGCCCCCGCCGGAGCGGTCTGACTTTCTGATGCGCGATTGTTATTTTTTTGGGGGATTGAGGATCCCCGAGCGCATTGGCTTCTTCATGGCTTCTCCGCAGAAAGAGGTTGATGACGAGAGATCGTTGCGCAAGGATCATGGCCAATCTCTCCAATTCTTGTGTGCTATATGATTCGGCAGTGGAGACCATTGAGCATTTATTCTTTGACTACCCCACGGTCAGAGGGGTTTGGGAGGAACAGGATGTGGATTGGGTGAGAATGGATGGCTTAACGGCCTTCTGCGAGTCATTGGTGCTTAACAGAAACAGGGAAAGAAGGGACATCTTACTCCCAATTGCGAGGTTGTGGTCGATTTGGTTGGGGAGAAATGAGGCCCTCTTCTCAGGCTAACGCTTTTACAGGGACAACGTGCTTATTCATTGTGCGAGACGTGTGGATGATTGGGTTACGATGTAGGCCCCAGTTCGTTTTGGATTGGATGGGGGCTGTGGTGTTTCTTTGTACATTTATTACCTGTATTATGTACTACTCTTTTTCTTTTTAGTTTTTTTAAATATTTTGGGGCGAACACCGCTGAGTGTCTCCCCCTTTTTTAGGCTTCAAAAAAAATAATTCTTCTATCTTGATTTTGTCTTCACTAGTCACTAGTACTCTTTTATCCACATACTTAATGCCCATAATTTATATAAGATCTTTGGTCCACTTTGTAGCCTTGAGCTTCTGTCTTCACTTTGGTAATTGTCTTCTTTGATTATTTCCTTGTTTTACCAAGCCAAGTTTTAATCTTTTCTTCGTTATGAAGAAAACTTTAAACTCTTTCTTTTCATGTTTAATTTCTCTTATACTTTTTCACTCCAACATCAAAACTCTTCCTTTTCATTTTCAATCTCTCTTATACTTCTTTGTTTTGCCACCTAGCTTCATTCTATGATGATGCACCTCCCTCAAACATGCCAAAAACCTCCTCGACGATTATTCTAACACAACCTGCCTTGGATACCATGTTTCATCAATTTGTTTCTAACAAGATGTCAATCAACTTCCTGTCGCATCTTCCCTTTGAATATTTCTTTCAATTTTTAAAAATTCCACCATTTAGTACTTGTCTCATCATACACTATTTTTTATGTTTATATCTTCCTTATCAGGTCCAAAACTAAGAGAACAATGCTGGATAGTTAAACTCACTTGGAATAGCCTTGTAAAATTTACAGTACAATCAATCTCATATCTATCATGAGGAACCACATTCTTAGAGGCAATCAAGTGTTCATCTCTTTTTGTAGAGAAAGTAGCCAATACTTGAACAAGGTCATGAAAAACTGCAAAATAAAAAAAATCATATCTTCATTATTATCACAATTACCATAGCTACTATGTACAATTGAAATTCTTTTCTTTAGAGAAAGTATGGGTTTACAAAGTCCACGCTCCTCAAGTGCCATGACATGCTCTAATAAATTCCCTACATAGAAACGTTGGCCATGCAAGATAAGTTCATTCCGAGCAAGCCAAATCGCCCACAGCCTATTGAATGGGCTGTTGAAATCCTCCTCAACAAATAGATGGATGTTGATGTCTATAAGCACTATAAATCGGTGCTTTGTATCTTAAAAGAGTAAGGAAGGTCAAGCACTGTCATAAAAAGAAAGGTATCTTGCCTCAAGGAAACAATAAAATACAAAGGTAGAAGATATAGAAAAATTATAGTGCAAATTATGTAACATTACCACCAACTTCTGAAATCTACAAATGAGTTAACATTGCCCGTGAGTAATTTCTCAGGGTTTTAAGATATGCACATTTCTTTGCCACTTGGCATGATAATTTCCAACCACATCTAAAAGTGAAATAGATGTGCATACATAAAGAAAAGTAGACAGAGAAATCTGAAAATCAAAGATTCATACCAACATGACCAATGAACACCACATTCAAATGTCTCTTCTTTGCTTCCTCACTCTCAACCAGCTCTTCAGACAACTCTGCATCTTCACCTGCATACATGCACTACTTTCAGTTAAGAAACATGCTACAAAAAGAACGAAAAACACATCTTCCTTCGTTCCATCCGAATAAATTCACAATATCAGTGACACCAACCCTTTTTTGCACAACTGTAGAGAATCTAGACAAGTGAAGGCTTATAAAAAGGAGAGCAGGTGCAGATAAACAGACGGAACAAGTTCAAACAAAGATTAAAAAACATTATTAATTGCATTTTTATGTCCGGACCCAAATAGAACAACAGCGTGTAAATAAGAGCCTCAAAAGCAGCTTCTAATGCTCTGATAAAATGCAAAACATATATAACCAGTCAAGTCAATAACTAACCTCCTGGCTCCAACTGCAACGATTTAAGTTCTGATACAAACCTCACCATTAACATCTGCAAAACCAATGCACCTCATAAGCACACTCCTCTTCAACTCTGAAGCTACTTAGAAGTGGATACGGTGGCCTAAACAAACAGATATTACAGAAGCAGATTTGCATGTGAACAATATATTAAAATTCGCAGCAGCTAGACCATTGTTAAGGATACAATATCTGTTATTCTAGAAATTTGTTGCCTGAAATAGAACATATCTTCTAAATAGCTCCCTTAACGACAACAGGAATCTAAATTACTCCTCCAAATCAAAACTTAAACGTCAAATCGTCCGTGAACCAATCAAATTGCCCGAAAACTACCACCAAATAAGGAAAAATCCCAACTTTTAGCAGATCAGAGAGCCGATCCCACAAAAAACCTTGAGAAGGCGGCGGGGGTTGATCGGGAGCCGTCGCCTCAAGGGAGGGAGATGGATCCACAGCGGCAACGGTGGCAGTTTCGTCCGGCTCGGCGCTCCAGTCGTCGGGCTCGGCGGGGCGCGGAGGAGGGGAGGCGATCTCTTCGGCCATCGCTGCGGGATCCGACTGCATCCGCGAGGAGATCGAATTAGGGTTTATGCGGAGCTCGGAGATCGGACGGGGGAGAGGCGCGCCTGCGTTGAGGAAAGGGATGGAGGTGATTTATACGGGGAAGTAGATTTATATGAACCCTTTTCTTTCTCTCTTCTCTTCCATCTTTTTTAACTTGGAGTGGTAAATAAACGGGCAGTTTGGAACAGAGAAGTGTACGGTAATTACATGACAGCGAAGTTAGTCACGCCGTTTTCGGTGGTGAGATAGCCCTCCACATTCGTCTGGGAATCGTCACCTTTCGTCGACGCTGAGCTTCACCTGCAGACTCCCTCGATGGCACCTCAAGGAGGAGACTCCCACCACTTCCCAACCACCTTCTGCATTGCCTTTCCTCCTTACATCAGTGCCTTCCACTTCCATCCTTGCATATTTAGGAAACGTTTGATTTGAGAATAATAAGGATGGAGAATAATAAGAATAATGATCCATTCTCTATTCGATTGGAGTAGAATAATAAGGAGAATAAACTAGAATAAGTGATATTCTCTGTTCGGTTAGTTATTTGGGGTTAAGGAATAAGATTTGGGAGTTAGTTAAAGTTGTTGGTTGTTATTTGTTTTTGTAAGTTAAAATATATGTGTATTGCTTATATATAATAGTCATTTACAAACTGCTACGAATTTCCATCCAATGAATAACTTCAGGAAGTAGTACTTATCATAGCAGCCCAATGTGGCATCTCAAGAATTTAATTCTCAAAGTAGAAGCATCAAGATCTAAACCCCAACCACCACGAAATATGGGAACAACCAAAATCGAAATCTTATTGATCCATATATCTTCTCCCATCAAGAGATATTGGATGGAATAAACATCATAGCAGGCCTTTGGCCCATGTTCAAAAAACAAAAAATGTCACCAATCGAGCATACATGGCATAACAATCGCAGCAGCAACTGGTAAGATCAGAATGGGGCATTTAAAAAAATAATGTCTTCTTAGTCATCACAGATAAACTATAAAATAATGATATCACGTTTAATATTTTCCCATCAAAAAAGCAACCAAGATGATCATCCAAAACTACATCTATCCATCATAGAGCATCAGTTGTGCAACTCCCATGAGTGTCATTTATCATGCTTACCCAATGGGGCGTGTTCAAGAATTGAATTCCTAAAGTAGAAGCATTAAGATCCAACCTCCAATCACCAGGAAATATAAGAACAATCAAAATCGAAATCTAAGGATCTATAGATCTTCTCCCATCAAGGGAGAAATCAAGAGATATTTGATAGAATAAATATCATAGCAGGCCTTTGATCCATACTCAGAAAAATTAAAAAATTAATCACCAATTAAGCATACATGGTATAACAATTACAACAGTAGCTGGTAAAATCAGAATGGGGCACTTTTAAAAATAATGTCTTCATAGTCATCGCAGGTAAACCATAAAACAATGACATCACCCTCAGCATTCTCCCATCAAACAAGCAACCAAGATGATCATCCAACAACTACATCTACACATCATAGAGCAGCAGGTGTGCAGCTCTCGGGAGTATCACTTACCATGCTTACCCAATGAGACGTACTCAAGAATTAAATTCCCAAGGTAGAAGCATCA
Organism: Ottelia alismoides; assembly: GCA_037367405.1. Classification (NCBI taxonomy): domain Eukaryota; kingdom Viridiplantae; phylum Streptophyta; class Magnoliopsida; order Alismatales; family Hydrocharitaceae; genus Ottelia; species Ottelia alismoides. The sequence goes on along the minus strand of JAZKJV010006555.1, from coordinate 40,776 downwards.
AGATCTAAACTCTAATCACTAGGAAATATGAAAACAACCAAAATCGAAAACTTAAGGATCCATTTATCTCCTCCCATCAAGGGAGACATAAAGAGATATTGGATGGATAAAACACATATCATACATTTGGTCCATGCTCAAAAAATGAAAAATTAAGAGATATTTACACTCATAACATTAAGTAGTTAGGTAATTACCCCAAGAACCCTCCATAATCACAAAGTACATGAGAAATCTGAATAATGCTTAACTATTATATAACCCCGTGTTATGTTTCGTTTAGGATGCTTGTTATAGTTGATGTTTTCCATTTAAAAAAGTCAAAATTGCCAATGATGCTCAACCTTATTTACAAATCATTATCCCTCGTTCTCTTCCTTGATGTGCACATGCCCCTCCCATCTCCTCATTCCATATGTGCCTCGCTCAACCTCCGCTCTCACCTCTGCCTCGGTGTGACATGTAGCTTCCTCCCATCACCACGCTCGATGATGCCCTGGGAGGTGCTGCAGAGGTAGGCATGGAATGCACGAGGAGATGAGGGAGGCTAGAGGACAGAGCTAGAGAAGAACCGATCTGGAGGAGGGTCCCCGTAGGAGGGAGACACTGAAGAAGGCGAGATCAGAGGAGGTCGAGGCTAGAGAAGCAAGGGCAGATGAAGGGGGAGGGTCACGCAAGCCGAGGGAGGAGGGAGGGGGCGATGGAAGGTGTAGGGGTTACGCAAGCTCGAGGGAGGAGGGTGGTGGGGCGGCTGGTGGCTGGCTAAGAGGGGGTGGGAGGAGGAAGGGGCATTGGCGTGTGGCTCCTGGCCTGGCCTGTAGGTGGGTTGGCGGAGAGGGTGGGGGGGGGGGGGGGAGGGACGGCTATCCTAGAGGTGGGGATGCAGCGGCTAGCCTGAAGGATGCAGGAGGTGGAGGAGGGGGTGGCAGTGAGGCCTGTAGGAGGGAGGAGAGGAGGAGGGGTAGGGCGGCTGGCCTGGAGGAGAGGGTGGAGGCGGCTAGCCTAGAGGATGAGGGAGGTGAAGCAGGGGGGTTCGCGGCGGCTAACTTGGAGGAGGTGGGAGGTGGAGGAGATGGGGCGGCAACGCTGGCTTGGAGAAGGAGGGGGCTTGGCGGCAGCGGCTGGCGTGGAGGAGGGGGAGGAGGGGTGTTTTTTCCTTTTCCTTTTCTTCTTCTTTTTTTTGCTTTTGGTTTAGCTTTAACCGTTAGATCTAGGATGGGTTAGATTAACTCATAGGCTTGGTTAAGTTAATTGATTAAAATAACATAGGGTTATGGGTGTAGGACGATGCACTCGTTCAGGGTTTCTCATGTAATACATGATTATGGAGGGTTCCTAGGGTAACTACCAATTACTCAGGATTGTGAGTGTAAATATCCCAAAATTAATCACCAATCAAGCATACATGGCATATTAATCACAACAGTAGCTGGTAAGACCATAATGTGGCATTTATATTAAAGAAAGAGTTTTTATCAGTTGTAGCCCTCTAAGATATTGCAATATCAGTTATACCCCTCCTTTTTTGAGAATATCAGTTGTGCTCCCGACTTCTTTCCATTTTATCACTTGTGCTCCTCTGTTACTTCGACCGTTAATAAGTTGAACTTAACCATGATTTAATCAAACCATGGTGTAGTTAAGAGGGGTATATTTGGAAGAAAAGCCTCCATCTCCTCCTCAGACCCATCCTCCTCCTCCTAATCGTCCATTGAAGAAGAGGTTGTGGAGGTCTGCTCTTCGTGGATGGTGCTGTCGTTGGGAGGGGCCTCGTTGTGGGAATATACGTGCAAGGCGGTACCCAAGGAGTCAGCTCCGTCACCATGGTGTCATCCTATCCAACGACTATCTCCGATCACTCACCATCTCTCTCTTTGTGTGTGTGTCTATATGTATGGTGAAGCAATGCCCTACTTTTGTGATGGGGATTTGGAGGTATGGAGGAGGGTTGGCGGAGGGACAAAGGAGGAGGGGGGGAGGTGGGAGGAGAAGGAGTGGGCGAAGGAGAAGTAGGAGGGTGGAGGTGGAGCATGCGATGAAGGAGGGGCATGGGGGTGACAGAGGAGGAGGGTAATCAGAGGCAGAGGGAGGATCTAGGGGCAATGGGGGGTTGGGGGCAGGGGGAGGAGCTTAGGGTGGAGGAGGTGGTGAAGGAGGAGGTAGGGAGGAGGGGCGGAGGGAGAGGCGGTAGGGGGGAGGAGCTAGGGTGGGGTGATGAATCTGTGATTCATCACTCTAATTAGCTAAAAATAGAGCTTCATTCTAAGAAATTAGATGCATTCATCTGTTAATATCATAACATTAACTTTCATGCACTTGTAAATAAATTGCATAAATTAGCATTCATTTCTGCATTCATATTCATCTCGTATTTTCACCTATCTTCACCCATTTTTAATTAATTCATGCTAACTCCAATTAACATGAAACTGACTTCATTGTGTACACTAACCTTGATCAATAAAAATATAAAAAACTAACTTATATATATTTGAAATAAACCCAAACCTTAATTTATAAAAAAACTGCAAACATCGATATCTCTCGCATACATTGTTCAAATGTACTCAACTTACTTTTGAATTAATGCAAATCCAATTATCTATCAAGACAAAATTCAAAATAATCGGAATTCGTCATTGAAAATTGAATCCTGGGACATAATTGTGCATTGTACATATTTATTGATTTTGACATGCCATGTGCATAGGGCTCATTTTAATTGTTTCCTTTTTTATTTCTTTATTTTATTCAGTGTTTTAACTAATTACATAAAAATCAAAATAAAAAAATAAAAAAAGCAATAAAAAATGGATTCTAACTCGAGCTTACTGACCTAATCCGCCTATATATAATCCGCTTCTCTAATTTATTTTGACATTAAATCAATTCATGAAAATAAAAAAATGTATTTACTTCCATTGTATTATTTCGCATCATATTTGATTTTTACATGCATTAATCATTGATGAATCTCCATTTCATTACATTTATTCTATCATTTTGGCCTTAAAAACCCTACCTAATGCATGTAAATAGCATCAATTTATACAAAATAACATTCAATATCTATTGCATTTATTGTGTAAATAATATGATTTTTAATATAAAAAATGATAGAATAAAGAAAAGAATAGAAAAAGAATAAAATATCGAAGATATTTTATGACACTAAACCCCGAGACCAAGTAAAGAATTGAGTTGGTCAATAAGGAATAAAGTAGGGGAAGATGAGGGCCAAAAATACAATAAAACCCAATTATTTTATTCATTCAATAACTCATTTTGACACCTATTTTATTCTTCATTATTTTTTCATCAAATGAAGAAACTCTATACATGAAAGTTGTAGATAATAATGTAAATAAAAATAAAAATTGTAGAAAAATAATATACATAGTACATTTTATACACAACATAAAAAGCTAAAATCCCAACATCATAAACTCGTATCTTTTAAATAAAAAAATCAAAATACATCAAAATCACTCTAATTGTATATAACTTTTCACAAGTTATTTAATGGAGTGGTTTCATATTTTCTGGAGTTAAGGTGTAAAAGTTAGATTTTTGACCCTCATCGTATAGAATGCCCTAATAAAATATTGAATTTATTCATTCGTTATTATTTTCAATAATTCATATTTTTATAATTTGGCAAATATTATTTATAACATATGTACATGTTGAATTAGAATAAAATCACAAAGAAAATATAAGATAAATTAAGTCTATATCAATATATAGACAAAATACCTATGTTGATACCAATGAATAAATAAAAGAAAGTCATTCTTTCATTCTTTTATTCTTTATATTTTATATATTCTTATAAATATTATTTATATTCAGAAAAATATAAAAAGAAATTAAAACTTAAGAACATGCATTAAAATAAAACAATGTGTATAAAACATAAATAAAATACCTATAAATATACATATATAATTTATATGCTTATTTATTTAAATATACAAAATATATCATAAAAATAAAAATAGAAAATAGTGCAGTACATAAAAAATAAGTTATAAATATATAAAATAAAATAATAAAATAATAAAATAAGATATACAAAGTAAAAATAAAACTGGTCGAAATATAGATGAATATACCTATAAATAAACCCTTAATAATTAACTACTAATAAATAACACCAGTAAATAAATAAAAATCATATTAAAATACTACTTAAAATAAAAAATGTTTTTTATTTTATAATAAAAAATAATAACATCATTTACTAATTTTAATTAATTATTTACGAATAAATACACTATTTTGTCTTCTAGTGGGCTGAGCTGGACCAATCGCAGCCGCCCGTTCGTTGACTTCTAGTCAACTGTCCCCTCAACTCCTCATTTGACGTGAACTGTCTTTCCCTCGTGATTTCATGTCTTTTCCCCGCATGATCCATTCTTCAATCACGCTCGATCTCTTCAGCAATTATGCTCCTTTATATCCCCTGATTCACACCGAGATCTTAGATCCCTTGTACATAGCTCGATCTCCTTCACAATAGCCGATCAATAAGGGTACGTTCTATGTTTATAAATAAAAACCTCTGTCAACCTCCTCGTTTTTTTCCATTCCCAAATCCCTGGGCCCTTGGATCTCGACCAAGAGTGCATCCATGTGACATATGGAGGTCCCCTGAGGTTCTGGAAGCTCGCGGAGGAGGAGGTGCACCGAAGGCGGTCGTTGCCGGCAACATCTTCTCCCTGGCCAAAAGCCATGTATGAGCTGCACATATTTATGATATTTAGATAGCTTTTTATTCCCACATTTTACTTCTGCAGATAGTTTAGTAATCAGCGTATTCGTAGTTCGCTAAAGTTCTTCTCCAGCAAACATTTCTATTGTGTTCCCCTTGTTTTTCCTCCACGCCGACCACCACCATTTTGATTCCCTTCGCCCTCTCATCACCCCAGGCACTCCAGTTCCCTCAGATCCCATGTGGATTTGGAGATCCACTCTCTATTCTCCACCTTTTGTTGGAGAGCACCGTTCATCCTCCTCCTTTCGCTATTTCTCCCTTCTAACAGGACGTGGCAGTTTGCCCTTGTCCCTTGTTTCGTCATGTTAGGAAAAACGAACAAAGAAGCGCCTGGAGGCAAATTCACACCTTGCTGGAGGTACATGGAGTGCCACCTATTCCTTGACCTCGTGGTGGTGCTCTAACAACCCTCAGGCCATTCTGAAACCTCCTGCAGATAGAGGGAAGCTCCTGCCACCCATTGCGAACCTTGGAATCGAAGAAGATCGCCAGAGATGTGCTAGAACGTCGATCGAAGTTCGACACCAGGCTCGTTCTTACAAGGAGGTTCAATGTCGTCGGATCGAGCTTCGTCACTAGAAGTAATACCAGCCGTTGGATGCCACATGCCAGAGCCATAGATCTCCCACTGGAGATCTAATCCCCACTGTCCACGGAGAAGCCTCATCAAGACTGGTGCGCGCGACACGTGATTAAGTGGGATGCGCTGTGCTATTCGATCGCGTGGAATAAAGGGGTAATTTTCACATCTTTCCCCTCCATTTTTGTATTTATTATATAGTCATGTAAATAAAATGTAATGTTTGAAATAAATTGGACTTTTTGCAATGAGACCCCCCAGTATTTATTTTATTTGCAATTAGGTCCAAACCAGCTCAGCTCACGTGTCGTCCTGCGGGAGTTGGGTAATTTGCATGTGTGGCCCTGTGGCTTTTTGAAATTATATTTAGTACAATAAAATTTGAACTACGTTGTAATTTTTTTTTAAAATTTGCTGGAAGGCCACTGGACTTTAATTTATTTACACTTATGCCCCTGTCAATATATTGATTTTGATGCTTGGATTTCATTTATTAAAATAGCATCCTAGCTCCTAAAAATTCACAAAAATAGGGATAAATGCCTCTTGCAATGCACTTTCACGCCATGTATTTATTTTACATTTTTAGGTATTTTAACTCTTTATTAAAAATCGAAAGGAGCTTATTTTTGTACTCTCCAACTTAAAAAATACAAAAAAATACAAAAACGTCTTTAAAAATTCCAAAAAAAATATGTGCTGTCTATTTTACCTTATTTTAATTATAGACCAAAAAACACTAAAATTGGAAAAAATAAAAGCTTAAAAATTGAAAAACCACAAAATCTTTTATAAGAATCTAAAAAATCATTAGAAACCCAAAAATTAGATTTTATATTTTGTAATTTTCTTTATAAAAATATTTATATATTAAAACTTATTTGGATAATTTTGTATCCTATTTACTATTTTTTAAAATCTAAATCAATCTCAGATATTATTAATCCCTTATTTGGGATTTTTTGCCTTTAAAAATACATAAAAATTAGTAAAATAATCCATAACAAAAACATTAAAAATATACAAAACCCAATTTTTTTTTATTTTTCATTTTATTTACATTTATTAGTATTTACATGTATATTACTCTATATTGTACATGTAGCCTTATATATAGCTATATTATCTATATAACAGAAAAATAAAATATAAAAATATAAAATTATATAATAAAAATATAAAAAAATTAAAAAACAAATATAGTATATAACACAAAAATAAAATAAAAATATAAGATTAAAACCCCAAAAAAACAATAAAAATGGTTAAGAGAGAAAAGAACAAAATTTTCTGCACATCATTTTGCCCCCTTTCTATCGTTTGCTCCCTGAGTTCAACCTCTACACATGCTTACGCCTATACATATTTGCTGTAGAGTTATAATAAATTTTGACTCCACATTTTTTTATATTTATTGCTTAATTCTTGTTGTGGGTTAATTGTTGATTAATTGTGGGTCGCCACAACGACTGTGTCTCCGCCTTGTGTGAGACATGTTTAGACCCACATTAAGCCCTGGTTATCAATCATCCACAAAAAATAAAATAAACATTGTAAAACTAAAAAAATTGATACTTTATGTACATTAAATATCACCAAATAAATAACATCTTGCACAGATTATTTCATTTGCATTTGAGTACTTCATGAACATTGTATATTGCATTTATATGAGCATTTTTCAGTTGATCATTTTTGCATTCGAGACCATTTGTTGTCTTTAATTCATTTATTGCTACATTTCTTTGCACTAATCAAATGTGGTCACTGCTCCGCATACGTGTTAGCAGTTGATTGGGTCATGTCAGTGGCCTGGTTAAACCCGCCTCAGTTGGAGTCAACCCATTGTCTGCTTACGTGATAGACACGTAAGCACACTCCACCATTGGACCAGAGTGGATCCAGCAATCTCTCCTCTTCTCAATGATATGCATGTGATAGGCACATGACACATCCTCAGCCTTCGCCCATGTGCCTAGCACGTGATCATCCCCTTCCTTCTGCACCATCACCGCCTCTTTTGTTGTACCTCCGTCTGACGCTCTATCTCCGTAGCACTACCCTGCACCACCTCTCTCTTATCATCTCTTCATCTCTCAGATCAACTTGGAAACCTACTCCTATCTCCTCCTTCTTCAGACATAAATCCAACCAACCTCCTCCATCCTCTTCTCTACCAGATTGAACCCACCTTCCCAGGCACACAATTGCTCTCTGATCAAGAACGTGGCACATCAGGCTCGCCCATCTCAACCCAAATCTAAGTCATGGATCGAACCTTCATCAACGTTCGAGATCATCCCAAAAATGAAATCCTAGTCGCAGGCCTGATAACCCTGAAAAATAGAGGGTCGCACGGTCTCCCAAGGCGAGACCGCAATCGATACGTTGACCGCTCAATAATCCTCGGTTAATCAATAATTAACCCACAATAAATAATTAAGCAATTAAATCTAGAAATATGGAGTTAAAATTTATTATAACTCTACAGTAAAAGTGTATAGGTGTAAGTATGTGTGGAGGTCGAACACTGGGAGCAAACATGAGGAGGCATGAATAATGCTCAAAAAATTTGTCTTTCATCTCCTGTCCATTTTATTGTTTTTATCGATTTTAATTTTATACTTTTTTATTATTTTTATTTTTATAATTTTGTATTTTCTTTTAATATTTTTCAATTTTTATATTTCTTTTTTATTTAAATATAATATATATATATATGTATATGTATATGTATAAATACAATATAAGATATATATAGATACTATAAATACATAAATACGTAAAAATAGGTAAAATACAGTAAATATAATGTTTTTGTGATTTTTATATTTTTCTAATTTTTTGTTATTTTTCTGGAATTTGTGCTAATTTTTAAGTATTATTAAAGTCAAAAATATCCCAAATAAAGGATTAGTTAAAATACCTGAAATTGATTTGGATATGAAAAATAGTAAATAAGTCTCAAAATTACCCAAATAAATTTTAATATATAAGTATTCATATAAATAAAATTATAGAATAGAAAAATATATTTTTGGATTTTTAAAGGATTTTTAGATTTTTATAAGAGAGTTTGGGGTTTTTCAATTTTTAGAATTTTTGTTTTTCAAGTTTTAGTGATTTTTGGTCTGAAACTAAAATAGGTCAAAATATATTGTATATAATTTTCTGGAATTTTTAAAGATGTTTTTATATTTTTTGGTATTTTCTAAATTAAACAGGGAATATATGGGCTCCATTTCATTTTTAATAAAGGGATGAAATGCAAAAAAATGTCAATTAAAAATATACGTGTGAATATATATTGTATGAAGCATCTAACCGTATTTGTGTGGATTTTTAGGAGCACGCTAGGTATTTTTAATAAATAGATAAAACATACAAAAATATATATCCTGGTAAGGGCATTTTTGCAATAAAAATAAACTTCAGGGGCACAAATGCAATTTTACCTAAAATTTACAACGTTTATTTAATTTTATGAAACTATTTACCTAATACAAAATTCCAAGGGTATCTATACAAAATTTCCCCAGTCACGTGGGGATTACACGTGACTCTACGAGGGACAAAAGTGTAAATACATAAAGTTTAGGGGTCTTTTACAAAAAATCCTAATTTATTTACAAAGTAAACTTTTATTTTACAGAACTAAAAATAAAATACAAATTGCAGGGCTAAATATGAAATTTACCCCTAAATGCACGCCATCCAACGGTTCTAGCGCATTCACTTGACACGCATCGCTATCTGGTGCGACGATGACGGTTCGCGTGGACGTCTGGGATTGATCGTGTAATGCGATCGAACGGCTGTGACTCGACTCGATCAGACGTCTCCTGCTGCGGCGAAGAACAACCCTAGATCCGACGGCGACGGACCTTGCTGGATGAATTGGAGATGAACTCTCTCCTGACGAGTTTTGATCTGATGCTGCACACTTCTCCGGTGTCTAAATGCTCCACCAACGATTGTGTTGCACTCCTGCTGCTCCTGCGAAGCTCCAAGGTACCTTCAGATGGTTCGGAGCCTGTTGCGAAGGGCTCTGGAGGTTGGTGGCGTTCTGGCACCTAGGAGTCAAACTCCAGGCCCAATCTTTAGCCCAGAAGGGCTCTTTTGCGCACGAGACCTGAAATGAACTCGCGGGTTGAGGGTAAAATTCCTCGACCCGGTTAGGCATGGAATGGGGTGGAGGGGGATGATAGATGACGAAGTCCGACGATACGGCAGAGGTGGACTTCGACTCCTCGATCCTGGTAGAATCAAGGGTGGCTAAGTGTGCGGGAAGATGGAGAAATGGAAGGGTAAGAGAATGAGGTGGTCGCGGTGGTCGGAGAACAGCGTTAGACACGGTGGGACAAGGCTGGAGCTCGACAACTTCGACGAAGCTACCTAAGCTAAAACTAACCTAATTAACTAATCGAAATACGAGAGAAATACTGGAAATGAAATGCATGATTAAGAGCTACCTAGAAATGAAATAAAAATTAGCTCTTATACCTTCCCAAGAGGAAAGGGAGCAGGTTCGCCAACGTCGGGGCCATGGGTGCACCTCCTCCTCTACGAGCTGTCGTGGATGCCCAGGGGACTCCCCCTATCACGGGGATACGCTTTAGACAGATATTCAGGGGTTCATGGATTCAGAAATGACCAAAAATTCAAGGAGGAGCGAAGGTCTTTATTTATGTATATTATGAAGCATCCTTATTGACCAGATCAAATCAATAACTCGGGCGCATGTACAAGGGGTTATATGGTTCAGCGTGAATCTATGATGATTAGGGATCAAATCTTATGAAAGGACGTAAGTTGATTGGTGGACGATGAATCCACGATTCATTGTCTTTGTTCTTTTATTTTAGCTCCATTTCCTTAGTCAAAAACCTGTAAATACCTATTAATTCCATGAAATTACCATTTTGCATTCATTGTTAAATATGCATTTTTAACACTTTTTATACTCAAATAAAAGAATAAAGAAAAAAATGAAGGATGAATTTATGAAATAAATGCAGCCTGGCCCTAACCCCGAGAAAAGGTCAAGACTTGACTTGATCGACCAGGAATGAAGTAGGCGGAGATAGGGAATTTAATCTAAAAATCCAAACATAATGTTAACATTTGTTCCCTGTATATTTGTATAAAACTTGTACAATTTTATTTGTACATAAATTTACCTTAAATTAAATATTTTTGTATATAAAAATTGTAAATAAAAATGTTTTATAAATAATAAAAAATAATTGTAAAATAAAATAATGTACAGATTGCAAATAATCACACACAGAAAAAGTCGTAAAGCAATAATTGAAATATCAATTCCGGCTCCATACGAACTCAAATTGAATCAAGTTTACTTCCATTATACTCTAAATTAAATTATCTTTCAAATGATTGTAATTTCATAATTTTTAGAGTTACGGTTGAAAAGTTGATTTTCTAGGATGTTTTGTGCAGTTTTACCACTTACCTATTGTATATATTTACTGATATTTATTTCTATACATAATGTACATAATTTTAAATATTATCTTCATTATTAAAAATAAAATAAATATATAAATAACAAAATTAAAAATATATTATTTAAAAATAATTTCCTTATTTGTACATGTGTATATTGTACTATATGTATATAATGCTTGTATATAAATAATTTAGTTACCTAAAAATCACACAAAAATTAAATATCAAATATTAATTAAATTAAATTAATTATGAAATTTGGATTTAATTATTTAATTTATTCATTATTTAATTTGAAAACATACCTTATGTATAAAGATATGATTCTATACCTTGAACAACCACCATTAAGGTGGCTAAATAATTTTTGTAAATGAATTATATTATTTGATTTTATTTAATTCCAAATTTTGTTTTTAATTAATGAATTTGTTTAATATTGAATTAACCAATAAAAACATTCTTTATTTGTCCATTCTTTCCTTTCTTATTTTTCTTCTCTTTTTATGGGGCTCCTCGTCCCTCATTTGCCCTTGATCAATCTTTGGTGGAGAGGAGTCCGATCTCCGAGAGCATCTCATCATAGAAGGGTGTCCAACCTCTGACCCAGTCGGTGACAGCGATTCGGTCCTCGACGAGGCCATACGACATGTCCAATCCCGAAGTGAGATCCATTTTCTTTTCCATCATTTTTCCTAGACAAATCTTAGATTTAATTTTTGCGTCGATATCATGATTAGTCTTTAGATCTTAAAATCCCCCAAAAAATCCGTCTCCACATTTGATGTCCGAATTCGATTACCATCTCATTTTCTGGTCCTCCCATTTCTTATTCTACCTCGTACAACCTATTACCTCCGACAACGCACGGTGGTCGGATATCTGGACTTGTTTCCCGCTTCGTCAAGATATGCAACCGTTCACACATCTTATTTTATTTATAAATAAATATAATATATATTTGTTTTTATCTCTAACATTTGTTTCACATGTAAATTACACAAAATGTAAAAATATAAAAAAAATAAAAAATTTATTTCCATTTCTGTTTACAGTTTCTTTTAAAAATAATAAAAAAAATTTATTATCCGTTCTTATTTACATTATAAATAAAAACAAAAAAACAAAAAAATCTGCAGCATGTCCAACGCCGCTGCGCGGCCGCCATCGCCAACAGCGCCTCCCTGCTAGGAGGCCTCCGCATGGAGCGGTGCCCGCAACTCCGGCCGCCACCGCGCCGCAAATTTCCTGTCGAGAGCCGCCCACTCTTCACCCAGTAGCAAGCGGCGCTCGTCGCGCGTTCACCACCACCGGGTTGCGAGCTCGGTGCGACGCCCGTCGCCCGCTCCTGGCCCCACCGCTGCGACGCCATCGCTGACCGCCATCAACGTTGTGGCTCCCCAAAGCTTCTCCATGCTTGGCTCCTCCACCCCACCTGTGACCGCACGGGCCGCATCTTCCACCGCTACCTGTCCTCCGCAACAGCGCCGTCGTGTCCTCAACCGCGAAGCCACCGACGACGCCCGCGCCTCCCACGCTCCGCCCTCGAGCTCCTTCACCACCAATCGGTGGCACCACCCTTGGCCTTAGCCCCTTGCTGTCTTGAAGATACGAAGATCAAAAAAAGCTTTAGAAAGAAAATATCTTTGGCAAAGTGGCATAAATACCCTCGACAAATTCCAAAATTTCATAGAAGGCCTTGTCAACTCCAAAGCACGTGCAACGCACGTTTATACTTGGTAAATTGTGATTCTTATTAAATATTTTATTTTTGTTAATTTCTAAGATAGAATTATAAAATATTTGCATTTTAGTCCTTGTGTATCCAGACTTCATTTGCATGCTTCATCTTATTGAAATAAATGATTTTGTTGCTCAATAAATTTTCAAAAAATCATGTTATGTTCTTGTTGTAGTGTTCTTCATTTTATAATTTTTTCATTGCATTTTATTTCATTTGATAGTTTTAAAAAAACTAAAAATATTATTTTTTTTCCGAGTTAGAAAAATCATAAAAATTCGAAAATTTGTCTAAAAATTCCAAAAAATACTATAAGTGTATTTAATGTCTTTTAATTTTTATCCAATTTTTGTGCATTAATTATTTATAAAACCCTCCAAAAAATTGTGAAAAACTAAAAATATTAAAAATGTAGAAAATTCTAGAAAAAACAAAAAATTATGATTTCAGTCTCTATGTGTAGATAATTATTTATACCTTAGATAAAATTAATTTTTAGGAGTTTTAGGTAGGAGTGCACATGGATTGGATAAAATCCGTAATCCGATTCAATCCGTTGTCATTGGATTGGATAGGTTTGGATTTATAAGTCTAATGGATGGGATTGGATTGGGAATTTACAAATCCGTTCATTTATGGATTGGATCGGATTATTGTCAAAATTCGATCCAATCCAATCCGTTAATCCGTTGATAAAAAAAATATATAATAATTTATTTCTTATCGTTAAAGTATATTATATATTTAATTTACTCGAAAGCTATGTGCAAATATCCAAACTACTCTCTGTAGAGTTTAAACCAATTCCAACTCAAGCTTTATCCCACACCACTTGTTGTAAACCCCCTTACCCCATCTCACTTGTTGGTTTAGAAAAAACAATACCTACCCACAACGTCCTTCAAGCCCTTCCAATTTTATAAATGAAACATCCTTCTTAAAAAAATAATACCAAAGCCTAAATCCCTTGGGACCATTCCAAACAAAACATCCACCCGTGCTGCACACATCTCCACCTCAGGTACACACATCTCCACAGGATGTTGTTTTCGTCTCTAGTTGCACACATGCACAACTGTATCCCCCTCACACATGTGAAACCATACCTCTTCCTCGGCTCCCCTAGACCTCCCTCACACACGTGTATCCAGATCTCCTCCTCAACCGGCTACCATCTCATCCTCAACAACACCCTCCTTGTCCCTAGTCGTGCGCACAATTAGCTAGACCTCCCTCGCGTCTATGTAGACAAACCTTACCTTCAGAACTCACAGACCTCCTTCGCACACACACATCCATGAACCTCAGATATCTCCCTCCCGCACCGCACAATCGTGCATGGTTCTTGTCTCAAATCTCCTTCGTGCATGGTCATCCCTCTCGCTGCTCGCACATGTCACTAAGCAGGGTAGTTCAACTTCCTATTTGATATATAAAAACTTGAAATTTAATCAAACTCAAGTTGCTTCTATGGAATCTATGGATTACAAGCATGATATTTATATTTAGTTATACAATGATTGTTCTAACTAAATTCATAACAAGCATATATGTATTTACCTTCCAAAAATTATCTATCATTTTCTTTACATTTATCTACAATCTCAATTTTAGAACCATGATTTGAATGTTGAGGTTTAGTATGCTAAAAACTTAATCATAGATTATATGAGTATTAAAAATTCGAACCAATCCGATCCAATCTGTAATCCTGTGGATCGGATCGGATTGGATTTGCATGTTTAATGGATTGGATTGGGTTGGAAAAATAAAAAATCCGTTAAGTGTGGATTGGACATGGATTAAGTCAAAATCCGATCCGATGCGATGCACGTGCACCCCTAGTTTTAGGCATTAAAGTATTTTTAAGGTGCAAAATACTCTTGGTTGTGCACTGTTTTCCTTTGTTTCTACTGTTTGATTTTTATAAAAATAATAAAAAATCAGAAAAATTAAAAAAATTACCAAAAACATTTTTTTATAAAATCTAAAAATATATTTTCTGTAATTTTCTGAGCATTTTTGGATATTTTTAAAAAATCAAAAAATAGTAAGGTGTGTGTGCATGCTTTTATCCCTTTATTCCTATTATTCCTCATCTGAAAATTAAAAAAATTGAAAAATAAAAAACCACTAAAAATTTTATTTTAGAAATTTGATTGCTAAGTTTTTAAATCGTGCTCATTGTGTTCGACCCTAGTCGCTATATCGGGTAAATTGAATAGTGAAGACCGCCTTCTTTTCGTTACTTGATTTCTTTAAAGTGGTTAAAAATGTTTTTCTCGTTGACCGAATCGATTGGTTGAGAACAACGATCATTGCATATTTATTCTATCTTAACCCATCACGCATTCGACTCATCAGAATGGCGCCGTTGCCGGGGAGCACAGTTTAGTAGTCATTTTTCAGCCTTTCTTGTCTCTTTATATTATAACTATTTTCTGACCTCCTCTTATTACTTTTTATGCGAGGGAGTACTTGGAGGACGACTTGGAGTCTTTTGGAGAACCCGTACAGGAGGTGGAGAAGGGAGGAGAAGAAGATAGTCATTTTATTTAGAGAACAATTAACTATATTGTAATAATTAGATACTTGAACTCTTGTGGACTTGGACTTTATTCGGGGTCTGTTTGGCCAAGTGTCGGTGCACTTGGGGGACCTCACCGTTGTTTTGTGTTTTCTTGATTTCACCGCCATAACTTTCTATTTGATTCTCGCGAATTTGGCCCCTAGACGTAGGATTTTTGTTGATTGTGGCGTAATCAGCTAAGGCCCAACAACAAATTGCTTGCATGTACCTATAGAACGTAATTGAACCTTGCTAAAAATAAATTGAAAAAGTTAGCATAATTGGATTTGAGAACACACACCGTGAGGAGTCACATACAACGCTAACATGACCCTTGTGGTGGGCACCGAGTGACTCCCGAGATCGAACTCTGGCCTCGATTCGATTAGCTAGCTATTGTTCTTCACGATCAATAGAAGTTGCTCGTCTAAGGTCGATTTCCTCGTGCATCATATAGTTAGTTTACTTTCAGTATTCAATTTATGCACGTATCATATTGCATGTAGAGTGCCGGAGCAAGGTACATATTTCTATCCCTGTATGCATCATTGTGTTTGACCGTGCATCGACTTTTTTGACTTCCTCCCTCTATTTTTGGACTCGAATTAATCAAAGAGGAAATTAGAAAGTTCGTTAGGTGTTATTTTTGAAGAAAAAAATCCAAAAAAGAGAAAATCAAAAATTTAAAAAATTGGGACTGCTAATTGAACTTGACCCTTAAAAATAAAATGTAATTGATTCATCATTATTTTGGGAGAGAAATCCCCTCATTGTTTGTGCTTTAATTACTCGCGTACACACTAAGGAGTAGTGCCCAAATCCCATTAAGCATCCTATTTTTATGAAACTATTTTCATAAATACCAAAATTCCAAGGGTGTCTATACAAAATTTCCCCAGACACGTGGGGAATACACATGACTCTAGGAGGGACAAAAGTGTAAATACATATAGTTTAGGGTCCTTTTTACAAAAAATACTAATTTATTTACAATGTTAATTTTTATTTTACAGAACTAAAAATAAAATACAAAATTGTGGGGTTAAGTATGAAATTTACCCCTAAACGCACGCCATCCAACGGTTCTAGCGCCTTCACTTGACACGCATCGCCTTCTGGTGCGATGATGACGGTTCGCGTGGATGTTTGGGATTGATCGTGTAGCGTGATCGAACGGCTGCGGCTGGACTCGATCGGACATTTCCTACTGCGGTAAAGAACGACCCTAGATCCGACTGTGGCTTACCTTGCTGGATGAACTGGAGATGAACTTTCTCCCGACGAGTTTTGATCTGATGCTGCACACTGCTCCGATATCTAAACGCTCCACCAATGGTTGCATTGCACTCCTGCTGCTCCTGCGAAGCTCCAAGGTACCTTTAGATGGTCTAGAGCTCGTTGTGGAGGGCTCTGAAGGTCGGTGGTGTTCTGCCACCTGGGAGTTAAACCAGGTCCAATCTTTAGCCCAAAAGGGCTCTTTTGCGCACGACATCTGCAAATGAACTCGCGGGTCGAGGGAAAAATTCCTTGACCCGGTTAGGCATGGAATGGGGTGGAGGTGGACGATGGATGACGAAGTCCAGCGATGCGGCAGAGGTGGACTTTGACTCCTCGATCCCTATAGAATCAAGGGTGGCTAAGTGTACGGGAAGATGGAGAAATGGAAGGGGTAAGAGAATGAGGTGGTCGCGGTGGTCGGAGAACAGCGTTAGACACGATGGGACATGGCTGGAGCTCGAGAGCTCTGATCTACCTAAGCTAAAACTAACCTAATTAACTAATCGAAATGCGAAAGAAATACTGGAAATGAAATGCAGGAGTAAGAACTACCTTGAAATGCAATAAAAATCAGCTCTTATACATTTCCAGGTGGAAAGGGAGCAGGCTGCTAGTGTCGGGGCCATGGGTGCACCTCCTCCTCTACGAGCTATCGTGGACGCTCAGGGGACTCCCCCTTTCACGGGGATATGCTTTAGGCCGAGATTTAGGGGTTTAGGGATTCAGAAATGACCAAAAATTTAAGGAGGAGCGAAGGTCTTTATTTATGTATACTGTGAAGCATCCTTGTTGACCAGATCAAATCAAGAACTCGGGCGTATGTACAAGGGGTAATATGGTTTGGCGTGAATCTATGATGACCAGGGATCAAATCTTATGAAGGGACGAAAGTTGATTGGTGGGTGAAGAATCCACGATTCATCATCTTTATTCTTTTATTTTAACTCCATTTCCTTAGTCAAATACATGCAAATACCTATTAATTCCATGAAATTACCATTTTGCATGCATTTGTTAAATAAGCATTTTTAACACTTTTTGTACTCAAATAAAAGAATAAAGAAGAAAAGAAAAAGGAAAGAAAAATGAATGATGATTTTATGAAATAAATGCAGACTTACCCGAACCCGAGAGAAGGTCAAGACTTGACTTGATCGACCAGGAATAAAGTTGGGGAGATAGGGTCTTTAATCTAAAAATCCAAAAATAATTTGTACATTTGTTCCCTATATATTTGTATAAAACTTGTACAATTTTATGTGTACATAAATTGACCTCAAATTAAATATTTTTGTAAACAAAAATTGTAAATAAAAATGTTTTGTAAATAATAAAAATAATTGCAAAATAAAATAATGTACATATTACAAATAAACACACTCAGAAAAAGTCATAAAGCGATAATTGAAATACCAATTTTGGCTCCATACGAACTCAAATTGAATCAAGTTCACTTCCATTATACTCTAAATTAAATTATCTTTCAAATGGTTGGGGTTTCATAATTTTTGGAGTTACGGTTGAAAAGTTGGTTTTCTGGGATGTTTTGTGCAGTTTTACCAATTAACTATTGTATATATTTATTCATATTTATTTTTATACATAATGTACATACTTATAAATATTATCTTCATTATTAAAAATAAAATAAATATATAAATAAAAAATAAAAAAATATTTAAAAATAATTTCCTTATCTGTACATTCGTATATTGTACTATATGTATAGAATACTTGTATACAACTAATTTCCTTACATAAAAATCACCCCAAAAATTAAATATCTAAGATTAATTACATTAACTTAATTATGAAATTTAAATTTAATTATTTAATTTAGTCATTATTTAATTTGAAAATATACCTTGTGTATAAAGATATGATTATATACCTCAAACAACCACCATTAAGGTGACTAATTAAATTTTGTAAATTAGTTAATTAATTATATTTAATTTCAAAATTTGTTTTTAATTAATTAATTTTTTATTATTTAATTAACCAATAAAAACATTCTTTACTTGTCCATTCTTTCCTTTCTTATTTTTCTTCTCTTTTTATGGAGCTCCTCCTCACTCATTTGCCCTTGATCAATCTTTTTGGTGGAGAG
The DNA here is from genome assembly GCA_037367405.1 of Ottelia alismoides. Classification (NCBI taxonomy): domain Eukaryota; kingdom Viridiplantae; phylum Streptophyta; class Magnoliopsida; order Alismatales; family Hydrocharitaceae; genus Ottelia; species Ottelia alismoides. The sequence continues at coordinate 22,252 of JAZKJV010006555.1, read as the reverse complement.
GAGCCCGATTTCTGAGAGCATCTCATCGCAGAATGGTGTCCAACCTCCAATCCGGTCTATGACAGCGATTCGATCCTCGTCGAGGCCATCACAACATGTCCAATCCCGAGGTGAGATCCGTTTTCTTTTTCGTCATTTTTCCTATATAAATCTTAGATTTAATTTTGCATCGATATCATGATTAATCTTTGGATATTAAAATTCCCAACAAATATCCATCTCCACATTTGACATCTGAATCTGATTACCATCTCAATTTCCAATCCTCACATTTCTTATTCTATCTCGTCCAACCTTTCACCTTCGACCACGCACGGTGGTCGGAGATCTGGATCTGTCTCCCGCTTCGCCAAGATCTGCAATCGTTCACACATCCTATTTTGTTTATAAATAGATAACATAAAAAATATATAGTTGTTTTATCTCTAACATTTGTTTTGTAGGTAAATTAAAAATATAAAAATAAAAATATAAAAATATTTTCGTTCCTGTTTACAGTTCTTTAAAAAATAATATTTTTTATTATATGTTCTTGTTTACAGTAAAAAGAAAAATAAAAAACAAAAAAATCTGCAACAGGTCCAACGCCGCTGCGCGACCGCCACCGCCAGCAACAACTCCTCGCTAGGAGGCCTCCGCCTAGAGCGGCGCCCGCAACGCCGACCGCCACCACGCCGCCAACTTCCCGTCAACAACCTCCCACACTTCTCCTAGCAGCGAGCAGCGCTCACCGTGCCTTCACCATCACCGGGCCATGAGCTCGGTGCAGCTCCCGTTGCCCGCTCCTGGCTCCGCCGTTGAACGCCGGTGCCAACCGCTAGCAACGCCACAACTCTCCAAAGATTCTCCGCGCTCGGCTATTCCGCCCCACCTGCGATCGCACGGGCCGCATCCTCCTCCGCCACCTGTCCTCTGCAGGTGGAGCACTGCCGTGTCCTCAATCGTGAAGCCACCGACGATGCCCGTGCCTCCCGCGCTCCGCCCTCGAGCGCCTTCACCACCCATTGGTGACGCCACCCTTGGCCTTATCCCCCTTGTTGTCTTGAAGATATGAAGATCAAAAGAAGCCTTAGAAAAAATATCTTTGGCAAAGTTGCATAAATACCCTCGACGATTTCCAAAATTTCAAAGAAGGCCCTGTCAACTCCAAAGCACGTGTAATACACATGTATACTAGGTAAATTGCGATTCTTATTACATATTTTATTTTCGTTAATTTCTGAGATGGAAACTTAAAATATTTGCATTTTAGTCCCTGTGTATCCAGACTTGATTTGCATACGTCATCTTATTGAAGTAAATGATTTTGTTGCTCAATAAATTCTCAAAAAAACTTGTTATGTTTCTCCTGTAATGTTCTTCATTGTTTTTCATTGCATTTTCTTGTCATTTGATATTTTTAAAAAATAAAAAACCGTGTCTTTTTGTCTGCCTAAACTTCGAAAAATCATAAAATTGGAAAATTTCTCTAAAAATTCTAAAAAATACTGTATGTGTATTTTACTGTCTTTTATTTTCTATCTAATTTTTATGCATTAATATTTTATAATAAAAAATTATGAAAAACTAAAAATCTTATCAAAATTGTAGAAAATTCTAAAAAATTGAAAAATTATGATTCCAGTCTCTGTGTAGATAATTATTTATAACTTAGGATAACATAGCAAAAAGCTAAAATACTCTTGGTTGTGCACTGTTTTCCTTTGTTTCCATTGTTTGATTTTTATAAAAATCAGAAAAACATCATAAAATTGAAAAAATTACCAAAAACATTTTAAACCTGTAAAACCCAAAAATATATTTTCTATAATTTTCTGAGCATTTGTGGATATTTTGAAAAATACAAAAAGAGTGTGGTGTGTGTGTGTTTATCCCTTTGTTCATATTGTTTATCATCTGAAAATTAAAAAAATTGAAAAAAATAAAAAAATCACTAAAAATTTTATTTAAGAAATTTGACTACTAAGTTTTTAAATCATGCTCCTTGTGTTCGACCCTAGTCGTTATACCAGATAAATTGAAAAGCGAAGATCGCTTGCTTTTCATTACTTGATTTCTTTAAATTGGTTAAAAATATTTTTCTCGTTGACCGAATCGATTGGTTGAGAACAACGACCATTGCATAATTATTCTATCTTAACCCATCACGCATTTGGCTCATCTGTAGATGGATTGTCGAGAAAATTGTAAGAAAATGCGGGATTAGAAAGGCCATGTCAAGTTAGAAGGTGGGGGAGGTAGTTGATCGGTGGTCAACTGTTGACGTGACCCCATTGGACCACGTCAACTACTACGCGACAAAATGGCAGTTTTATTTGAAATAAATATTTAAAAATAGGATTTTATTAATTTTTGTATATAAAATAAAAAATCTTTCTTATTTATTATAGTATTTAATTATGATTTTTATTTATTTTTTTGACTTTATTTATTAGTAGTTAATTTCTAGTAGTGTATTTATAGGTATATTCATTTATGTTTTGTAAATTTTTATTTTTGTATATTTTATTATTTTATCTTTTTATTTTATATATTTATAGTTTTTGAGTATAAATATATTTTTATTTTTTTATGATGTTATTTGTACATTTAAATAAATAGATATGTATATTATATAGGTATATTTATTGGTATTTTACTTATGTTTTATGTACATTTTTTTATTTTAATGCATTTTATTGAGTTTTATTTTTATTTCGTATTTTTAATATAGTATGAATAATATTTACAATATTTTAAAAAATGTAAAAGAATAGATAATAAAAGAATAGAGTCCTTTTTATTTATACACAAGTAAGAACATAGGTATTTTATCTATGTTTTCACATAGACTTATTTTATTTTTCATTTTATTTTTAATTTTATTCTAGTTTTAATATGTACATATATTACAAACAATTATTGAAAAATTATAAAATATAAATCTGTAAAAATAATAAAGAATGAATAAATTGATTATTTTAATCAGGTACAATATACAATGAGAGTCAAAAACCTAACTTTCACACAATAACTCCAAAAAATATAAAACTACCACCATTAAATAGCTTGTGAAAAGTTATATACAATTAGAGTGATTTTGATATGTTTTGAATTTTTATTTGAAAGATACAGGTCTGTGAAGTTGAGTTTTTGGCTTTTTATTTTGTGTATAAAATGAACATTGTGTATTATTTTTGTACGAACTCAATTTTGTATTTTTATTTACATTATTATCTATAACTTTTATGTACAAAGTTTCTTATTTGATGAATAAGGAATAAGGAATAAAATAGATGTCAAAAATGCTTAAATAATGAATAAATAAATGGTATTTTTATTCTATTTTGGCCCTTATCCCCCCTACTTTATTCCCTGTCGACCAACTTAATTCTTGACTTGGTCACGGGGTTCAGGGTTATAAAATATTTTCAGTATTTTATTCCTTTTTCTTTTCTTCTCTTTATTGTATAATTTTGGCATTAAAAACCTTTTTTATATACAAATAATACAATAAATAAGGAATGCTATTATGCACAAATTGATGATATTTACATGCATTAGCTAGGGTTTTTAAGGTCAAAATGAAAGAATAAAGAATGATGAAATGGAGTTTGATCAATGCCTTAGACTCTTCCGAACCTCGATCCATAAATCGAACATAGTGCTCCGTACGTTCCCTCATGTACGACAAGGTATATTGTGCCCCGTCCCCGTACGATCCTAGAACTACAAAGAGTTCCAGTTACACGTAGCATGCGTGACTTGGGGAAAGTTGTATCGATACCCTCCACAACTCCAGAACTGCAGTCGTGCACCCATCGGAGATAAATTGCACAAGAACCCCAACCAACTTTTCCAAATTGCATATCTACCCCTAAAAGGTCCAATTCACAAACATTTAATTTATTTTATTTGCATAAAGGTCCATATAACTTTATTTATGCATTTCTTGAGCCTTATTTATGTGATTTTGGTATTCTTTATGTTGTTTTGATCCTCATTGTATTCTATGTCATCTCGAACATTGAAATGCTCCTTTTGATACATCTTGGGATTCAATTTATTTGATGAGTTTATTTGTCAATATTGAGCCTGCATTTCTTTTGTGATTGATTTTTGCTGCTCAAATGTTTGGGGAATTATTCAGGTATTAAATCGAAATATTATTTTTGAGATTAAATAAAGGGTATGAACTAATTGACTGACTTGCTCTTGGGCTTGTTGCACCTACCTATTTGTCCTTGCATCATTAGTTATCATTTAAAAATCATAAAAATTGCATTTATTTCTCTCTCACCATATAGCATGGCATTATTTACTACATTCAAAAATTATTTTCAAAATTTATTCATCATATTTATTTAGTAATTAATTACATCTTTTAATTTAAAAACAATAGAAATCGAAAAATACAAAACACCAAAACTAATTCTCTTCTTTTCTAAAAACATAATTACTTCAATTACTAAATTATTATTTATAGACCTTCATATTATTTCCCTAAATTCGACCTTGGGACTTACCCAAGTAAAATAAATAATTCGACTGTATTGGGGATTAATTACCCATATTATTCTCTTGGTATGGTTATTTTGATGAATCTCTACATTGCCCGACTACAATTGAGATGACAAATTAAAAAGGATGATTTCAGTGCATCATCAAATGGTGTCGTTGCCGAGGAGGAATATGGCTTAGGATTTATTTGTAGATAATTTAGATTTTTAGTTTTCCATCTCCGGGTAGTCTAACCCCTGGTTCTTCTTCTATTTATTACTCTATTTATTTCTCAGTTTTTTTATTTCTTATATATATTGTGAATATTTCAAACATTTGATTTTTCTCTTTTTCATGGGTGGCACTCGATGGACTTGGAGTGTCTTTCTCAGAAACCAACGCAACTCGGAGCAACCAAAGGCGTGCAATTTTGTGGACCGAGCCCGTTGAGAAGGCATAGAGAATTTTTTATTTCTAATTTTATTTTTGGAAAGAGTGTGACTTTATTTTGTAAGTAATTTGTAATATTGCCTATTTCCATCGATCTCTATTTGAAGACTCGCACTTATACCTAGACTGGACACTCGAACTATCAGGCCATATTATTTGTGGTGATTGACATAGAACTAGGATTGCACATCAATAATTTGAGGTACTAGGTTTCATTTATTGTGCTTGTAGTCTTAGGTCCATACATTCACAATTAATAGATGCACTAGACGTTCTGCTTAGCCAAATTTAACATGTTATTCACTCTCCAAATAGAACTATCTGTCTAGAAGCGATTTTCTGTTGCATTCATATAGATTAAATTTCAATTCTAGTTAGAATCTGTACATATATTGCGAGGATTATTGTAAGTATTCCTACTTGAGCACGTATCATAGTTTTATCGAATTGCATCAGCTTATCCTACTCCTCCCTCTATGTTTTTCCACATATAATTAAAAGGAAATTAGGATTGCTCGGTCGACATGTTAGGTTTTGAACTTCAAAGCAAGTGATCACCAAATAAAATCGGGTTTCTTAATTAAAAAGCAGATAAAAATTGGATACTACTGCATTTTGGGGGGAGTAAGCATGATCTTTGTATGCAGGTACCTACCTCCAGACTATGCGTGGGTGAGGGTGCAACCTTAAGGTTAGAGCCCAAAATGCTAGACATGCACCCTAAGTCTATAAATCTGACTCTTGCATATTTTGGGAGCTGCAAGTGCTCTCCTCCGACCATAGACAGATGTTTTGGATGTGCAAGTCTACTATGTCTTTAGGGGTGTCATATAATCCAGCAGCCCAAGGAGATCACTCTTTGATTGAGGCATAGTAGAACCACATCTGGGCATCAAGGAGGCTCACTTGTGTGTAACATATTCCAAGCGTGTATTGCTAGCTAACTTAAGATTGAAAAGATCAAGGGTTGGATCTTTGCAGCCCTCACTGTGTTAAGTTGGTGAAATTGGGATTGAGTTGTGTATTAAATTGTGTGTATGCAAAGACCACATATTACATTCCTTTACATAATCTCTCACCTCTTGACTTGAATATCATGCTCTAACTTGTATCTTTTGAAATCGAAGATGGAAATTTGGAGTGATTTTGGTTCGGACTCCACAAACACTTCAATGAATGCTCCAAATCTCATGTCTTTCCGGTCTGCGATGACTCTCTTCGTAGGCACAACCAATTCCTAGATGACCCTCTTCTCGATATAGGAAACTATCCTCAGATGTTAGGGTATGGTCAGACCCAGACCAATGCCCAAGTCTCCTATAGCATCGAGAGTAACCCTCTTCTAGGTGCCTACAGATCTTTTTCTCAAGTAAGATCTTACACGAATCTACTTTTTATTGACAGTGACGAAGAAGAAGCGTAGATGCCACCCAAAAGATCACCATTCGAAGAAAATGACCAGAATGATCCCTTAAGAAGTTATCTAGGCTGGCGTAGATAGAACCGAATAATCATATTTTAAGAGATTAGGTGACCCTATTAAGAGACACATGAGGAGAAGATGGGCCGATGCGAGATGAATACAACATTGTAGAGAACCAGATTCAGAGCTGGCTTAGGCTAGTACCACCTCAAGAAGCGTACGACCCAAAGTCGTATTTCTTGGTTTTACTCCCTGAATTCAGTAGGAATGAGATAGATGGACCCTTTGCATTCCTACAAGAATTTGAAATGATTTGTGATAATTGGAGTAACCTTCGGGTCAGTCATGATTATAATCGATTGTGTGCGGTCCACTTTGCCTCGACAGATAAGTCATCTTACTGGCTGAAAAATTTGGGAACCGTAGTAACTAAATGGAATAAGTTCAAGGACTTGTTCTTGCAGAAGTTTTATCCTCTTAACCAAACCAACCATATGAGAGTACATATCATGAGTTTCACATAGTTCTCTCATGAGCCCTTTCATAAAGCATGGGAGAGATTTAAGGATCTACTACAGAAGTGTCCTTGTCAATATATTATAAAGACGGTTCTCGTACAAAGCTTATTTAGAGGACTCACAATTGAGATGCAAGGATTAGTGAGCGTTGCCTGTGGAGGTAGCTACTTGAACAAGAATGTTGATACCGTCTGGAAAATCTTTAAAAAAAGGCATACATGAATCGCTCCCAGACAGCTAACGAAACTTACCACCAAGCTCCACATGCCCAAGCAACCACTAGGGGGGGCAAGAACCGTGATAGAGGTAGCAAAGGATATGATTGCTAACATGAGAATTTTCTTTGATAAACTGACTTCAATGGAGCAGATGACGAAAAAAGTTGTTGACTTGCACAAGCTTACAGAATTGCCAACACAGGTGGAAAGTTTAGCCGAAAAGGGAGCACAATTGAGTCTTCATGACCCAACTGCACCTCCCCATCCCATGCGTCGAGGTCACCATATTCAAGAGAATCCTATGCATGGGTGGTACATCAGTCAGGAGTAGTACCACGTCCAGGCATATCAGCAGATCGAGCCACCGGTTGAGGTAGCTTACGAGGAGCCTCCGTGGGTGCGGGAAATCAACAGAGTATGGTACACCACCGATCCTACTAACTCTTCTCCCGCACCACATCAATACCGTCCAACCCCCACCTACCAACAACCGCGACAGAGACAACAATACCAACATATCCCAACCATGGTTCAATAGTTGTACCCTCAACCACACTTTAAGCAGGGACCAATACATGGTTATTAGCACTAGCATCCTTCCCATAGGCAAGATACTGGACCATCCAACGCACGCAACTCATACTTTCAGTGGATTTTAGATCAATTCTAGAGGATCACCAATGAAATGTACCATATGAGGGTTGATGTCAATCAGGTGCCGTGTTGGTAGAATGAGCACTCTACTCTAAGGATCTCACTCCTCGTCCAAGTTCAGGTTAACCCCCAACAACTTGAACCACCAACTACAATAGAGACCAAGAGATCATGTATATAATCTAGAATATTCATTATCTGGATGTGAGATCATTTTGCATGATGATACTCATCACATATCTCTCAGGAGCGAAAGGACCGTGCAAATGCATGATCGGGCTAAGGAGAGAAAGGAGGAGAAATCCAAGTATTCACATGAGAAGGACTCATAAGAGGAAGAGAATAACCAACATCCAAGTAGGAAGAGCATGCATTCATCAGGACGTGAGTCAGCCAGAGATGAGGTATCCACACATCGAGGAGCATCTGCAGCACCAGAAGAGTCCTCGTCTAGTATTTATGAGCATCATGATAGTCTTGTATAGAGTCTAGTTCATATTCATATTTATGAACATCTTTTTGACTTAATCATGATTCTGATTATGGCATGACTTTTCCAACTCCTCCACTAATCCCCTTTCCACGCGCTCTTAAAGGGGGGAGGAGGAAAATTCAAAAACACAAAACGGTGATTCTAAGAGGCATGAATTTGAAAGGATTATGTCAAGATTAAAATATCATTTGATGAGTTTGTGGATGTCACCCCTGCTATGAAGAAGTACCTCAAAGAGAAATACACACCTACAACGGCAAGCGGGATGAAAAATTCAAGAACTGAAAAGGCAAGTGTTATCCATAGACACACTTGTGTCATTCACAATGAGATCCCAAGGAAGAAATGTGATATGTGCACTCTTTTTGTGATGTGTAAGACTACTGACACTATGTTTACGCACACTCTACTAGATAATGGTTCCTCAATTAATCTTCTACCCTATGCTCTTATCGAGAGACTTGATTTAGGTACTCGTAAAAGATCATAGGAATATCTCCAGTTCGTTGGCTGATCTATAAAGAGACTTAAGGATGTGTTGAGGAACATTGTCGTATCGATCGAGGGACATGAATACAAAGTCGATTTTACCATTCTAGATATGGAGATCCCTCGACACTAGAAGGATTCCTAGATTATTCTTGGTCACCCCTTTCTGAGGACAGATGGGACATTGTTCAATTACAATGATGTGAAGATCCAGTTCCTTGCTCACAAGGATGACGTAGAGTTGGAGATGAAGCATACAAAGTAGGAGAGACCATATTCTGAGAGCAGTATTGAGTGCTCTATATCTGAAGCAGAATGTGATCAAATGAACATTGTAGGGCCCTGGAAGTATAACAAAATCGAGGCATATGAGATTCTATCACATGAGGAGGATAGTGAGTTTGACACGGAATGCGAGATTTCTCGAGATCCTCTTTCTTGCACAAGTATAGATACAGACCCCTAGACACTCGATGACTCAGAGGTCAATCTAGGCATGTTCGTCCTATTTCTTATAGGACAATTTGAGGGTGAGAATGATGAGTCAGACACGGTGGTTATCGATTTCCTTGAGATTTTTTTATTTGACTCTTGATCAACAGACATAATTAACGGCAGTCACATCACAAACTGACCCGACGTCCGTTAGCACAAAGACTGTGGTAGTTAATCTAGACATCCCTGATGATCATACTTTACCCATGCTCACACCCTTACCTCCATCCTTGAAATACGTCTTCCTTTTGGGACCTAAGGAGAAATATCTGATCATCATTAGCTTGCGATTGACTGAGAAGCAGGAATCTTGCTTGCTAAAGATTCTAGAAAAGAATCTCAAGACGATGGGATGGAGCATTTTTGATCTCCATGGGATAAATCACATTCTGTTCACACAATATTTATTTAGAGGATGATGCCAAACCCTCTCATGAATTTTGACGTCGATTGAATCCAAATTTATGAGAGGTCATGAAGAAGGAGATAGAGAAATGGTGTGATATGGGTTTTATTTATCCCATCTCTGATTCCAAGTGGGTTGTAGTTGTACCACTTCATGTTGTCTTGAAGAAGTTGAGTATTCAGATTGTCACCAATGAGGAGACAGAGAAGATTGCGAGGTGAGTACCCACGTCGTAGCGTATATGTGTGGATAACAAGAGCCTGAATATCGCAACGAAGAAGAATTACTTTCCCCTTCCATTCATTGATCAGATCTTAGAGCGACTAGATGGAAAAGAGTTCTTCTACTTCTTAGATGGGTACTTTGGCTACAATCAAGTAACCGTAGCTCCCGAAGACCAGGATAAAGACACTTTCACATGCCCATTCGGAACATACGCATTCATCCGCCTACCCTTGGGGTTATGCAATGCTCCAAGAAGATTCCAAAGGTACATAATCACATTCTTTGCCAAGATGGTGTGAGAATACCTGGGAGTCTTCATGAATGACTTTTCGGTCTATGGAGATTCTTCCGATCTATGTCTAAAACATCTAGGCCACATCCTAAAGAGGTGTTGCGAGGTCAATCTACTATTCTATTGGGAAAAGAATCGATTTATGGTACGCGAGAGTATTGTGTTGGGGCAAGTCATTCCAAGAAAGGAATGAAGGTTGACCATGCGAGGAGTACATGATTAGAAAACTCCAACCACCAACCAACATCAAAGAGTTACGACCGTTCTTAGGGTACATTGGATTTAATTGAAGATTTATTAAACAAGAACTTCTTAAAGATCGCCTGACCATTAACTGAGCTCTTAGGAAAAGGCATGGAGTCTATTGTGAATCACATGTGTCTTGAGACCCTAGCGGAGAATTATGGATGCCCCAATCTTGCAGGCCCCTGATTGATCTCTTCCCTTTGAGATCGTGACCGATGCTTCAGATTTTGCGATATGAGATGTGTTAGGACAAAGAAGGGGGAGTGTCCCATTCGCTATTCATTATGTCAGTAAGGCCATGGATCCTGCTCAGCGTAACTACATGGTTACCGAGAAGAAAATGCTCGGTGTGGTATTCACATAGTGTCTCTACTTAGATGGATTCTTCTACTTTAGAAGTTTGACTTTGATATCAAAGATAGACCTGAAGTAAAGAATATAGTGGCCGATCACCTTTCCTATCTTGAATAAGTAGAATCTTCTGAACCTACCTTGATTCGAGACTCCTTCCCTGACGAGTCAATTTTTATTACTGACTCTCTCTCATGGTATGCCAATATGGTGAACTACATGGTTTCTAAACATGGTCCCCCATGATTGTCCCAAGAGTCGCATTGATTGACTCAACTCGGAATCTAAGAACTACAACTGGAAGGATCTGTTCCTTTTCTTCGATGGATCAGATCGTGTTTGGACTCTGGAGGAGATGTATTACTTAGGAGGAATACAATAGTGTCCTCACTCATTGCCATACTTTGAAGGCAGGAGGACACTACTCTAGGAAGAGGACCGCGTGGAAAGTATTATGGTTTTCACTGATCGACTTTGTTTTGCGATGCGTATTCCTTCGTGAAGTTGTGTTCGGTATGTCAGCAAATGGGAGGAACCGTTGGTTCCAAGGAAGAAATGTCAATGCACCCAATCCTCATATATGATGCATTTGTTAGGTAGGGAACTGATTTCATGGGCTTATTCCTTGGGAGCCATGGCTTTAAATATATCATTCTAGCGGTAGGCTACTTGTCCAGATAGATGGAAGCTATCCCAACTCGATCCATATACAACAAAACTATTTGCAAGTTTATTAAGGAAAATATAATTTCCAGGTTTGGGGTTCCCAAGGTCTTGATCTCTGACGAGGGTAGCCATTTCGTGAATTGGGAGCTGAAGAAGTTGTTAAAGGACTATGGCATCGAACACCGCCCTAACCCATACCACCCACAATCTAATGGCATGGATGAGGTGTCGAATAGGGAAGTAAAGAGCATTATGTAGAAGCTCGTCTGCCCAGAGAGGAGGAACCGATCCCAACTCTTGGACCAAGTTTTATGGGATTACCATACAACTTACAAGAGTCCATGAGGTACTTACCCATTCAAGATGGTTTTTGGGAAACCATGCCATTTGCCCACGAAGTTAGTGCACAAATCAGAATGGTCCATTAAGAAGATCAACTGGAACAACCACTTGGGTTGGAAACAAAGAGAGATGGACCTGAATGATCTAGCGGAGATTAGAAACCGAGCATATGAAAACAACATGATATAAAAGTACAAAGTGAAGAAATGGCATGATAATCACATCAAGACAAAGGCTTTTATCCCTGGACAGGAGGTATTGTTGTTTAATGCAAAGTTGAAGATTTTTCAAGGCAAACTGAAATCTAAATGGACATGGCCCTACAATCTCTGAACAGTGCACGAGAGCAGAAGCTTTGAGATCTCAGAACTTACAGAGGGTGCACCAACAATTTTAGTGAATGGGTAGCTATTGGAGCCATTCGTTGGACTGAACGATCAACTGCCAAGAGTCGAGGAAATTGTCGTTCATAAAGTGGATCCATGAGACATATCAGCAGGATCTGCATGACACCTTGCACATACACATTTCACATCTCTGAATCCCTATGAGTGCTCTAACTCCTAACTTATGTACATTCTCTCCCGATCCCATCGGTTCCCTTTGTACTTCTTCTGTACTTATACCAAGACCTAAAGTATAAGGGGAGATCGATGCTCACCCTATTTATATCCACCTTCACTCCTCTTTCCCTCGACCGTCTCATTTTTGCTTTCTTCTATACTTAGGATTACCAAGAGCGTAAATATAAGGGGAGGGGGCTTCTACCTCTCTTTTTCTTCTTTTGTATCCTTATATACTTAGCGTATGATGAGTATAGGGGGATGAGTCACATTTATGTATATAGTCTGCTTTGCATTATACTATATGGTATTATATTTTTTGTATATAAATTAACATGGGCATGAGTAATTTTTGTAAAACTTGTAAAGTGTGTATAATATATGCAAATACTTGTAAATATGTATAATATGTGTATAACCAGTTAAAAAATCACAAAATTTAAAAAAAGGTTTGTACTTCATGCATCTACACTTCATTTAGCATTCCATACATATGCATTAGTGAAAATCCCTTAGATTCTGAACCTAGTCGTGGGAAGAAATCGATAGTGGTCTTGACTTGGTCTTAGTCCACTTAATTTTCAAAGGAACTTCACCAGGAAATAGAATTTTAGAAGCTTCTGGTCCAAGACTTAAATCTTCGAGTTCCACATGACAATGTTCAAACTTCGACTCTTAATGTCTAACCTGGTTGCCTCATTATGAGTACGACTTTTGGAATAATGAATTAATCTGTACTCTAGCACTATGCACTTAGTCAACTCAGATGGAGCGTTAGAAGACTGAGTGGGTCTCTTTAATGGTAGTGTGGACATCAAAGACTGGAGTAAGGGTTGAAATAAAGCTTCAGACGAGGAATGGATTGCTACACAATTTTTCTAAGACCCAAAACATGGTCAAAATAAAAGATTTTATATCTATCAGCGCAAAAAAAGATCCATGCAGATCAACCAAAAATTCTCACCAAAAGAAGCCAACTACCAAACACATAAATTGACCACAATGGTTTAAGCTTCAGAGAGCCTGCATATCTTGGTGGAGACTTGGTTACACTGGCCAAGCTCCATAGGAGATGTGACTACACTGGTCACACTCCAGGTCTTTTCTTAGCTGAATATGTGATTCATCACTCTAATTAGCTGAAGATAGAGCTTCACGTCGAGAAATTAGATGCATTCCTATGTTAATATCATAAAATTAACTTTCATGCACTTGCAAATAATTTGAATAAATCAACATTCATTTCTGCATTCATATTCATCTACATATTTTCACCTAAATTCACCTATTTTTAATTAATTCATACTAACTCCAATTAATATAAAATAACTTCATTATGTACATATCACTAACCTTAATCAATAAAAAATCATAAAAATACTAACCTTTTTATATATTTTGAAATAAACTCAAACCCTAATTTGAAGACATAAAGCCGCAGATGTTGATAACTCTTTCATACAGTGTCCAAATGTACTATACTCACTTTTGAATTAATATACATTCAATTATATAAATCAATATCACATTCAAAAGAATCGAAGTTCATTTGTTAAAATCGGAGTTTGGGAAATAAAAGTACATTGTATATATTTATTGATTTTGACCTATCATTTCATGTGCATATTTGATTCATTTCGATTATTTTCTTTTTCTTTCTCTATTTTATTAAGTGTTTTAACTAATTATATAAAAATAAAAGTCCAAAAAAATCAGAAAAATAATAAAAAAGACAGATTCTGTCTTGACACTACAAAAAAGACGTGATTGATGTGCACATGATGGCTCGTAATGTGCACGCCGACTGCACGCCATGTGCATGCTCGTACACTGGGCAAGGACATGTGCTCGTTCCATTCGTGGTCGCCTATACGAGAGTCGCCCGGGCAGGTGGGCGAGCACTCGGGGACGCTATGTCCTCGCCCACTTGTAGGCGTGCACAAATGTGCTCGCCGACATGATCGCCCCTAAAAAATATGACGATCATGTACGAAGCCCCTGGCGAGCACATGTGCTCGCCAAATTAAATTGTAGGAAAAAAATATACAGGTTCGGCGGGGTTTAGACGCCCTGTCGAACCTGTATAGCCTGCCAATAAACCACTGCATGTGCTTAATAGAGTCGATAAGAGTATCTATAGTATACATGCTTGTCAACTAAATTAACTAACATTGACATGTCGAACTCACACAATATACATGAACTTAGAAACTAAACATTCATATTTAAGAGCTAAATAATACAAATATATGTTTGAAAGGGTCCACAAGTAAAATGACAACAAATTATACTATCAAAGTTCATACAAATTGAAAGACATGCTAAAAGTTCAACAACAAAACAAGCCAATAGCAACAAAAATCACTTCTTCTTTGATCTAAAAATTTTAGATATTAAACCCTGCTTTGCTTTCTTTTTTTCCTTCTCAATCTCTTTGAATCTAGCATACATGCGTTCCTTTTCTTCAAGGTCGTTCTCCTCCTCCTCCTCTTCGTCATCCGATTCAATCTCCTTAGGTTGAGATGCATGCCCTTGTGACCTATATTATATATGGAGGATATATACATATTATTTGCATTTTGAAGATATAGAAATATAAGATTATTACTCATTCTAAGTAGAATACTTACATGTACACTGTGAAATCTTCTTGAAGCTTCGTCACCTGCTCCACCATCATCGCCATTTGCGACTCCATTGGCAATGATGGTTGGGACGAATGTGGTTGTGTGTACGACGGTTGGGAGTACGCAGAGTAGGAATGACGATGTTCCTCCACATAGTATGGAGGAAGATCACCAAGCGTCAGCTTCCTATTCACCACATTGTCCTTCTCCTCCAACACCTTATCAAATTTTTATTGTCTAATATGAAATTATATATAAAAAATGAATATAGTAAATTAATATTTGTCTATACCTGCTTCCAGATTGCTTTATCAAATGGTGGTTGCTCTCTAGTTGGATCACCACCCTAATTTTCTGCAGATAGTACCAAATAACGATCCTAAAATACAAAATGAAATAGAGAAGAATAAGTTATAACATATCTTTCAATTGCAAATAAATTAAAAGACTTACCAACAATTCTCCTACTTCAGGAGTGGATCATTGTGACTCTCCTTCTTTCCCACTCATGTGAGACCTAGACCACCACTCCTGAAATGAGGATTCTCTTTCCAACCTAGCTGCCTGAAAATTAATTTTAAAATGTAATAACAACATGGCATTATATTAAAATAGATTTGAAAAATTAATTTTTATATTGCAGTACCATCTCCGCTCTAATCAGATTGTGGCTTTTAGATTCACTTGTCGATTTAATCCTTTATTTTTGGTGGTTTGTTCTTCCTGCCATGGATCTCCTTCCAAACTCCGCATCTGCAATGAATGCATCACAGAAACCCGCCCATCTGTAAGGAATATGTTACGAATATTGATTACTTTAAAAAGTATATCATAAATTATTTAAGAAATACAATACCTATCCTCCGTACACCATGCTGGCAGGAACCTCTTCATCTCCTCGCATCCCGTTTTCGCATGCGAGTCTCTCCTTGTCTTGAAAAATATATCGCTCATTCTCTTTCCAACAAACGAATAAATACTCGATGATAAGCCTCCTTCCCCAGACCTGGAACTAGGCGATACCTACTCTAAAAATTACTGCAAAATATCAGAAGAAAACGTGACAAAAAATTACTATATCAATTCTTAGAAATTATTCTGATCAGAAATATCTCAAACAGTCTCTCATGTTTTGTAGCAGGGACGCGACACCATCTAAATTGCATGCTAGTAAAGTGTGTCTTGATTATGGTAGTTATCTCCTTTGCTACGTTGTTGCTATTCAAAAAATCCCTACATTTGGTAAAATTTGTAAACATTATACAATTTATTTGTTTGGTAAAATTAAAATGACAAAATTTATTAAAATCTTACCTCCCATCCATCATAACCTCCAACAAAGGGTAAGACGTCGAAGTCTGTCCAGCTCCAATAGGTAAAGGCACGGAGGTGCTCGGACATCAAGAAGAAGGAGAATCAGAACCCATCGACGTCCATGCAGGTATCGGGACCGGGACCGAGAATGCGGTAGGAGCGGTTGAGGTAGATGTCTCTCCATAGCCGCCTACATAAAAGGGTGGAGGAGGATAACTAAGGGACTCGTAGTAGGATATGACCCGTCGGACCTCGTCGGACTGTGAATCTATAACATCCGGGGTTGACTGCCTATTGGATGAAGGTGTGTCTGAGGACGATGGACAATTGGATCAATGTGATCCATGAGACTCGACACATCCAAAACTTGCCATGACTGTAATTATGATGTAATAGTTAATTACGTAGTTATTAATGAACATTTTAGTTAATTCGATTATAATAATGTAATAGAACTTACAACTAATCTTCATCATTTATTTCGGTGGGATTAAAGGATATTTTTTTGATTTCTGAGTTTTCTGAATCATCATTTGTGGATTCAGAATCATCTTGTAGGTCAACACACAACACCTCATTATCAGCCAATCGAATCGATTCGATGATTGTGACTTCTTCTGTTACGTTTATTCATTCATATGTCGGTGTGAATGCTTCATCTATGTCATCTTCAAGATGAGTGTATTCATTAGAAATATAACCTCGAGAATTTATCTTCACAACAATTAAAGTTTCAACGCTCTTTCTCTTCTTTGACATTTGCGGGAGATAACAAACTTGGTCCGCTTGCTCTTTCTCTTCTTTGACATTTGCGGGAGATAACAAACTTGGTCCGCTTGAGAAGCTAAAACGAAGGGTTGAAATCTGCGTATAAAATTTCTTGGTACCACGTCGACAATATTATTTCTCGTATCGAGTACTACACCTCCATTTGGTTCGTACCAATCACACAAAAATAGAAGTTCTTTATTCAAGCATGGAATACTATATTCTACTTCTAGTATCTCCTTTAAAATTCCATAATAATTCATATGATCTTCCTCATAACAAGATCCACGAACCATCACTTTGTGATTCTGAGTTTTTAAACCCGAATTGAAGGTATGAAAACGATAACCATTACTGCAACAAGAGTTGTAAGACGAACCTTATAAATAGGTCCTTCTCCAAAATATTTTAAAATATGAGTATAATAATCACCACCTTCCAACCGTTTTGAGCGGTAATGAAACTCGATTTCATCATCATAATTTCACATTATTAACCCCCTTGCTTAAATATATGTCAATAAAACCCAGTTAATGTCCTGTAATTATTAGAGCCCTTAATAAATTAAAAACCATAAAAAAATGGCAAAACAAAAATCCGTGGTATTTTTAGACTTAAAAATACCCTCAAAAATATTTCGGGCCTTTGTTTGATCTCATTTCCAGTTTTGGCCAACATGAAACTTGTAGATCTCATCAAGATCTACAACTTTCATATTTTGAGTTTTCTCAAATTCGGCCTTTTTAACGCTCAAAAATCAAAAAATTCTCTCCCAATAATCTGATTGGGCCACGTGGCCCGTTCTGGGTGAGCCACGTGGCCCGGTCGTCTTTGTCTTATCCGCCATCTTCCTAGACCGTTGGATCTCCCTCTGATCCAACGGCCAGGCTTTCTCCACGCACGCTGATATTCCTGGCCATCTGATCATCCCCGGCCTTCAATCCACACCGCTCGTTCGCGCCTCAAGCTTGGCACGCCACGTGGCGCATCATAGACCGTTTGATTGCGCCCTAGATCTCCCATCACAGCCGCTATCTCCGTACCAACCCTCAACCGCTTGATCAACCCTAACTTCCCATCCTAGCTGCTCGCCAGCGCCGCGGCCAGAGCTCAACACGTGGCAGCTCATCTACCTTCGATCGCTTCGCCATCGATCTAATCACACCCGCTATTTCGCGCCTAATCGACAACCGTTGGATCTTCAGATCCAATGGCCGTCTGTCATCGTCAACCTCCAGTTCTCCACTCGCCCCATGTTCCCAGTGCGCCAACACCGTCCGCCCTTTCTATTTTACCCGAGTCTCCAGCCACCACCTCCACCATCTGAAAGATCCACGGTCTTCTCCACTCTTCCTTCTTCTCCGCGCATCACTCCATGACCCACAACATCTTCCCAGTCACCCCATAATCCCCTCGAAACCCACTACTATCACCACCTGCATCTCCGACGCCCATATTTAAATACGCCGCCCCCTCCTCTGATCACCTTGTCCACCTTTATGTGGGAGGAGGCCCAGCCCTCCTCCGCCTCTCTGTGACAGAGAGAGGCGAGGGGATTGAGCAATGACGACCGCCCTCTCCGGTGTCGACCCTCCACCGTTAGCGGCGGTGCTGCGGTACCCTTCAGCCCGCTCGAGCTGTGTCGACCGGTTGGCGACGTCCAGCAAAAACCCGGGGCTCGATTCGAGCCCCAGCCCAAGCCTCCGCTCCGCCTCCGACCAGGTAAATCTCTCTTCTTCCTTCTTTGCCTTTTTATCTACTTTCTTCGATTTAATCTAGATTCCCCTGCCATTTTCACCTTCCATCAACCTCATCTTCAGCTTTTCCATTCATCCCCCTTTCACGCGCCTTATTTCGATCACCCTCTCTCTCTCTTCCATACCTTCCATCGCCTCCGACCCACCTCCTCCGCCCTCGCGGCGGAGGAGCTCCGAGCTCCTCCACATTCTCCGCACTCCAGAGCTCCCATTTGCACTCCACTTCACACGCACAAGAACCTTGTTTGCTTCGGCTATGTTGCTAATCCTGCAGGGCGATAAACCTTTCAATGGCCGGAGTGACGTCGGAGCAGATCTGGTTAGCTCCGCACTCGACACTCGAGCTCCAATGGAGCTATTCACGATGACCAGCACCTTCCCCGAGCTCCCTTCTTCATCGATGACTGTTCTGGGAGCTCTGGGGAGGATCAACGAAGCCGGATGGAAGTGGCGGAGGAGGAGCTCCTTTGCTGGAGCTCTGAATCCGCCGCCCGCTAGGATGGAGGAGAGAATACAGTCACCGTCGGATGGTCGTTCTCTGGTGACCATCTGACGGTTTCGATGAGGCCACATCAACAACTCCCGGAGCAGATCGGAGCCGTCCGATCTCCAAGATCGGATGGCTTATTATCAGACACGTGTTAACATCAGACAACAGCCGAGCCTCAGCATCCGAGTCTCCCGGCTTGGACACTCCGAACCTAGCCCGAGCCTGTAGCGGGCCCAAGCCAAAGTCCGAGCCAGCCGAAGCAAATCCGAGCCCCTGCCGAGCCTGATCCAACCTCCGAGTCTAGATAGCACGTGTCTGGCACGTGCGTATCTGGGCAAATTGCAGGGAGCCCCTATCGTCTTCTCCAATTTGCAAATAGGTCCCTGGAGCACATGCGGACCACGTGCTCTGGGGCATTTTGCATATTTAACCTGCCATGTTTCAATAATTGCAGATGTACCCTCGCGTGTGTGGTTTATTTACAGGGAAGGCCTTGCACTTTATCTTAATTGCATTTTAGTCCCTCCCAGGGACCTGTTTGTAGTTATCTTTTCATGTTTTCTTTCAGTTATGCCCTTGTCTTTGATCTTGCATATCTTGAGCAACGTATGCCCAATTGAGTTGATTTGAGTTCCGTTTCGAAGCTTGTTTGATGTACTTTCGAATGGCATATTTAATTCTCAGTTTTGGACACATTAATGCTGATGACTATTTTATTTGCCATGTGTCACTTTAAGCTTTAACTTGTGCCTAGTCTAATTTTGTTTATCAAGCTTGATTGAGACTTGAACTTGAAATTGACTCGTATTAAATTGCTCATCATATTAATTCTGTCCTAGGGCATAGATTCATTGCATCACATGGCATTTATTTGCATGATAAAAATTGATTAAAAAATGCATGTTAACTTTATTTTAATGCATTATTGTGTCGTGTCTGTATACTTTGACCTATATACCTGTAACTCAACACTTAGCTAAATAGACTAAAATCCGACTAATGCGAGAGAGGCTCGTGTCCCTGAGTTCGACCTTGGTATCTTACCAAGTAAAAAAATAAATTATGATCATCTCAGTTTGATCTATCATACACATATTTAAATGAGATGATCTCTTTGATGAACCCAGATTGGCCCGACTGCTACGACATTTATCAAGTCTTAAAAATACCCTCAAAAATATTTCGGGCCTTTGTTTGACTTCATCTCCAGTTTTGGCCAACATAAAACTTGTAGATCTCGTCAAGATCTACAACTTTCATGTTTTGAGTTTTCTCAAATTCGGCCATCTTGACCTTCATATTTCAACTTGAAGATCTGAATAAAGTGATTGGGCCACGTGGCCCATTCTGGGAGCGCCACGTGGCCCCTCCCTCCTTGCTTCAGCCGCCCGCGTCCTCAGACGTTGGATCCTCCTCTGATCCAACGGCTCAGATCTCTCCATACCCGCTCAATTCTTAGCCATCAGATCTTCCCCGCCCTTAATCTCCGCCGCTCGTTGCCGCCTCTCTTCCCTCGCGCCACGTGTCGACTGCGGAGCCCTTCGATCGCGCATTCATCTTTCCATCTCCACCGCTTCTTCCTATCGCGTGTGTCGGCCGTCTGATTGAAGTCTGGAGAACATCCACACCCTACGCTAGCACGCGCCCCTCAGCTTGGCACGTGGCGTACTCCGCAGCCCTTCGTTCACATCGCCTAGATCCCATCAGATTCGCTCTCTCGCGCAACGCTCCCCACCGTTGGATCTCCAGATCCAACGGTCAGATGACCATCGTCAACCTCCAGACCCTCCTCTCTTCCCACGTTCTCCACCTCGCGAAGCCAGTCCGCCCTCTCCATTTTCTCCACCTCCTCCGACCACATATCCTCTCGCCAACCAGCCCACTACGTTCCCCATTCCATCGTGATCCTCGCGAGTCGCTCCACGACCCACGACAGCCTCTCCAGTCCTCCCATTTTTCCCTGGAAACCCATGTCCTCATCACGATCTTCCGCCACTTTCAGCCTTCAAATAAGCCGCTCCCTCCTCCTTTCGCGGGCGTCCACCTTTACGTGGGAGGAGGCCCAGCCCTCCTCCGCCTCTCTGTGACAGAGAGAGGCAAGGGGATTGAGCGATGACGACCGCCCTCTCCGGTGTCGACCCTCCGCCGTTAGCGGCGGTGCTGCGATGCCCATCAGCCCGCTCAAGCTGCGTCGACGGGCTGGCGACGTCCAGCGAAGACCCGGGGCTCGATTCGAGCCCCAGCCAAAGCCTCCGCTCCGCCTCCGACCAGGTAAATCTCTCTTCTTCCTTCTTTGCCTTTTTATCTACTTTCTTCGATTTAATCTAGATTCCCCTGCCATTTTCACCTTCCATCAACCTCATCTTCAGCTTTTCCATTCATCCCCCTTTCACGCGCCTTATTCCGATCACCCTCTCTCTCTTCCATACCTTCCATCGCCTCCGACCCACCTCCTCTGCCCTCGCAGCGGAGGAGCTCCGAGCTCCTCCACATTCTCCGCACTCCAGAGCTCCCATTTGCACTCCACTTCACACGCACAAGAACCTTGTTTGCTTCGGCTATGTTGCTAATCCTGCAGGGCGATAAACTTTTCAATGGCCGGAGTGATGTCGGAGCAGATCAAGTCAGCTCCGCACTCGACACGCGAGCTCCAATGGAGCTATTCATGATGACCAGCACCTTCCCCGAGCTCCCTTCTTCATCGACGACTGTTCTGGGAGCTCTGGGGAGGATCAACGAAGCCGGATGGAAGTGGCGGAGGAGGAGCTCCTTCGCCGGAGCTCTGAATCCGCCGCCCGCTAGGATGGAGGAGAGAATACAGTCACCGTCGGATGGTCGTTCTCTGGTGACCATCTGACGGTTCCGATGAGGCCACGTCAACAACTCCCGGAGCAGATCGAAGCCATCCGATCTCTAAGATCGGATGGCTTATTATCAGACACGTGTTAACATCAGACGACAGCCGAGCCTCAGCATCCGAGTCTCA